>JBCNJP010000027.1:103834277-104019299 GCA_039602395.1 Deinandra increscens subsp. villosa
ACAGGCTTCAACTTGAACTTTCGCTCCATTGCCCATGAAGAGACTAACTTCTCCCGCCTTCAATTGCCTATTTCTTTTGAACCCCTGCAACATATTACATATATGAGTTCCACATCCGGCATCCAATACCCATGTGTTAGAAGAAATGGCATTAAGCTCAATATAAATCATAAAGGTCTTACCCGAGGTTTGACCTTCATTCTTCTTTTCTTTCAACCCTATGAGATAGGTTGGACAATTCCTCTTCCAATGTCCTACCTCACCACACTCAAAGCATGGGTCATTTGAAGCAACCTTTTGCCTCTTTTCCTTCGGTTTGGGGGCTTCTTTCTTGCCCTTCCCCTTGACGAATCCCTTTCCTTTGGCAACCTTTGCCTTCGAGGAACTAGAGGTAGAGCGAGACCTCTTCTTGCTACTACCTTCATCGATCGTTAGAACGGGCACAACACTTTTACCCATCCCTTGCTCGGCTGTTTTGAGCATCCCATGAAGCTCGGGAATGGTCTTCTCCCAACCATTCATATTGTAATTCAATACAAAAGTGTCAAACTTCTTTGACAAAGAGTTGAGGATCAAATCCGTAGCCAACTCTTTTGAAACGGGAAAATTGAGCCTTTCAAGACGATCAATGAGGCTCTTCATCTTAAGAACATAGGATGAAACCGTTTGTGACTCGTCCATACGACATGCATGGAGTGCTCGAACCGTTTCGAAGCGCTCGGTCCTTGCCTTTTGTTGGAACATTTCCTTTAATTGGCATATCATGTCGTATGCCCCATGATTCTCTAAATCCTTTTGTAGCTCAGGGATCATACTTGCTAGCATGAGGCATGAAACTTGGACGGAGTCCTCGGTGTACTTCACCCAATCGGCATAAGCCTCAATGTCTTCGACATCGGGTTCGTCGGGGATAGGATCGTCCAACACATAAGACTTCTTTTCTTGTTTGAGAACAATTCTCAAGTTGCGGTACCAATCCACAAAGTTGTCTTGGTTGAGACGATTCTTGTCTAAGATGGATCTTAGTGATAGGTTATGGACGTTTGTGGCGGGGATGATTTCGTTATGATTGGCCATCTACAAAATTTTAACAAAGTTCTATTAAGTATCTTCGATATCAATATTAACCTTTTAATTTAATTAATACCCTTTTATGTCTCATAGACAATTAATAAATTAAAACCTAGAATCCAACGTTACATTTAAGTTGTGGTTAGGTGACCTTTATCCCATGACTTAAATTAACAAGGTAGTCAACGTTTGACAATTGCAACTCTTTGTAACTTCTAGTAGTATGGGATCGATTAAACATCTTATGTTTAGTTGGCATGTTTAATCCCATCAACGCCTTTGGTCCCCCATGCTTCGGTGACCCTATTCACATGGTCTCCAAATCAAGTTGTCCTACTTATACACACGTGTAGATTTACACATACAAGTGGTTAGGTGACCTTTATCCCACAAATATGGTAAACCTACCCCAAGTTTACAAGTTCCCTCAAATATGGTTAGGTGACCTTTATCCCATAAAGAGTTTACAAGCAAATTGAGTGTTGTATAAAAGGATGGCGTCTAAACTTGTTTTTGAAAAGGGTCGTTTTAGTTTTCATAATTCTAGTGTAGAAAACTCTATGTACCATACAACTCACATGCATTCAAATGTATGGTACCCTAGTGTTGTTTGAAATCCACATTTCATGGTCCTTTTAATAAAACCCATTTTATTAATAAATCATCATCAACTTACTAAAACCCATAGTATTAGTCTTTGTTAATGATATTTTAAGAACCGGTTTTAGCTTGTTAATGTTTATTAGTTTGTTTTAGCATGCATATCCAAATATCATCCAAACATGAAAATAAACAACCACACAAGCATAATAAAAATAGGTGCATAGCCATAGCCAACTACTGACAACACTTGTTAGCCCGAACAAGTGTGTGCCAAGGTCTCTCCTAAGGGACAAGATCACACAAGTGATGTATAGGTGAACTCCCACTTGACCCCGCATCCAAATGCTTCAAGTGACCTCCTTTGGTTGTGCTTTGCTTGACTCCTTTGGGCATCCAAGATCCTCCATCTTGTGCATTCTTCCTTTTTACAAAAATGGATCCTAATACATTTTTCTAGTAAAACAAAATGCGCCTAATCTATTACATTACATACCAAATGAAATAAATAGATTTCATGCCCAAAATGAAGAACTCGAAATTATTACAACTTATGAATAATTACAACAAGCACAAACATCCACCACAAACAATCACAAGGTCTTTTGGCTAGGCTTTATGCACCAAACATGTATCTAAAATTACATCCATATGGAAAATTGGTTCCCTTTTAACCCATTTCCCTTTTCGGTCCAACTCAAAACCAAAAACGTGGGTTTGTTGTCCAAACAACAAAATGATATAAATGCTTTAATCTTTCAAGATAACCACATGCATGTTAGTGAAGCATCTTGAAAGACAAAGGGAAACCATGAACAAAACTTTCGGTTTATGGTATGAGGAACCAAAACCAAGAGTTCTGTGGAGCTAACCAACTAGCTCTTTGAAGCATGCATCCATATAAGCGGCTCTGATGCCATTGTTGGGTTTTAAGAACATTATCAAAGCCATTTTAACTCCTTAAAATGTAAAACGCAGCGGAAAAATCAAGACCATAGTTTGATTAGTTGATCTTAAAACCGATTTTAACACTTGATTACAAAACCCAAAACCAAGGATCCAAATATGTATGCATGCTATCAAAACTAAAACAACCATAGGGTGTTTAGATTTATACCTTCTTCCAAGCAAGAGACGTGAAGAAGGATGATGGACTCGAATGGAAAGCCTCGAAGAAGAGACCTCAAGTTAGTGATACCCACGAGCTTCAAGCAACAAGCACCCTTTTGTTGCTAGGATTTCTTGAAGACTAACTCTTCCTTCTCCTCTTGTTGAATCCGAAACCAACAAGATCTTGGAATCAATTTTCAGATTTCTAATTAGCAAGAAGGTGTTCTTGCTTTTTAGGGAGAGAGAGAGAGAACTTGAATATTGGTGAAGCAAGTAATGAATGACTAGTCCCTTAAACAAGGTTGCATGCCTTGTTTAAATAAAAAGCACAACCACCCTCTTAATGGGAGGTGGGTGAACGTGCAAGAGGAGAGAGAGAGGGGGGAAAAAGCTTTTCAAACCTTTTGAAGTTCCCTCCCATGCATCTAGTCCATTTCCTTGTCCACATTCATTTGGTCATGCTTCACTTGACCCATGTAACATGTTACATGTACAAACATGGTGTAACATATAAATATGTTTTATGTAACAATTTATTTAACCAATTAAATAATATTGTTTCCATACTTCTCTAATTTAAATCATCCATATGATTTCACACAAGTTCGATTTATTAGAAACCGATTTCTAATTATCTTCTATAAGTGACATTTATTTAATTGATCATATCTAAATAAATATCCATTGGGTGTTTGTCTAGCTCGTTATTGGGTATGACCCGTCTTGGATCATAACGTACGAGCCACATCAATCTAGTATGTGTCTTGGGCAGACCGAGTCCAACACGAGCACGTTGCCAGAACGTTCAGAAGCAATCAGAACAGATGAACCATTAATCCGTATTGTCACAAATCTAGAGGGAACTGATGTTGATGCTGATGACAATTCTGTTATAGCTAACATGGTTAGAACTCTGATGAAAAACAACTTCTCTTTGAAATATCTGATGAGTTTAACTGAAGCTGAGTTGACCATGTTATACACCGACGAGGAGAGGTTGAATTCTCACCTGCCTAAAAATCAAACAGTTGAAGCACATTCTCAAATTCTTGCTGATATCTTTGCCGACACGAACAAAACTGTGGATTTCCTTCCTATCCGTGATCATCTCTCGGACCTCGCCCTTGACATTGACAATACTTTCATTCCTCCTCTAGAGAGCTCGTCTATTGATCCTCCCGACTCTGAAGCTTATATTATTTCCACTACCAACAGTATGAACTCTGAAGCACTCCGCAACTTCTGTAAGTTCAAAAACATTGACAAAAAGGCTTACTACAAGAAGAGACTACCTGGTCTCTGGAAGTTTGTGTGTGAGTATCGGAAGACAGAGCGGTTGGCGAAGTTGGAACAAATCAGAATTATTGAAGAGGAACGGGCTGAAGCTCTTAAGAGAAAAGATACTCCCCAAATCTATGACGAATGGGATAAGCTAACTCCTAACTTGAAGGCTATGCAATTATTTGCTGCCAAGAACCCGAGGAAGATGCCTAGCAACCCTAACGTCAATCATGGGATGAAGATCTTAGGATGGAAATATGATGAAGCCTTTGATGCTTTGATGGTGAAGAGGAGAAGCGGCTTTGTTCAAATATTTGGAGACTTCAAAGCTCTCACTAGCTTATTCTCCTGGGAACTAAAACAGCTCAAGTACCTGGACCTGGTGAATCATACTAACCATCCAAAAGGTATAAGGGCTGCTGCGTTGATCCAATCTGCTTATGATGATAAAAGATTCAATCAAAATCCAGAAGCAGAGAGAAAAGCTCAGTTGGCAGAAGAGAAGAGAAGGCTTCGTGCTCCTCACCGTGGAATGTTCAAGGATGTTGGAAAGGAAGTGAAGGCAAAGACTATCCCGGGAAACCAGAAGAATGCTCCTATGATAAGTTGGTATTATAACGGGATGACTCATGAGTTAGTGATTGAGAGAAGTGGTGCTGAAGCTATCAGATTATATGCTGCTATAGAACTCCGTCTTCTCTCTCGATCATACTTGAAGATAATGTATTATGAGAAGATGCGGACAATACCTGTTCAGTTGAGACCCTATGAATGCTATGATGCCAACTACTTCTTAATATTCTTAAACTGGTGGTGTGAAAGGCTAGCTGGATTAGGTCGACTCACTCTAAATTCTGAACTTCTGAGAAATGCAACTTGTTGGTTGATTGAAGAGCATGGCTCAAGTGTCATTCTTGATGGGGCAAGAAGATTGGTTGAGCTGAACAACTTTAATGACTTGAAGAAGCTCGTATGGCAAGATCTCTTTAGGTTGTATGACATGGGTATTCATGTACTCTCTGACAAAGACAGACTTGCAGCCAGAGAGAACTGGAGATTCCTGCTGAAGCTAACAGGTCAAGATGCTTGAAGCTCTCGAGTTTGCATTGCCAACAAGGGTGGAATTGTTAGAACCTATTTGTTAGCAACACAAACTTATTTTTGTCTTATCATTGTAATTGATACTTTGTTTTGTAATTCTCTTTTAGTATGTACTTGGAGAACTTTGTGCAATTGTTAACGAACTTGTTTTGCTTCTTAGCGTACTTGTTACTTATGCTCTTCACGGACTTGATTTACTCTTAGTGTACTTGATTAAATGTTATCTTAGCGGACTTCTTTATTCCTAACGTACTTGTTTGCTTAGAGTATTTATTAATGTTCCTAGCGTACTTCATTTGTTAGTAACGAACTTGTTAGCGTATTTGTTTATGTTAGCGAACTTGTTAATGCTTAGTGTACTAGTTAGCGAACTTGTTTATGCTTAGCGCACTTACTAGCGTACGTGTTAGTGCTTAGCGTACTTGTTAGCAGACTAGATAATACCTAGCGTACTTGTTAGCGGACTTATTGATATCTAGCGAACTTGATATAATGCTTAGCGAACTTCTTTTATTGTTAGGATATTTTGTTGAATTCTAGGTAATGATTGTGTCGTGTCAAACATTCTCCTTGTCTCCATCACACTAGTAGTATAAATACTACTTGGAAAAACCCTATTGAGCACGCATCAAGGTTTGCCTACTGAAGAGAGCCTCCTGTGTGTGTGTTCTTGGTGCTAGTGTGTGTTTTTGAGTTTTAGAGATCACCCATGGGTGATCGTTGAGGCGAATCCAACCCAAATCGACCATCACACATGATTTCCGCACTTGTCTGTTGAATCGTATGAGAACAAGTTGCTCAAATCTGGTCCTGACACAATTAAGCTTTTAATCATACATATAGTATAAGGTGTATCTTTAAAACTATTAAAAATACCAATATTATATATCAATAATAATAATAATAGGATAATAAATTTAAACTATTAAATTAATCTTTATCCTAAAGGCATTCGAAACTTAGGGGGCAAGATTAGGGTTTCAAAAAATCCTAATACCTAAAATCAAATGTGAGCCTCCTAACAGTTCAACAATTATAGCTAATTCAATTGAAAACAAACCTTATGCTCTCATACCACTGATGGGTTTCAGGCACTACAAGCAAACTTAAACAATTAAGGGTGCATGCAACCTAAAACATGATCTATGTTTTCATTATTGAACCTATAACTATGAACATATAATAAACCCTAGCAAACAATCAAAATAAATAAATTACTAAGACAGATAGGGTCACATACCTCTTAGTTGTTATAGTAAACAACTATAATAATCCTTCTTGACTTCAAGGAAGCAAGCGCTACAATCGTCGTGCCTCTAATGGGATCACACACAAGGACTCGAAGAAGAATATAAACTAAGGGTGGGATGAACTATAAGGAGTTCTTCCACAAGGAGGGAGAAAGAAGGAGGCGAATACTCAAGCCTTGATGAGCAAATTGGAATGAATCCCTAAGGCCTTTATTTATAGCCTTGGACAACCTCCTTACTTTGTAATCCCACCAATGTGGGATACATGGAATTTTCAAAAATTCCCTTTGCATAAGGGATTTCGAAATCTTCCATGTGGGATAAGAACATTCCTAATTTAACCAACTATTGATTAATTGTTAATTATCCCTTTCAGTTAACCAAACTATTATTTAACCTCCCAAATAGTTTTTTGTCTAATTAATTATTAAACCATAATAATTAATAAACCATTTCTTTTTCCCCCTTTTATTAATTCTCCATATGCCGAGTCTTGAGGGCAACCCAAAAGGACTGTGCTGCTATCAATTTTAGTTATAGGCTTAGACACCTAATCCAACAGATTCATGACTTGTAAGAATTCCAGGAAGGTGACAAAGTCTTACTGTACAACTCTCGGTTGAAACTTTTCCAAGGAAATTTGAAATCCAGATGGACGGGACCATTCACAGTGACACATGTTTATACCTACGGGTCCATTGACATCCAATCCGGAAAAGACCCACCTTTCAAAGTCAATGACCACCACTTGAAGCTCTATGAAGCAATTCCTAACACCTCTGAGGAAGTCCTAACTCTAGAGCCAGACATGCACAGTGTGTCTACGGGTCCTGCCTAGGACCTGGAACTAAAATATAGGCATCTATCCCTTTATTTATTTGTTTTTAGAAATTTTTCAAAAGATCTCGTATGAAAACCCTGATACGAGTCGTGCCTCACTCGGCACGGGGCGTGCCTCATTCAATGAGACCCATGTCACAAAATCCCAATATTAAATTATCCGACAACCCAACACGGGCCGTACCCCCTAGGCACGAGTCGTGCCTGCTAGAACGAAGCTATATAAAGACTAGGACAGCAGCCTAAAAATTCTTGTCCTATTGTCTTGGAGCTTTGTGGAAAATTTGGCTGACTTCTAGGAAAACTTTTCACACATACTAGGTAAGGAAGTTTACTTTTTTAACTTATACATTTCTCATTCATAAGCTTTCTTCTTTGGTGCATCATCTTCATTATCATTCTTCATTTCAAAAAAGATTTAAGCATAAGAACATGAGCTTTTTACTTAAACAACTTGTTTCTAGCTCAAATCTTGCTTAACCATGTTTATATTAAAAAAAAACATCCTTATAAGCTAAATTTTGAAAACAAACAACAAAAACATGTTCTAATACCATCTAGTCATTGTTTGGATGCAAGAAAGTCAAGAAGTGCTCCTGTGACAGGACCCGACACGGGTCGTGCTGCCTCGTCTGCTGTCAGCAAACATCTTCTAATGTTCTTCATATTTTAGCATTGCCATTCATGGGACATATCAACCAGCTGCTACAAACATCGCGGAAGGTCGATAGAGGTCGATTGTTTCAACATTGGTGAGGTACTGCATGCAACTCAGAAAGGAGATCGAAGGTTTGAAGGAGCGAAAGTTCACTCTTAATGAACGAGTGAATTTCTTGACAATTGTTTTGAAATCGTTGATGGACATATCGCTGACCTCAGCGAGAGGATGACACTAATCCTGCCTCCCCCGTTTGTTCCATCAAACGAGCCATGGCCGGAAGAGGAGGTCGGAGAGAACACAACTCTCCCCGTTTTTGACTTTGGCACTGATTTCATCGGTCAACCTTGATGATGATAACGACATGATTGAAGTGTCGGTGGCCACAATGGAGATGGAGCCGTGATGATGTCCCTTGATGAGTAACTTAGGATTTGAATAATTAGATTAGGAACTTTGTAATTCTTATCTAGGACTTTTGAAAAATTTGATTACCATGTAATTGTCTCCTTACGAGTTAATTAAATGATAATCACCCTAGGATTTTAATTATCTTGCCTTTTTATTATTCAACTTTTTATTGCGTATTTTAAAAAGCAGGAGATGACGCAATCGCAAAAAATATCATCTGGCACCTACAAAGGAGTTGTCATCTTGCACACTTTAATTCTATTTTTTCCTCAAAAACGTACATTAAGGACAATGTACAATTTAAGTGTGGGGATGGGAATATAAAAAAAAAATTAAAAAACATTTTTATCTTTGTCTTGTCAACCAAGCCTTACACAAAACCTTTTGAAATTAGGCATCATATGAAAAACCGAGGTGGTGGGCAAATACCTTGGTTGCGGAAGCGGATCGAGTCTTTGTGTAACTCGTTTTTGTAGAAACAAATGAACACCCGGATATGAACACAATGGTGTTTGAGATGTGATGATGATGATGAGCAAAGCTAGTATAAACATGATAGATGAAGAACAAGATAGATAGATAAACAATGTGGAACGATAGATAACTAAAGATAATCAAATGATTACATTTTACCTACCCCACGCATTCCCGGGTATCATGAACTTACTAGGTGAGTTCATGAACCCTTGACAAGCTTCAAAGAACCATGACTAACTATCTCTCACTAGACATACATCATCAAGTCTTTCATATGAGAAAGACTTACTATATATACTACAAAACTCACTAAGGGCATTTTAGTAAAACTACCAACTAGTGATAATATTTAAACAATAAATAATATTCACTAGAGCCATCTTCTTTAGTTGAGTCTTGTATCTTGAGTTTTCATGTTCTTCACCGTGTTGTCGGGGCGGTAGACGTTAAGTGGCCGTTGAGTATTATCACATATATCCAAATCTTGTTGGCTCGGTATCTCGATTCCCAACAATCTCCCCCTATTTGGTAGATGGTATACTCAACACTTGTGACATTGATTCTTTGTATTCTTGCATCTTGACTTCAAGAAAATCTTCATGTAGTTTCAAATCTTTTGTTCTTCAATTCTCCTTTGTGAAGCTCCCCCTACAATAAACATTCTTCTAGCCCCAAACCATAGGCTGTAAATGTATAGGGTGTTTACAAACTTCAACACAATGGCAAGCTACTTGAGGACTAAGTCATAACTCAAGGTACCAATATTGTTGAAAGTAAACAAGATAAAGGATCTATGAAAAACTCGAGAATTAAGTCTACAATTCAACCATCTTGAAATACTTGGCCGAATACCAAACCAATGCTTTGCACGAAGATAAACCACTTCTTTTTGTGCTAATAATCTTGCCTTCGATTTTTACCGCAATGGCAATGTTGCAACTGTTACGGCTTGAGGACGCTTCGAAGATTAAAATTCACGTTGCTTTCTTTTGCTAAACACGTTGCCAAAAGTCTCATCAAATCATCACATTTTCTCCCCCTAGACTTTTGCAACCCGTAGCAAAAATAATAAGCATGTTTCCGTTGTAATCAAAACCCGGAAACAACCTTTTCAACAAAATACCCTTGGAATTCAATAAGCCAAGATCCAACAGTAGCTAACCCATCTTCATTTTTCATGTAGAAAACCCAAACTTGTGCACATTCTTAGTCTTCACTATTTCTTCTAAACACGTCTGCTTATAACGAAACAAGAATCAAAAGTAAGAATAGCTTGGTAACTACGATGTACCTGCTTGTACGATTCATCAAGGTTTCAATGGATTATTGTGGCATCATTGAGGTTTGTTGTGGTTGTGGGTTGACAACATAGATAAATAACCCGAACCGAACTTGTAATCTCGAATAGAAGCTTAACCCGGCAGAAGAATTGAGATCAGGAGCTTCACCAAAATCAAAGACCATTATCTAAATTTCGAGTAACTAATCTTGATCCAACCTGTTATCGAAATCTCGCACTGAAAACATTTCCCGATCGTATTCCCGTTTTTCCGGCAGTCATGAACATTACAAGTGGACAGAACGTCTCCGGCGACCTGAGGAACGGAACTCTGAACAGGGACAGTTTTTCGATCAGACTGCGACCATTTCCGACGAGCTGAGATGAGGTAAGTTTCATCTCCGGTAACCTGCATCTTGAATAGAAGCGGATTCCGGTTGATATGGTGTATTCCGGTTCAAGGTGAGACTTCCGGTTGAAGTCACGAATTTCGGTTGAACTTGGAACTGCAGCTGAACCTCAAAACTTCCGCTTGAAGTGAGCTTTCCGGTTTAATGTCGAGATTTCCGGTTGAACCTTGAAGTTTCGGTCAAACACACTTGAACTTCCGGTAGATGTAGGACTTCCGTTTGGAGTTGGAGCGGAACAAAGAGAGAGAAACACTCCCGTAGCTTTTTCGCTTTCTCCGACAACCTCCTGCAGCACTCCATCCTTTTAACAGAAACCCTAGAAGATCCAGATCCGGAGCTGTTGACCATTTCTTTATGTTAACACTCTAGAACGTGTAGCAGCTATGAACATGCCAGTCCGTCATCATCACCGTCAACTTCAAAAAATCAAGGTTTTCAAGAACAACCCAAAAACTATCATGCATGGAAACCCAGAAACCCTAAGGTCGAAACACTTTCAGTCATCTTCTTTACTGAGTGACCTCAACATCATCGGAGGATCATGAGTGGAATTGTTTCAACCCGTCGTGACCATCATCAACTCCTCCAACCATCTTCTACATGTACCCATCATCAACTTCATCTCATCGTCATCTTCAATTTGTGAACACCCAGAAGTATAAACACGAAAAATCTGCAGCTTTCGTATAATATATATACTCTTATGAGTTTAATTGATCTTCACTTTGATCTTCAATACACACACTGTTTCAGGTTTTCACAAGAAGTCAAAGAGAGAGAAAGTGCATTATTCTTGAGATGTGAAAGGAGAGGGTATATGGGGATTGGCAGATACACATATCTCGAAAAGAGAGTGTACTTGGTTGACTTGGAAACAAAACAAAACTCTTTATGCAGTGAAAGAGCATATGAAGAGAGAGACATTATATGCTTTTGTTTGCTGGATATTGAACAGGAAAAGTGATGGTGATGGGCTGATGGCACATGCACAACCAAGAAAATGGTAGATAATTTATGGTATGTCTCGAAATGTGATAAAGGAAGCTTGATTTTTGAAAATTTCAAAAGTTTTCTCATACTTGCAGATGATTTCGAGAATCACAATATCATAAACTAATATCTAGATGTTTCTCACAAATAATTATATCAGGTTGGGCATAATTTTTGAGAAAGAAGATAATCTAATTAGCACAAGTGTTGGGTGAGAATATTTGACAGAAACTTGAAAGAGTCAAATATTTCTTGTGTTTACAAAGTTAAAACACAAAACCCAGATAAAATTTTGAGAACACCATAGAAACATAAGAACAAATAGGTTTTGACTAATCTATGGAGGAGAAATTCAAAAACATTTTTCTTTAAAACAAAAACATCTCCATTTGTTTACAAAAACAAGCATATGAACACAAAGTTGAGAAACCAACCGTGAGGTTGCATTTTCTCGACCGTGGCTCTGATGCCAATTGAAAAACCGAGGTGGTGGGCAAATACCTTGGTTGCGGAAGCAGATCGAGTCTTTGTGTAACTCGTTTTTGTAGAAACAAATGAACACCCAGATATGAACACGATGGTGTTTGAGATGTGATGATGATGAGCAAAGCTAGTATAAACATGATAGATGAAGAACAAGATAGATAGATAAACAATGTGGAACGATAGATAACTAAAGATAATCGAATGATTACATTTTACCTACCCCACGCATTCCCGGGTATCATGAACTTACTAGGTGAGTTCATGAACCCTTGACAAGCTTCAAAGAACCATGACTAACTCTCTCTCATTATACATACATCATCAAGTCTTTCATATGAGAAAGACTTACTATATATACTACAAAACTCACTAAGGGCATAATAGTAAAACTACCAACTAGTGACAATATTTAAACAATAAATAATATTCACTAGAGCCATCTTCTTTAGTTGAGTCTTGTATCTTGAGTTGTCATGTTCTTCACCGTGTTTCGGGACGGTAGACGTTAAGTGGCCGTTGAGTATTATCACATCTATCCAAATCTTGTTGGCTCGGTATCTCGATTCCCAACACCATATTTTTCCAAAATCTTAAAAATCCTTTTTCATTTCAAGTATCTGTTTATGAATAAAGTTCTCCTCCGAAATTATTAAAACTCAAATTCCATTGAACAAATAAAAATTATAAGCCTGGAGTATCTTTTCATGACAAGAGAGAAAATAAGTTTAATTTCCAAGTAAACTCATAATTTTCCTTTCCCTTTTTCAGTGAGGATTCGAGTTTGAAAAGCATGAATAAACCATTACGCATACTCCTTTCTTCTGGAAACTTTGAGAGAAGCAAGGTAAATTCAATAAAGGTAGAAGTTGACTCGATAATACGACTCGAAATGGACAAAGTCGGAAATATATGGTTAAATGACCGAGGCACTTAGGATTTTCCCATTTTCTTTCTTTTCACCCTCATTTGTTTTAAATCTCCCCCCCCCCCCCCCATTAACCCTGTTGAGCCTTAACCCTTTCGTCTGAACAAACCCCATTTCAAATACAAATCTTTGCAAAAACACCCTATTATTACCTAAACTTTCTTTTTCGTAAGATTCGGTTTCTTATCAATAATTTTTAAAAAGCGGATTGTTTAAAGTTTGTCAAAAAAAAAACTATATAATATATATTTGGTAGGCAATAAAAAGAACCACCCAAAGCTCTTAGATAGTAAATAAAGTCGCAAGAATCATAAAGAAACCATTGTTGTACAACTTTCGCCATTCTAGCCTAAAAAAAGCCAAACCCTAAACCAAAGCCTACCCTAGTAAAGCCCTCATGATATCCATGTATATTTCGGCGAGATCTGTGGAGACTTGATTACTTTTCAAGCCTATGCTCTTTATTCGTCTTTACCTTTGTATGAGTGTTCACTTGAAAATACCATATACGCTACCCCGAGAGCTGAGTGTTCACTTGTGAGGTATATGTGTTTATGAAGAGAATAAACTTACCGGAAGCTTTGTCGTAAATATCCATACTTTAGTAACAAATAACATAACAATTCAATGGAGTAAAAGCCCAATGAAATTGGAGGAAACAACTTTTAATAGTTTACATAAACTTAAAATTCATAAATAAAGTATTTTGGAAAATAGTGGAGTCCGACATTTCAAAGTTTTGCTTGAGGATAAAACAAAGATCTAAGTGTGGAGATGTTTGATGTGAGTCAATTTATACATAGTTTTATGGCAAATGTCTCTCACAAAACGGATCAAAACAGGGTAACTACTAACGAAATAACCAAATATTATTTCCTTTTTAGTTTCTATTTGATTCATGCTAAAATCACAAAAGAAGCTTAAACAATGGGAAAATGAAGACAACATACAAAGCTCAGTGATTTTTGGCCCAAGCATGGCCCGTGCCTCCTTCCTGCTTTTCCCTAAAATAGTTGACTTCTGCCTCTGACGACACATGGCTCGTGCCCCTTATCCACACGGCCCGTGCCACTTTTGACTGTTGCACACGACCCGTTCCACTGATGTTACATGGCCCATGCCTCTGCCCTAGAATCTTCCAAAGTGATCATCTGCCAAGCACGGCCCATACCCTGCCAGGCACGGCCCGTGCCAGATCCCATCTTCTGCCTATAAAAGCGGTCATCCTCCTCCATTTTCATGTGCTCAACTCTTCTCTTCTTCTACTTAATATAGATTACTTAATTGTCGAGTAGCGTTTTTCTTAGTATTAATCTTTCAAATTTGTAAGAATATTAACATAATAAGAATTTTTTTAAAGTTTGTCTATGAACTACTCATTTTCTTTTAAGCAAATCATTAAAGTCATGTTTATGCTTGGCTAAACTCTTATACTCACTTGGGGATAAACGAGCCTTTGGTTGGTAGGTAAAATGAATTTATGTATTTACTTCAAGGTAAATACAAACGACTTTATGAAACTCTTTTAAATTGAAAGTGTATTTTCTAACATTTCTGAACAAATGTACCTTGCGTATTATAGACCATTTGAGGAGTCGAAAGCTCACCAGTCGGAGTTGTGACACCCGAATGGGGGACGATGCATGATCCTAAAGGTGACTCGCACCCTATGTAAAGTAATACGTTTGTGAGTTTTATGTCTATGTAAACAAACACGGCTTTCACGCTAACTACGGTCTGAAGGTATTGGTTGGGATTCGGGTTAGTAATATTTTGCCACTTCATGGAAGTCAATGAGATACATGTTTGTGAACTTCGCTCTGGTTACGACCTCTCACGTTTGCGTGAAAGCGGTGCATGAAGGAAACGGACCTTAGTCCCTTTTAAAGATAATTTTCATAATAAATTAATTCGATGCGTGGGTTATTCCCCTACTGGTTCATGAAAACGTATTCGAGTATAATGGTACCGACGACCCATTGGGCCTTATAACTATTTTGCATTCACATTTACTTCATTTGCTACTTACAGAACGGTCCTTTTAGATCCTTACGGGGAGATAAAAGGGACGAGAGACAGGGCTAAGGCTGAAAGGCGGCCCTCCTCGTCTGATAAGTAGTAATCTTAAGGTAAAGTACTTAAAATCCATTTCACCAAGACCAACCATTGGTTAGTTCCCCCAAGTGATATTATCCTCTGACTGATTAACTTAAAAGCCCATTTTATCTATTTGTTTTAGTTTACTTTAATTAGTCTAAATCTTCCCTCTCATATATTTAAACCTGGATAAACTGTTAATAAGAATTTCTACTCAAAAGCCTCCTTTTTCTTATGTCCTTGAACGACCCTCGGTCATCTTACCACTACTATAATGCTCCACGATGGGTGCACTTGCCCTGTGCTGTGTGGTGAAATAGTACTTGTAGTTAATCAAGGTTTTATAAATTTAAAAGCTTACGTACACAAAGTTTAGATAAAACTGTTATATTTTTATATACACTATACGCACACCACCTGTAAAATCCATATCGGGCGTGAAACAAATGTATCATAGTCAAGGTTATAGGGAACGACCTCTATTAGCCCAACTTCAAGAAGACTCGGGTCAATTGGCCCTTCGCTTGATGTGTGTGGTCTTTCCACCTCTGTCAGCAGTCTTGTGTTTCTTACTCTTTGTAGGTTTCTTGGATAGTTCTTCATCCTCATATGCCAAGATGTTAGTGACACCATCTAAATCAGACACAGCAATGGTTGCATTTCCGACCTTCATGGTAATCTTGGTAAATTGGTGGGCATCCTGAGCATCGACCGGGTGTCTATTATCTACACCGTCTCCTTACTAGATTGGATGAAAACAACCACATCATTGAAGGTATTAAAGTTTAGCAGATCCATCGCTGCACAAAAGACAAATGAAAAAACAAATCAAAGGCACAATTCCCATTATAATAAAATGTGGAGTCTTATTCAGTGGTAGCCAGTTTCAGCTTAGCCTAATCAATACAAGGGCACGTTCAAGAAGTGCCTTCAGATGCATTCGATGCCTCACTAGATTATCCCTCAGCTCGGCATCAAACGACTCCTTATTCGAGTCATCGGGATTAATCTCATCTTCTTCTTTCCTCCAGGGCATCGAAAATCCTACGATCGCATCAAAAATCCAAAAAATTTGTCCTTGTAATAATTGAGGTTGGTTGGCACAAATTTCACATAGTTCGGACTTTTTGTCTTGACCTTATAAACCCTCCGCATCCGCTCCATCATATACAAATCCCCCTGTCGACCTTGATGCATGAACCTTGTGTGGCCGTTACTGTTCGAATTGTCAAACAAACTGATTTGTCGGAAACATGAACTGAGGTCCGAATCTCAGCCGAACTCCAGATTCGGAGTAGTCCGAAGGTGGTCCGAACTCCAAGTTCGGAGGAAGTTCGGAGCAGGTTCAGAGGTTACCCAGTTCGGACAGAATGAAGAAGTATAAATAGTTTCGTCTTTGTATTTCTTTGTAAGTTTCTGTCTTGTGTCTGTGTGTTGAGAGGGGAGGTTCTGTCCGACCTCCCCCAGAGCTTAAACTTTTGTATACTCCTTTGTTATGTAATCATTCGACATGAATCAATGAAAAAACTTTCGTCTCATCCATAGAATCGATCCGTATACGGTTTTTCAGAAGAACTGCCTAAAAAGACCCAAAGTCGGTTCCTTGCCCAAGGCATGATAAGCTACTTTAAAGTGGGTAGTTCGAAGGATTGCTAGTGGATGTAATTGTGATTTATGTACTCAGTGAAACTTTATAACAGTCAGAACAAATTTCAGAAGAGGAATCCTAAGTTGGCCAGCACTAAAGGCTTTCGTATATATTCCTATCTTTTCGTCTGGATACCTAGGGATAGGTTTGGTTCCCCACGACAGCTTTGGCCCTAGACAGGTCAGAATTCCGAACCTCCAACAATGGGTTCGGAGAGTGACCAAAATCATCTACAACTGGTAAAGGTCCATATCCTTCTTGTTGACATTACTTAAGCAAATACAAAAAAAAACAAGGAAGAATGAAGAACGGACTGATGATCAGTCTTTAAGCCAAAGTAAATTCAAGAGCAGATGTAATCACGTAAGATAAAAATGAAAAAATGAGGAGTATTTATATAAAAAACCTCGCGAAGGTTGAGTTACCAGGCGCCGCACAAGAAAACTACCTCTAGGACGAATGATATCATGCCACATATACTTACAGTTGTCTGACACACGCTACTGACCATTGTACAAACATTTGTCCGACATTTCGAAAGATCCATCGGCAAACCAATCATTAAGCATAATCTCTTTTACCAAACTAATAATACATAAAATAAGCGGATACAATGAACAAGCAAATGACAGTCGTTCACTTCGTTCAAACAGCGATTGATTGCTATTTCTTCTTGACTAGAATTTTAGTCCGGCATAAAGTGTCCAGACCACTACACACCGGGTTGGGCCTGATAGCGTATGTCTGGATCGAATGACTTCATGCAGACACTCTGACATACAATCCATGGAACATCCATCAGAATACCATACTTAAACCTTTAGATCGGATATCGCCAGGCATACTAGTCTAGATCTACTAACTTGCTTAGGACGAAACGGACCACACATGCTTAGTCCGGTTGGACATCATCAGACCCATGGATCGACCTAAACCATTAGGTCAAATCTCACCAAGCATATCAGTCCACACCTACTAACCTACTTAGGATGGACCTGACCAAACATGCTTAGTCGGGATCGGACATTAAACATCATAGTTAGGAACTCTCATGTTCTGACCTGACACAACATTCAATGCTATCACCTCTAAATAGGTACTATAGCAGTGTGGTCCAGATCATTGGTCAGACCCGCATTGTCACACCCCCAAATAACCACTAACGGAGTTTATACCGTTAAGGGGTGCGAGCAAACCAGGACCACAACCATTAGTTACAAATACTAAACGAATCAGAGTAAAGTCCAAAACATTCATTTCAAACAGTTTCAAAAGTTAAGCACATATGGGCGGGTTCGGTGATCAACCAAAGGACGTGGACGTATTCGGCCTAGTTAAGCATTAGTTACTAAGTTAACACTTATAACGTAACTAACGGATTTGTCTAACGGAAGTAAACCTTGAAATTCTCGGATGTCACACGCATCATGTCTAATTGGGACATAAGCCTTCAAGATAGTTTCCATCTTTCGACTCAATTGTTTCCCAAAGGCCATAAGCCTTCAAGATAGTTTCCATCAACACCGCCCATGTTGTGTAGTTTGCATCGGTCAACTTTAGTCATTGAAGTGATATATTCCCTTGTTCACGGACTTGTGACGAAGTGCCTTCTTCTTTGTTCATCATACTTTCTTGCCTTCTTTCTTCTTTCTTGCTTTGACTTGCTTTCGCCTTTCTTGTGTTCTCCTTTCCTATTTTTCACTTTCTTACTTGCTTGCGTTCTGACTTTCCTTCTTACGTGTTCGTTCTTGCTTTCAAACTTGCCGATCTTTCTTGCTTTATTTCTTTCTAGCGCGTGGTTACTTGCTTCCTCGCGTTGGTGTACTTGCTTTCTTTCTTGTACGTGCTTACTTGCTTGCACGAACTTTCTTGCTTTTTGAGTGTGCTTATGTTCTTGCACACGCTTTCTTGCTTGCTTTCTTGCTATCTTGCTAATGAATTCAAATTTTTGAACCCACTTTCCAACTTGCTATTTGAATTGCGAATGGTTCGATTTTACTTGCTATGAACCAATACGGATTCGGTTTCTTACTTGCTATATGAATCAAAATGATTTGATTTCTTTCTTGCTAACTTTCTATTTGAACCAAAATGGTTTGGTTTCTTTCTTGCTATTTGAACCGTGAATGATTTGATCTTGCTTGCTATATAAATCAAACAGGTTCGAATTCTTGCTTGCTATATGAACCACTATGATGTGATTCTAACTTGCTTTCTTTCGATTTGAATCACGAATGGGTCAATCTTACTTGCTATATGAACGAGACGGATTCGATACTTGCTATCTTTCTAAAGTAGCGATTTTTCTTTTCTTTGTGTTGGAATCAAATCAAAAGTTTTTTTATTTGATCTTTAAAACATACATTATAAAACAATTTGTTCAAGATTATTATTAATAATATAACGTTTTCAATTGAGAGTCAGTCTCACAGATGGGACTGTTCAGCCCACGTGTATTCTTCTTATTTGGGATTAAAATGACTCAGACACTTCTCTATGACTCACGCATCTGTTACTTGCTCTCTTTCTTCTCTCGCAAACACAGCAGACACGCCCTACCATTTCTTTTTCCAATCTCTCTCCTCTAAAACACTATCTTCTTTCTATGTAAAACACACAACACCCTTTTTCCATATGAATTTGATTCATCAGATCATGTCTTTAAGGCCTAGCGCGAGGAAGGAGGTTCGCCGGAACCGTTACAAGGTGGCCGTCGATGCGGATGAAGGGATATGAGGGCGAGATGAGAATATGGTCGAGATCCGTAAGAATAAGCGAGAAGAGAGCTTGCTTAAGAAGTGTCAAGTACTACCGGCGTCGCAACCGTTGTCTACCGGTGCTCCGCTCCCAACCTAAAAAGGTCATCTCTCTTCGGTTTGATTTTCGCTTCGGGTTTGAACGCAACATACATGAGTGAATTTAGTGAGAGTCTAATTGTCCTCGACGACGGTTTGATTTCATTGTTATTGTTGTCTCTTTTTAATCGTGAGTTCATTTCCCTTTTCATGTCTGATTTAGGCGTCTTTGAATTGTCGATTAGAATGATTCTTCCTTTTGGTTGTGGCTGCATTTTTGTTTGATCATTTTTGTTTGACCTAATCCCTTTTCCCCTTGATTTTATGTGCTCTTTATTAGCTTTATTTGGTAGAAAATGGTCCCAACCCGCTGAATCGAGGAAGAGACAACTTTGCCCCGTCGGATTTTGGTTGTGTTTGGATTGTCATTTTCATGTTTTACTGTTTTGGAATTAGTAATTGACAGTGGACTAATAGTTGGTGCCTACATTTTACAGTTACAGGTGCTCTGTATTTGCTTTCTTTCTTGAAGACTGTTTGCAGTGCATAGTGGTTAGTCATTTACTTTCCTATTTCTTTTTCACTTAAATTTTGCATAGCAGGTAGAGTAAGTTATATATTACAAGTAAGTTATTCTAATAATAGAAAGGTAGAAGGCTTTGTAAAAGTAATTGTTTTAGTTATCAGAAATTGCTAATGTGCATTTTGCTTTCAATGACCTTTATGTGACGGTCTTTTCCTTAGAGCTTCATAATTAGTAGGCATTGTTGCTTTTGAGTTCCAATTTGAATTCTTATTCAGGATCTTTGATTTCAGTGCATAAGTAGGTATTGTTGCTTGATTTATCTGAATTTGAATATGTGAATTGAATCGTTTTCTATTGTCATTTTTCAGACAATCTCTTCACCAAACTGGAGACACAACTTATTACAAGTGTTGTTTCCTGATACATCTTTGAAGGTTGATGATTGAGGTAGAGGTAAACTAGAGAATTTAAAATTTTGATTAATGTCTTGAGAAACATTAAGAAAAGCGGAATATTGTAATATATGGTTGCAAATTTGGGATCCCATTGTCATATAATAATTTACCAAGCTTTATGAATTAATCAGAACCTCTGCTCAAACCTAGCATGTTCTGTTTTGAATGTGACCTTGCATCAACCATATATTACAATGGTAATATATGATCACATCGTTTCTAGCCAGTTTGTTAGGTATCACTGAGGTTGTGAGGGTGTCAAGGAGTAAGAGATCAAATAGTGTGATATATTTCTAATTTTCATACTTTTAAAGCTATGAATCGAGTTATACTATTGAAATCCAAGTTTGTTAGGTATCACTGAGGTTGTGCTGGTATGTATTCCTTCTTTTTCTTATTTTTGGTTTTGGGTTTGTAGCTACCAGCATAATGAAACAAATATCACCTGTGTTTACATATTTTTTGTATTTATTATGACATCCATCCAGACTTTATAACCTCACAATAGATGTATTAATAAATTTGTTAATGTATAATTTTGAATTGGCTGATGGCCTTAAGGTATATATATATAGTCATATTGTAGAGTGTATGATTTTGTTTTTTAATGTGGTTTCATGCTCCCTCAATCCGCTGTAACGCAAAAATATTTTCGACCCGCCGCAAGGCGCGGGTCGATTTACTCGTAACTTATTATAACTTATTATAACTTATTGTTCGAAAAAACTTTAAAACAAAAAATCAATTCTTGAAAAATTTGGCAATATCAAGATTTCGAATTTTTCATATTGAATTTTGGGAATAGTATATAATGAATAAAATTATCGATTTGAATCAATTTAAAGAGAATCAAGATTCTGACCTTTTTCGTTGATTAGTTCCTTGATTTTAATTCGAACACTTAGGGTCTGTTTGGTATGTGGTAATGGAATGAACATGGTAATAGAATGGACTAAGGAATGAAATAGATAATTGGGATTCCATTGTAGTGTTTGGTTACCTAGAAAAAAGACGAAGGAATAAGATACAATTTTCTAAAATGACAAATTTGCCCATAATAAAAAAACTAAATCTAAAGATCGGTGATGTTTGCTTGTTCATCTTCATACGTTACTAACTAGAACACCGAACAACTATGATATCCAGACCTCTAAATAATGCTTCTAATTCCTAATTCCATAATTAGACATTCTTTTGAGGGAAGTCATCAAAGTTAATTATCAAACATCAAAAGAATCCGATCATATTAGAATTGAATAACAGGGGCTATAACTCTGGCGAGATCAGATTTGAACAAAGACTACTAGGAACAAATCTCTATATACAAAAGCAAAACCCATATATAAAGCACTTCTACATTGCTTGAATTTAATCTCCACAGAGCAACACCCTTTCGGAAATTAAAATGAACGAGAACATACTAACAATTAATTGATGGTTAAAGGAAGAAACAAATTACGGACATCAATCAACAAATGCATCAGATTGAGCATGTAACTCACCTAATAACGAACATAGATAGAGGGGTCTGAGACGGATATCGTAAGCTTTTCCGGTGACAGTGGAGCTTCGAGGAAAGAGAGAAGTGAGTTTATCCAATAAATTGAGTAGTTAGAGAAAATGAACTCATCGATTAAAGCAAAAAAAAAGACTAGATCGGAAGTTTTCCGGTAACGGTGGAGCTTCGAGGAAACAGAGAAGTTGATTTTTCCCATAGCTTGAGTAGTTGAGTTAATGAAGTCGTCGACTGAAGGATAAAAAATCGCTGAAAGAGCAAGGGTAAATTTGACAATTAGAAGGCTAGATGGAACGGAATGAAAAAAAAACGGGGGTCTAAGGAGGAATAGATTTCGGGAAACTAGAGGGAATGAGATTCCGTACGTAATTGTTGATTTCATTCCCTTCACCAACCAAACACACTTTACTTTCATTACCTTTGAATAATTCATTCCATTCCGGCCTCGATTCCTTCACCTCTAACTTTGAAGAACTTGGTTGTTGATCTTGGGTCATCATGATCTTTGACTGCTCTTTGCTTCATTTTCTTCATCAAAGATCGACTTGAAATCTTCAGCTTCCCCTAAACATGTGAACATCTTCTTTGAAGCTCTTTTGAAGCTTTTGAAAACTTGTAAAGACACCAACAACTTCCCCTGAACAGTTGCTTTTCCAGATGGAAGTCTTGTCCGGCTGGTTCTTTAACTTTGAGCAGCAGCATCATCAGCAGCATCTTTCTATCATCAACCTGTCTGACACACATTTGAAAAAATATACTCCACCAGACATTTGATGACTGGTCTTTGGGTTAGAGGGTAATTATCATCTGTTCGATTGATTCAAATTAAAATATTTTAACCAAAAATTACGGGTTTTATATAAAACTTCTCCTGAACCCAAGACCTCTAAACACTACCCCTTAGCTGATACCTTCCCCTCAGCTAAGGACTTCCCCTGAGATAACACATATTATCTTCAAATTCCCTTCAGATACTATGTATTATGGAAGTCTTTTCGGATAATACTTATTATCCTCCCTCCTTCCCCTAAAAATTTGTCGAGATCTGACGGAGGAAGTCTTTTCCATTAGATAATAAGTATCATCCTCGAGTTCCCTTCGGATAATACTTATTATCCCATACTCTAAAAATTTATCAAGATCTGACGGAGGAATTCTTTTCCATTAGATAATAAGTATCATCCTCGAGTTCCCTTCGGATAATACTTATTATCCCATACTCAAACTTCTCAAAAATATTTGTCAAGATCTGACTCACCACCACGAATCTTGACAAATTTTTGAGTATGGGATAATAAGTATTATCCGAAGGGAACTCGAGGATGATACTTATTATCTAATGGAAAAGACTTCCTCTGTCAGATCTTGACAAATTTTTAGGGGAAGGAGGGAGGATAATAAGTATTATCCGAAAAGACTTCCAAAATACATAGTATCTGAAGGGAACTCGAAGATAATATGTATTATCTCAGGGGAAGTCCTTAGCTGAGGGGAAGTTATCAGCTAAGGGGAAGTCTTTAGAGATCTTGGGTTCAGGAGAAGTTTTATAGAAAACCCGTAATCTATATTAGGGTTTTTGGTTAAAATAATGTTAATTTGAATCAATCGAACAGATGATAATTACCCTCTAACCCAAAGACCAGTCATCAAATGTCTGGTGGAGTATATTTTTTGAGTATGGGATAATAAGTATTATCCGAAGGGAACTCGAGGATGATACTTATTATCTAATGGAAAAGACTTCCTCCGTCAGATCTTGATAAATTTTTTAGTATAGGATAATAAGTATTATCCGAAGGGAACTCGAGGATGATACTTATTATCTAATTGAAAAGACTTCCTCCGTCAGATCTTGACAAATTTTTAGGGGAAGGAGGGAGGATAATAAGTATTATCCGAAAAGACTTCCATAATACATAGTATCTGAAGGGAACTCGAAGATAATATGTATTATCTCAGGGGAAGTCCTTAGCTGAGGGGAAGTTATCAGCTAAGGGGAAGTCTTTAGAGGTCTTGGGTTCAGGAGAAGTTTTATAGAAAACCCGTAATCTATATTAGGGTTTTTGGTTAAAATAATGTTAATTTGAATCAATCGAACAGATGATAATTACCCTCTAACCCAAAGACCAGTCATCAAATGTCTGGTGGAGTATATTTTTTCAAATGTGTGTCAGACAGGTTGATGATAGAAAGATGCTGCTGATGATGCTGCTGCTCAAAGTTAAAGAACCAGCCGGACAAGACTTCCATCTGGAAAAGCAACTGTTCAGGGGAAGTTGTTGGTGTCTTTACAAGTTTTCAAAAGCTTCAAAAGAGCTTCAAAGAAGATGTTCACATGTTTAGGGGAAGCTGAAGATTTCAATTCGATCTTTGATAAAGAAAATGAAGCAGAGAGCAGTCAAAGATCATGATGACCCAAGATCAACAACCAAGTTCTTCAAAGTTAGAGGTGTGCAAACTTATTACCCTCTAATTTTTGAAGATTCAAGACAGTTACCGAAGATTTAGCAAGAACCAGTTCTTTCAAGAGAAGAAAGTCAATGAGAGTCCTCCATTTCATTGATTGTTCATTTAAAGAAGTTCGAGCTGATGCTGATCAAGAGAAAGTCCCAAGTGCCCGTCATGAAACCCATTGAAGATTTCTGCGGAAAGAATCTTCATCAACATCTTTGCCAGCCAGTCAAGAAGAAGAATTTCAGAGATTGAAGACATTTAATATCTCAAGCCTAGGGGAAGATTGTAGAGGCTAGATTATGAGGCTTGTAATATTAAATATGTTGGGCTGGGCTTAGAGGGTTTCATTAGTTTAGTAGACTTGGTTATTGTATGTAGGCTTGTTTATGGTTGGGCTTGAGTTTACTATTGGGATTATGACTCAAGAGGCCCAATAGTAAACCCATTGGGGTGCCTATATAAACCCCAATGGTTCTCCTTGTAAGGGGGTTGGCTGTTTACGATTCTAGAGAGAGGGAGCCGATTACGATCGTAAACCCGAGAGAGGATCTAGTTTATGATTTCTTATCTTGTACCCGACAAGTTCGTCTTGTGTGCAAATATCAAGTTTTTATTGTTTTAAAAAAATATATATATATATATATACATATATATATATATATATATATATATATATATACTCCACCAGACATTTGATGACTGGTCTTTGGGTTAGAGGGTAATTATCATCTGTTCGATTGATTCAAATTAACATTATTTTAACCAAAAACCCTAATATAGATTACGGGTTTTCTATAAAACTTCTCCTGAACCCAAGACCTCTAAAGACTTCCCCTTAGCTAATAACTTCCCCTCAGCTAAGGACTTCCCTGAGATAATACATATTATCTTCGAGTTCCCTTCAGATACTATGTATTATGGAAGTCTTTTCGGATAATACTTATTATCCTCCCTCCTTCCCCTAAAAATTTGTCAAGATCTGACGGAGGAAGTCTTTTCCATTAGATAATAAGTATCATCCTCGAGTTCCCTTCGGATAATACTTATTATCCCATACTCAAAAATTTGTCAAGATCTGACGGAGGAAGTCTTTTCCATTAGATAATAAGTATCATCCTCGAGTTCCCTTCGGATAATACTTATTATCCCATACTCAAAAATTTGTCAAGATCTGACGGAGGAAGTCTTTTCCATTAGATAATAAGTATCATCCTCGAGTTCCCTTCGGATAATACTTATTATCCCATACTCAAAAAAAATTGAAGATTTGAAGATTTGAAGATTTAAAGATTTGAAGATTTGAAGATTTGAAGATTTGAAGATTTGAAGATTTGAAGATTTGAAGATTTGAAGATTTGAAGATTTGAAGATTTGAAGATTTGAAGATTTGAAGATTTGAAGATTTGAAGATTTGAAGATTTGAAGGTTTGAAGGTTTGAAGGTTTGAAGGTTTGAAGGTTTACTATCGGAGTTTACTATCGGAGTTTACTATCGGAGTTTACTATCGGAGTTTACTATCGGAGTTTACTATCGGAGTTTACTATTGGAGTCTACGACCCGGAGCGTGTTTGCGATTCCCACTGTGTTTACGATTGGGTTTACGACTCGGGGGGGTTTACGATCACTGTTTACGATCACTGTTTACGATCGGAAACTGGTTTACGGCAAAAAGTCACTATTTCACACTTTCACGGAAACGGACATAACTTTTGAGTCGTTTGGAGTTAGAAGCTCAAATTTTAACACGACTTTCGTGACAACGAGCCCCAGAATTACCCCCGACTACGTCCAGGGGAGCTCGTTTGGACCCCCAAATTCCACTCCGAAGGCCTCCGTTTTTCAGTTTTAAGTTTTTGACACTATTCTTTGAATAGTACTTTTGCCGTTTTTGCCGATTCTTCAAAATCTTCAAAGGCTGCATATCTAAAGAAAGAAAATGAGTTCAGTGGTTGAACAAAAGAATATAGTTGAGGACAAAGATGATTTCACGGATGAAGTTAACAAAACTGAGATATGCCCCAATCCCACTTGTGCTCGTATAATTCCTGGACTTAGGCAAATTTGTAAAAATTATCAGATAGAATTATTTGAGATAAAATGCGAGAGGAGTTCTTTTAAGGGTAGATGGCAAAAGAACGAGGAGAAGGTAAAAGCTCAGAAACTAGACATTGTGAAATATCAAAAACTTGCTACTGAGAAAACTCTACTGTATGACAATGCAAAGTTATAAATAGCTGAGCTTAGGAAGCAGGTAGATGAGCTCACACATAAGAACAATGAGTTGCAAGTGAAACTAGATGTGAATCAAATGAGAAGCAAAAGAATGCTCGATGCTGGAAAGGAATTGTCACATGCTGTTGTGACTGGTCAAGTTGGGAAAGACACATCTGGGTTTGGGTCAGCGAAAACTGATAAATCTTTGGCAATGAACAGCATCATTCCTCCACCAGTTCCCAGAGACATTATACGAATACTTCTTAGTGAGGATCAAGTTGAACGAACCAAGTCTGATTATAAAGAAGCTGCTCCTCCTATTGATAGTGTCTTGGTTGGAACTACGCCATTGACTCAAGAAGAAATTGATAATGAAGCAAACATGACTTATGGTGAAGGGAGAGTAAAGGATATATTAGACAATGATGCTGAGTGCCAGAAATATGACAGGTGTCACAACTCTAAGTCTGATGAAGCTGGGATAGAGTTGAAACCATACCCTAAAATTGAAACCCCATGCTTCAAAGTAATTGACGAAGTCAAAAGGGAAAAGGTGATCTTGACAACACGGCCTCAAGGGAAGATCTTTATGACATCTGGATCAATGTTTGACCAAGAACCAGATGTAGGATATGAATTACCATCCTTCTCCTCCAAGTTCAAGGGAATAACCGATGGAGTGATAAGTGAACCTAAAGATGAGAGGCCAAAGATCACCATCAAGCATCCAAGTATGAAACCAACAGCTGGAGTGAAGAATAAAAAACTCAAGGGAGTAGCTGTGTCTCCCATTTCTTCAGTTGGATCATGCAGTTGTTGTTGTAATTGCAAGAATGGTGCTTCAACGTCAAAGAATCAAGGAAGCACAAAGACAGTAAAGACAGGTTCGACACAGGCTTCGACAAACCAGCAGAAAGTCAAATCTGAAGCTGCAGTCAAACCAAAGAAGCATACACAAGGCAAACCAGCTCCATATCAGCCACCGAAGATAAATGGGTACACGTCTGACTTCTATCTAAAGAAGCAGACTTGCTTTAATTGTGGCATTGCTGGTCATATTGCTAGAAACTGTCTTTATCGCCCCTATGAACCCTATTTTCCGAAAAGTCAAAGGGTTTCAACTCAGGAGTCTGTGAAGTCTAAGCCGATGATGGTGCAGAAACCTAAGGCAATGAAGACTGTTACTCCTAAGGTTAAACCCTCTGATCAACATTGGGGCGCTGCCAAAGCTGAAAGAAAATCTATAAATCAAAACAACAACTTTCCAAGTTACAAAAATTTTCAAAAACAGGTGAAGAAACCAGTTTCAAAACAACTAAAGTTTGAAAAACCCAAGGTAACTAGAACTGTTTTCAAAAATGATTCTAAAATGCAGAAGGTTGAAATACCTAAAGTCACAACTCAAAAGGTGACTAAACCAAAAACTGTTTTGAAAAGTGAATCTAAAACGAAGAAGGTTGAAATACCTAAGGTCACAACTCCAAAGGTGACTAAAACAAATGTTAAATCACCTGGAATTTGGAAACCAAAAATCAAGGCAGCTCCATCCCAACTTCCTGATTTTTCAAAGGGGATGTTCTTACAAGAAGTATCCTTTATTGATTCCTCAGGTGTACCCAGAGAAACAATGGCCTGGGTACCAATGGCTAACTAATCTCTCACTCTGTGCAGGAACGATCAAGGAGGATTATCACTAACGTTTTTATTACTAATTTGTTTGTTGATAAGTGATTGTTCCAGGCACAGTTTAGGAGACGTATCTTCATGACATGTCAAGTAATCTATAAATGGAAGGTATATCTCTTTGAGAGGTAAAATGTCAAAATCATCATGAAAGGTATTGTTCTTAACTTGATTGTTTGAATGATGAGGCAGCAAAGGGTCTTTTGAGTCAAACCTATTTCATTAAAGTGTCAATTAAGCTGTTGATTGATTATGTGTTTGACTTCAAATGCAATGAAGTGTGCATGTCACGAAACCCAATTTTCTAAAACTTTCAAATCAATACTTTGAAAGTTAGCTTGGCCAGATATCTTCAAAATTTTGTGTTTTGTTCTTTTCAGTGTGTTTGTGTGTTTTATTTTTTATTTAACAAAAAAACTGAAAAATGATGTTCACAAGATTGTGACATTAAAAATCAAAAAGCAAGGGAAAGAAATGTAAAGATGAAGAAAAAGTTGACCCCTAAAAAATAGTGTGCTTTTTAATTTTTAATTGTTTGTGTCTTGTTTCTGAGAAGTTTAGGGGAAGTAAAATGAATGTCCGGGTTGGAGATGGCTGACACGCGTAAGGCGAAAGTGAAAGGCAAGCTCCACGGTGATATGCTCGGTAGGCTCGACCTAAGCGTATGACCACCAATGTAAGTGCAATGAACTTAAAAGATATATATGTTTAGTTTCCCATCCCAGGTTGCATGGTTTAAAAGACTGAGTCCCGGCAAAAATGGGTTGAGAGTGGTAATTACCTAGTATTCACTCTCTCACACGCCATGTCTCTGCTGTCATGACTACACCACATAATAAAAAGAAATGAAAAAGAAATAAAAAAAAGAAAAAGAAAAGAAAATGAAAAATAATCACTCAGTTGGTCTTCTTTGCGTGCTTAGCGGCCGACCTGATCACCGACTGATGATTAATGAAATAAGTGGTAGTCATAACGGTGTTGCATGGTTCCTCAAGTTGGGGGTTTGTGAATCCTCAATAAACTCTGAGGTTGGGTAGGTTTTGCTGTGTACGCTTGGGTGTCGGGACAATTAAACATGACGGTAATATTGTACTATATTAAGCATGACGCATTCGGTTGGGATTAAACGGGTTTGAGTTTAAAGAGGACAAACATACCGGCAATCACCTGGACTAGTTGAGTAACTGAATGTCACACCCCAACCAACGGCGGAAATGTTGGGGCACGATGATCGTCCAGATGCTCGTGACAACTAGATAGTTACCAAGTTTAAACATGCCATTCATTATTGATTTACAAATAATGTCATACAATACAATCCAAATAAATGCAAACAAATCATGATACTAATTATTAATTTTAAGGTCATTCTAGGTCCATAAGCAAGCCCTAAGTGTCATCACTGCAACTTCAGTCATTTCCTGCAACATGTACAACATATAAAGTCAACTACTAGAGTTGGTGAGTAAACATAGGTTTTAAATAGCCTAAGTAAAAAAAATAGCGATTCATGTAACAAGTGAAATTCATAGATTATGTGTAACATGTGGTAAAGGTGTTGTGTAACCAAACCTAGACATTTAGGAAATCAATCACCCATTGAAAATAAGAATACATTTTCAATATAGTGGGTGGGTTGTCGACCAATAGCTACAATTGACCCATAGGCTTCCAAACAATCGTTAATGGTACACAAGCGATTAATGACTAGCGACAAGCGACAAACGAATACAACATATAGATTCAACACGTATTACATATCAAGAATACACATGCACAACATGGAATCGCATAGTAATGTAGATAGAATAATGATTAAAGATTTTGGAATAAGATACAATGTTGCACCCCAAATAATGAAAACGAAAACGGGGCTATGATTACTCACCTGATAGCAAAGAAAAAAGCGAGAAGATCACGAACGCGAGAAACGAAGCTAACCCTGATGAAAACCTAACGATTCGAAAGACCGAATAATTGACTAAAACGATCGAAAGTTGATTTAAATGATTAATTGATTAATTGGGGAATTTATTAACTATTTATTATTAAAAACACTTATTTAATGATTAATATTACCAAAAGACCCGATCGTGAACAGAATACCACTTTTGACAACTATGCAATGTTTATGGTTAAAATTACAATTTTATAAACTTAGGGGCCCATTATGTCAGTTTAACAAAGTCATGAGAATATAAATTTCTAGAATTTAAGATTCAATTTATAATTATTAAAATGTTAATTCGAAACAGAAAATTTTACATCTTTGTTCTATTTACACATTTTACCCTTAACTTTCAAAAATTACATAAATGGCCCAAAAGTTACAAAAGTGTACATCGGTCAAACTTAAACTTATCCAAACCTTATTATATGTTCATTAGTACCCCAAAAACATGTTGGTATGTTCCGTTTATTTAAAAAGTATTAAAAGTGCAAGTTATGCGTGAAAACACTTACTTTAACGGGTCAAAACGCGTGTCTTTGAGGTTTTTGATAAAAATCTAATTTTGATAGTTTGTAAACATCATAATATACTTATACAACTTATCAAAATAGATTAGAACCATTGATTACATGTATTGGTGATCTTTAGTAGTTTTCCCTAATTAAAAAGGCGTAGGTAAAGGTTGACTTTTAATATAGTCGAGTTTTGGTAAAATCCAGCAATGGGGTATTAAAATACATATAAAAACAAGAAAATACTATGAAGAAACTTACGTGTGAAAGTCAAAGGAGGTTGGTCAATTCGGAAGGTCAAACTGTTGGACCTTTGACTTTTGAAAACTTGATCGAGGAGGCTTAGCACGAAATTGAAGGTTGCAGAAGGTTGTGTGGGGTTTATTATGATCATAACAACTGATATTTATAGAGTGGAGGGTCGAATTAGGGTTTTATGAGCAATATGGCAAGTCTTGGAGAAAAAGTCAAGGAATCAAGTATGGAAACGAATCATTTGACAATTAAATTCGTGTTAATTATGGATTTGGCTTGTGAAATAAGTTAGAGGACATTAAGATGGATCCACAGGCGAAAACGGGGCCTAAAACGGGTTTGAAACGAGAAAGTTATAGCCAAAACAAGTTCAGCCCGTAGGCTTAGTCGCGACCAGGCATCCAGGTCGCCTGTACAGGTTATAAAAGAAGCAGCTGGGGTAATAACACCATTGCAGAGTTGGCCCAGTGGTTGAGGCGCTGAACTTTTAAAAGCAAGGTCACTGGTTCGAATCCAGCTGGCTTTGCTGCAAAACTTTTTATTTTTTTTCCTACTTCTTTCTTTCTTTCTTTTTTTCTTTTTTTTTTCTTTTGCTCACAACGCATTCGTTACTTATCGGATTTAGCCCAAATTTGAAACACAACTATACTAGACCCATAAGAACATGTTGAAATTATAAAAAAAATGATTTTGATTTTTTTTCGAGTCTCTCGATTCGCAAACCAAAAATGCATAAATATCGCAAATCGATAATTTTCTCGTTTTAACTCGAAATGACCCCAAATTTTACGAGGAGCTATAGTAGTCATATAAAAACATCATGTAATATAAAAATATAGTTTTTGAGACTCACGGGTCGTCCGGCTAATACCGAAGTTACGCGAAAACCGAAAAATCGTTCCACTTGTGTTTTACGCGTATTGTTTGACTAAAAATCAAACGATTAATTCCTTTAATTTGGAAAAATGATTATGAGGCATTTAAAATCATCATTTGAACTTGTAAGCTAATAAATGTATGAACTTCCTTTGTTTAACGAAGAAATGAATCCCGAACGTGCGTTTAATTGCGAAATAAATTTATTCATTTGCTTGAAAACAATTCTAATTATTTAACCATCTTAATAACGTAAAAAGTGATTTTTGGATTATGAAAAATGGTGCCAAAATTTTAATCCCATATATGTTTGAAATGTTTTGATGGACTTCTAATCCGAAAGGTGAACTCAAAACGGTTGGGTTTTGCTACACGGGTCGGAGGCGGATGTTACACTGAAGCTGAAAAGGGTTCCTCAGTCAGATTCATACGGTTTGATCCCTAGTAAACTTTCTCATGTTTGGTTTGGTAAGTATTTGTTTAGTTTATATCTTTCGTGTGTGAGTCGTTAAGTTCTTTTTGGTGTGTTTTCGTCTTGGCCAGGTCGATTTGAGAACTCAAAATGTGTTTTTCATGGGTTTTAATGCATGACAATATGCCCCCGACAGATCTTGCCAAATTTTTAGGGGAAGGAGTATGGGATAATAAGTATTATCCGAAGGGAACTCGAGGATGATACTTATTATCTAATGGAAAAGACTTCCTCCGTCAGATCTTGACAAATTTTTAGGGGAAGGAGGGAGGATAATAAGTATTATCCGAAAAGACTTCCATAATACATAGTATCTGAAGGGAACTCGAAGATAATATGTATTATCTCAGGGGAAGTCCTTAGCTGAGGGGAAGTTATCAGCTAAGGGGAAGTCTTTAGAGGTCTTGGGTTCAGGAGAAGTTTAATAGAAAACCCGTAATCTATATTAGGGTTTTTGGTTAAAATAATGTTAATTTGAATCAATCGAACAGATGATAATTACCTTCTAACCCAAAGACCAGTCATCAAATGTCTGGTGGAGTATATTTTTTCAAATGTGTGTCAGACAGGTTGATGATAGAAAGATGCTGCTGATGATGCTGCTGCTCAAAGTTAAAGAACCAGCCGGACAAGACTTCCATCTGGAAAAGCAACTGTTCAGGGGAAGTTGTTGGTGTCTTTACAAGTTTTCAAAAGCTTCAAAAGAGCTTCAAAGAAGATGTTCACATGTTTAGGGGAAGGTGAAGATTTCAAGTCGATCTTTGATGAAGAAAATGAAGCAAAGAGCAGTCAAAGATCATGATGACCCAAGATCAACAACCAAGTTCTTCAAAGTTAGAGGTGTGCAAACTTATTACCCTCTAATTTTTGAAGATTCAAGACAGTTACCGAAGATTTAGCAAGAACCAGTTCTTTCAAGAGAAGCAAGTCAATGAGAGTCCTCCATTTCATTGATTGTTCATTTAAAGAAGTTCGAGCTGATGCTGATCAAGAGAAAGTCCCAAGTGCCCGTCATGAAACCCATTGAAGATTTCTGCGGAAAGAATCTTCATCAACATCTTTGCCAGCCAGTCAAGAAGAAGAATTTCAGAGATTGAAGACATTTAATATCTCAAGCCTAGGGGAAGATTGTAGAGGCTAGATTATGAGGCTTGTAATATTAAATATGTTGAGCTGGGCTTAGAGGGTTTCATTAGTTTAGTAGACTAGTTTGGTTATTGTATGTAGGCTAGTTTATGGTTGGGCTTGAGTTTACTATTGGGTTTATGACTCAAGAGGCCCAATAGTAAACCCATTGGGGTGCCTATATAAACCCCAATGGTTCTCCTTGTAAGGGGGTTGACTGTTTACGATTCTAGAGAGAGGGAGCTGATTACGATCGTAAACCCGAGAGAGGATCTAGTTTACGATTTCTTATCTTGTACCCGACAAGTTCGTCTTGTGTGCAAATATCAAGTTTTTATTGTTTTAATCGTCGTATTCTTGTGTTCTCTTCATCTCTATTCTTGAATCACTAATCTAAACGGTTTCCGCACGTCTAGATTAGATAATATTGTGAACGGTTGTTGATTCTGGACCAACACTGCCTCTCAGTTCCGAAACCGACTTCCGCCTCCTTTGATTGCAATTTTCGTGATTACAGCTGAAGAATTTTCTTCGCTGACTTTTTTTTCTTCTCTTCCTTTAATTGCAATTTTCGTTTCTGATTTGGTTACATCCGGTCGTCCCTTCTCCCTTTCCTTTCGATTTTGCGATTGTACAAAAACAAATCGCTATTGTCGTTCTATCTTCGCGATCGATTTCTTTCTTCGATCTTTTTTGCCTTCGAGCGATTGTCTTGCTTTCTTCATTCTTCCCACGATCAATTAGCCTTGCTCTGATACCAAATGTTGGGATAATCATGCAATCACAATCGATTTGACAGAGATTTTGACACGGACTATGAACTTCGATTGATTGAATATACGTACGTACATTTTCTGACTTGTCGATGGGTTATATAAACCCTATCAACCGCCATAACTAACTTTCGGTTATAGACTTTTAGACTTGACATACAGACCCCTATACTATATACAATGACATACTGACTTCAAACCTTGACTTTGACATATTTACATAACTGACCCAAACTATATTTAGTTTAACTTTCAACATGTACTTCAAACTGCTGCGGCATCATTAAAAAAGATGCTAATTTTGGCCAGACACGTGACAGATGATGTCTCAGTGGAGGTTAGATTTGTAAGAAAAATACAAATTTCTAAAGTTTCTACAAGAACTAGGAAATAATTTCTTTAAAACATATACTACTTTGTATTGCAAACAAGTATATTGAAAAGAAACAATTATAACTGATTTCATGGGTCTTTTTGGCCCAAAATTTGGTTTTATCTTATTATGTTTAAAAGTATTGACAATCTGAGAGTGTTGAAAAAATTTGTGTGTTATATCTACAGGCAACAAAACAAACAAAAAAAAACTTTCTCCAAAAATGAATTCAATTGATAACTTATTTTTGTACCAAAAACATTGCTTGGCCAGAATGAGAGCATGTCAAATGATCAATCAGTAAGTACTTCAAACTATATTTCTTTAAATCAACACACGTGGTTATAGATTTTATATATACACTTAATTTAAATCTATTTAATTAGACTAGGAACTTTTTTTTTCATAGAACTTTGAAAAGGCCATGTTGCTTGGTCTTTATAAATCCAAATGGTCTTTTTATACCTCTCTGAGATGTATATTAAGAAAAAACAACTGAAAAGAAAGTCTAGGCAAACTTATATTTGTATAGAAAGGCAATTTTGAGCTCTTTTTTTTTTTACATGATATTGATCAAAATAGTAATGTAAAGTTACCAAAAATAGATGTCAAACACTCTAGTTTTTGCTAATAGACTAATTTTATGATTTGGCATAACTAATACTAATAGAATTTTGATAATAGAAGTTTGACCCGCCGCGGGTTACGACGGCAATTCAAATTTTGTATATATGTCCTTTATTTAGAACTTGTATTGCTCATTAGATATCTACATAAGCTCTTCGTATATATTGATTAAGTCAATTGTTGTTACAAAAGTGAAAATTAGTTTTAACAATTTTCTTTTCTTGTGGTTAACACCAAATCTAGACCATATATTTTGGTTCCTAGACATATCCATAAGTATGCACTTCTATTTCCTGCATATCCACTTCTATTTGCTGCTTTCTTCATATCCAAGTGACCAAATATAGCCCATATTTTTTGGTTTGTAGGCATCTACAATAATCTTAGAGCTTTTAATTCCAAGTTTCTTGGACCAAATCTTTTGTAATTCCAAGTTTCTTGGACCATAGTTTTTGACTACATACACGTTGAAGATTACATCAGAAAATATGTGTATGAAGAGAATAAAAGTATATCAGATGTGACAATGTGCAATCTGATGAGATATTCTTCTTCTATTTAAAAAGGGGATAAAACAAGATAATAACAAATGCATTTATATATTATGCTTAAGCTTTTATATTAGATGATAAAATTAAATCTTAAAAAGGTTTATGCAAATAAAATCTACAAAACTTAAAGTTGTAATTCACAGCTTTTATACCTGAAAGCGTATAAACCTGAGAAAAGGACAAATAGTAAGGATAAATAAGATAAAAGAAGAATGGAGAGTGATTTATGTTATACTAAACATAATATGTTAACAAACAGTATCAAATTTTACAACTGTAGGAAAGTGTAAACGATATTAAAATACGATTACAGTAAAAATATTAAGCATGTCACAAAAAGTAAAATAATCAAACACTATGCAATAACAAATACAAAACAGGTTGCCATAAACTATAAAAGATGACCAACCAGAATAGCAGTAAGCAAATTGAGAAACTCGATAGACTATAAGCATAATAAGAATAAGGAAATACTACATAATAAAATGTTGAGTGACATAAGGTAGCAAATAGCATATATGTGAAAGAATAAAGAAATCATAAAGAAGACATATAAACACTACTGATAATAAGGAACCAGATGACTAAGAACAAAACATATTCTTTACTAATAGATTGGCACCTCGAATTTGGAAGACAGTAGTCAAGAAGCTCAAAGAAGAAATCACGCATACCTACTAATCTTATTTCACTTGTTGCTTTTTGAATGTTCTAACTGGTTGTTTTCGGTTTTTATTTGGTCTTTTCGTGTGCTTCTTAATGTTACGATTCACATTCAGAGCATTTCTCACGACCAATGTAATTTAAAACATTAGAAATTAACTGGATTTAGGGGTGAAAACCAGAAGAACAGTTGTATGAAAGATTTAACAAAATACAACTGAATAACCTATTCTAAACCATATTTACACATAAAAAACTAACATGCAGAATAAACAAAACAATTTAAAACATTAGAAATTAACTGGATCTAGGAGTTAAAACCAGAAGAACAACTCTTTGAAAGATTTAATAAAAAATTAGAAACCAAATGTACCTTTCTCTGAAAAAATCTACTGGTTTACAACTGTAAGAACAAAAATTGTAAATGACAGAAGCAAATCCAAAAAGAAGACCTCTAAACGTAAATAATATTGACCCAAACGTACCCCTTGTGTAACGCCTCAAATCGAAGCCTGAAAACAAGAAGATTAGGTCGCTTAAGACTACCCATAGTGGGGCGTCACCGGGCGAAATTGGGCTCCATAACGCCCCCTATAACGCCCACCCCCACTACGGTGGGGCGTTATAGGGGCGTTATAGAGGGAGATCGGGCGAGGGACGTGAGCCCAGTAACGCCGAGAAGAGGGGGAGAATGGTGGGAATATAGCCGTTGAACGGCTATACAACGGTTATATTTTTTTTTTCAATTTTTTTTTAAATCCTACACTATATATATCACCATAATTTATAAAACTCACACTCATTCCTCTCATACTCTCTCATACTCTCTCAATTCTCTTCTTTTTTTAAAAAAAATGGGCTCTCCCTCTTCCTCCACTCGACCTGGTCTCTTCGACGATGAAGACGACGAGGTTGTTTCCGCCGCAATTCAACTTTTTGACGTGCCGGTTCCACGCCCAGTTATTAAGCGGAGACACCTCGAACGTGATCGTAATGCGGCCAATGATAATCTGATGAGAGACTATTTTGGGCCCAACCCACTCTACGACGAGGAGACGTTCAAGAGACGGTTTCGAATAACCAAACGGTTATTTGTGCGTATAGCTAAGGATTTGGAAGAACATTCTCCTTATTTTAGGCAACGGTTCGACGCCACTGGAAAGCTTGGGTTCACTTCTATTCAAAAGTGTACGTCGGCGATAAAAATTCTTGCGTTCGGCAACACTACGGATATCAACGATGAGTATTTGAAGATGGCCGAGAAGACAACGAGAGACACGGTGGAGGAATTTTGCAAAGGCCTTGCCGACTTGTACACGACGCGGTATTTGAGAAAACCAACGTGGAACGACATGCAAAAGCTATACGATCACCACGAAGAAGTTCATGGTTTACCGGGCATGATTAGAAGTATAGATTGCATGCATTGGACTTGGGATAATTGTCCAACCGAATGGCGAGGACATCACACGAGGGGTGACCAGAAAGGTCCATCCGTTATTCTGCAGGCCGTATGCTCAAACGATCGTTGGATTTGGTACGCCAAATATGGTGTCGCGGGGTCTCTTAATGACATCAACGTCTTGGAAGGTTCTTCTGTGATTGAGGATTACGTATCTGATAAGATGGTGAAGATCGGGTTTTACACGAATGGAACCTACTACCAACATGGATATGTCTTGGGTGACGGGATATATCCGGAGTACTCGATGATTGTGAAGACATTCAAAGACCCAATTGATGAGAAGCGGCGATATTTCAAGAGGGTTCAAGAGGCGGCAAGGAAGGACGTCGAGTGTTGTTTTGGAAATCTTAAAAAAAATGGCACTTTCTTAAAAATCCTTGTCGATTGTGGACGAAGGATAAGATGGAGGATTGTATGCGCGCAATTATCCTCATGCATAACATGAAAAAAGAGGATAAGGGTCATGCGATATGTGCCGACTTTCGCCCCGAACATATCCAAGTGATGCCACCTGTGATGAATGAGAAGCGACTTCAAAACTACGCGATGTTGCGTTCTAGAGAGATACACAACTCTCTAAAAGCGGATTTGGTTGAACACACTTGGACCTTTAGGCCATTTGATTACGTGCCCGAACCGGTTGTGCAAGAAGAAGAAGAGAGTGACGGTGAAGAAAACCAAGAAGACTACGACGATGTCCAATCCGATGATTAGTTTTTTTTTTAATTTTATCGTCTTTTGTTTTGGTTGTATCGTGTTTTTATTTTTATTTGTAACCTTTTTTTTAATGAAAGTAGTTTGTTTTAAAAAATAAAAGAAAAAATAATAATAATTAAGTAATGATGGTGGGGCTTTATGGGGGCTTTATCCACTACACCATAAAGCCCCATAAAGCCCCTTGCCCAGTCAGCTGTCACGTGTCAGTTAATGCCCCATTTGGGGCTTTATGGGGCCTTAACCACTACACATAGCCTAAGAACAACAAACCTAGAAATAACAACCCGAAAACAAAGGCTACATAAATTAAGTTCGAAAAAAGATGCCTCAAATAAAGGGTGCGAGAAGAAAGCGAAGACAAATCAAACGAACCACACAATCGAATCAGTGGAAGAGCATCATCCCAGATCCAGCAGAAGAAGAAGGGAGAGCTAAATTGCCTGCGTTTATCACTTAAAAAGGAATAACTGGAGGCCATATCTAGTAAACCATACCGTATGATGACGAATATCTCAATCTGATGCTACAAAGACTGTAAAGAAAACGAAGAAGGTTGAATAGGTCAATCAAATACCCAAAATTTCATCATACGAAGAACAAAAGTGTGAAATCAAGTAAATGGAACTTTTACATATTCCCATGGTTGAAACCAAAGAATGCAAAATCGAGCCAAAATACACAAAAGAGAACTCACCCCAGAACAAATCGATCCTGTAACAAAAACAATAAGACATGCAGTTACAAATCCAGCATAACAGAGCCAAAATGTGACATCCGAGAATTTCAAGGTTTACTTCCGTTAGACAATTTCCATTAGTTACGTTATAAGTGTTAACTTAGTAACTAATGCTTAACTAGGCCGAATACGTCCACGACCTTTGGTTGATCACCGAACCCGCCCATACGTGTTATGTATTTATTTATTTAATGTTATTATGTGCAACGTGATTTAAATGCATAATTATTATTAAAAAGCATGACTATTTGTTTACTTGTTAAATTATATGACAAATCGCTTAATTGTGTATTTATGAGATTAAAGTGTATGCATATATGATTAATAATGGGCTAGTAATTAGACTAATGATAGACTAATCATTGGGGGCCCAAATCCCAATGATAAGCCCACCATAAGCCCTTAGTATTTAAACCCCATAAACCCTAATATTTCATTTTTACCTACATCATCACCACAACACACACACTCTCCTACTCTCCCTCTCTCTCGTGAATTCTGGACCAGCCCCAAGAACCACCAAGACCAGCCATCATTTCTGTTGGTGAAGATCATCCATCGAGCTTGATCAAACCGTGAGTCCCCATGACCATTCTTCTTGCGTTTTCTATGTGTTTTACTATAAAGCATGCTTAGATCTTCATAGAATCACTTGATCTTCTGATATGATGCTTAGGAATGCTAGATCTATCATAAAGACTACAACTTTACGTGTGAAACTGGTCCATAATGAAGATTCATGCTAGATTAGGTCATTTTGTGTAAAAAGTGTTCTTGATGATTTGATGATGAAAAACCATGCTTAAGGTGTTAAAAATGCTTCTGTGATGTTGGTAAATGTTTATGTATGCTAGATAATGAATTACATGAAGTATGGAAGCTGTTAGAAAGATTTTTAGTCAATTTTACGGGTTTTTAGCGACTAGCGAAACTGTGCATTCAATAGGCGAAACTATTCAGCGAAATTATGTATATCTTCATCCAACGACACTATTAAGCGAAACTATAGTGTCGCCTATGACCGAAACTACCGAGCGAAACAACCATAGACCTTGTCCCTGAACGAAAGTTCAAACCAGTTTCGAGCGAAGCTATGCTAGCGAGACTGTGTTAACAGTTTCGAGCGAAACTAGCAAGCGAAACTGTGTCATCGGGTACTGCCTAGCGAAAGTGCTGCCCGTGCACACAGCGAAACTGTGCAGCGAAACTGCATAGCGAAACTGTAGCGAAACTGTTAGCGAAACTGAGACCAGACCAAAACCCAAACTTGTACAACTTATTTGAATGTTATGCCATGACTTACATGATTATGCAATAACGAAACATGCTTTAATTTCTGATCTATGTGAACCCTTGTTTATGATCAACCATCGGTGTCGTGTGTCGGTATGTCGTGTCATAGTTCCAACGTGCTATGTTATGGGCCATAGTGACGTTAAGTTAAATATTAGACACAAAACTAATACTTAAGACCTGAACGTGTTCTTAGGTCTTCGATAAGCAAACAATATTTGAATTTCTTAGCAAGTGTAGCAGTGCAACCAAAGGTGAGTGTCACTAACCCATTTACCGTGAACCTGTTTGGGTCACACTGAATAACTTAATGAAAAACAATGCTGCCAACCTTGTGAGTGTTATGCACCTCTCTGATGAACTTGAAAACTTAGGAGTGCTTGGCACCCACTTGATGAACTTGAAGTGTCTTATGGGAACACTTGTGAAATACTTAAACAACTATTTCTAAAATGAAACTGAAAATGTTTTCGGGGTTCATGAGAACCCAAAGTAAATCGTTTTAATATGGCTAGAGTAGGTTAAAGTCTAACCACATGATATCACATGATTTCTAAGGATTACCTTATAACTGAAAAGTCCTCAACTTAATTGTGCCATTAATTGTAAAGCGAGGGCATTTTGGGTAGATCTACTGGAGTTTGACAAACTCCGCCTCGTGACACTGGAGGTGCACGGAGGTACAATATCAGCCTATCTGACCGTGATCCCGAGAGGACACGGGGGAGGCAAAGCCGTGATGACGTAGGTCCGCAAAACAAAATAGATGATGGCGATGCCACTACAATATTAGTCAGCTTTGATACAAACTTCCTTAGTGCATGGAACAACGGATTAGCTACCCGCGATATCGGTTGAGCACTTTAACTATACAAAACTAGTACATACCCGATAACGTATGTTACGGACATTACTTTTACTAAACCACAATACCATGATTATGGATATCACTAAGCATTGCTTTTCACAAATAAACATTACATAAGTATATGTTGACACAATTATGATTATGAGACAGGGCCACTGCGTGACAAGCCCACTGTGAACTCACCAACCGTTAGGTTGACACTTGTGTGGTTTAAACTTTTGCAGATCGCTGAGGAGTATCCGGAGCGGGTTGGCATGGCACACGAAGACATTTTATTTTTAGTTAAACTTAATTGAGAATTTAAAACAATGAATTTGTAAAGCACGTGGTTAGTGCTAAGATAATATTTTTCCGCTGCGTATTTTGAGACCTTAATTTATGACATGTGTTTGGACTAACTCTGATTCGTTTAGTATTTGTAACTAATGGTTGTGGTCCTGTTTGCTCGCAACCCTTAACGGTATAAACTCCGTTAGTGGTTATTTGGGAGTGTGACACAAAAAGACTATGAATTAGATTGAAGAAGAGAAGGTGGATACGATACCCGGGAGAGAAAGAATAGAAAACGAAATCAAAATCAAGACGCACATACGAACCAAGGATGAACGGATAGATTTTGGAGGGGAGGGAAGGGTGGCTGAAGAAGGCTGAAATCGAAGAAGGGGGTGGCGCTGGGGTGGGCAATCGGAGAGGAAAGGAGCCGGCGATGACGACTGTGGATGGGGGAGAGGGGCGGCGATGGAGGCTGCGATGAGGGAAAGGCTCTTCTTCAAACGATCTCCATCTTCTCTTCATCGGGCGATCTCCATTTCTTCTGCGTCGCCTTTGTTGCAGAAGGGAGAGAAAGTGTGTAAGTTGAGAGAGATGAGTGTTTGTATGTTTAAGAGAGATAGATAAGTGTGTGCTGAGAGGGATATGCTCATATGCAGCCACGTCGCAACACCAATAAGAAAAAATCATATGGCTTGAATAGTTCATTTCTAGTCTACACGTAAGCATTCAAATTTGATAATAAATAAATATGCTTATGGTTTTTTAAGTAATGTTAATTTATTTTTATGACACATACTACTGAATTTGAAATTTAGAAATTAAAAGTAGTCATCATTTAATTCTTATGCATATTGCTTTTTATTTAACCCAGGTGAGTTTCTTTAAAAACCATTCTAATCAGTTTAACAAATAACAAATTTAGATTTAAAATAAATGTGTAATAATATATAATATTAGCGAACACAAGTGAGTTTCTTTATTCATATACAAGTCTTTTTACCCGTAGACCCGTGCGATGCACGGTCGTATTTTAAAAATAAAATATATCAACCATCTTTAATTTATATTTGAAAGTAAAATAAAGTGAAACAAAATCATAATTAAAAACAAAAAAAAAGTTACAAATTTGAAAAAACATATTTATACACTACATTTACAGTTTCGTCTGTGACTTTTCCATCCTCGTCCAATATAAGAAGTTTGAACCCCTGTCTACTTTTAACTCGTGATAAAGTCACGTACAATTGTACATGGCTGAAACATGAAGGGGTAAAATGGGTTAAAAAATACTATATTTAAATTTTTTAGATAGAGTACTATATTTAAAAAGTAAATAAAATAGACGTTAAAAAATTTTATAAAAATGAAGACAGATTTATACAACATTTAAAGGCTCACTTTGTCACTTTTCCATCTTAATCTATCATGATAAATTTCATTGAAATTATGAAAACTAATTATGTATATTAACAATTTCAATTGGTTTGTTGTGAGGTGAAATTACTGTACCTCATCTGTCCAATAGGGTTTAGACAAGTTTTCTTGCTACCAATCAAATTTAGATGTGTGTCTCCCGGTCCATGTGTTCATTTGTTGAGTTTACATGTGTTTTGGGTTGTGTTTGATTTTTTTACTTGTACAATACACACACGCACAAAACAGAACTTCTCTTTCTCTATTTCTCTCTCCCCCTCTCCATTTTCACCTTACCATCTCTTTCTTTATCTATTTCTCTCTCCCCCTCGCCATTTTCACCTTACCATTTATTAGATTTCTTCCCATAATTATGCATATGTTCTTATGAAACACCAATAACCCATCAAATTTTCCCTTCAATTTCTCTATTTTATTCAATAATCTTGCTCATGTTTAAAAGAAATTTAGCCCTTTTTCTTCTGCTTCTGGATTTTGTTTCGGGGGATTTCTTTAAATCTTTGTTTGAGAGGGGCATCCACCGGCTAAAAGAGAGAGAGAAAGAAAGGGAGAGAGAGAGAGAGAGAGAAAGACGCCACTTCATCAGAGTCTTACGACGGTGATGATGCGCTTGCTTATGTTCATCTTTATTTCTTCTCTGATCTGATGGTTTTGGCTGCGGCATGGTGCTTAGGCGCAGTCGTCGGCTGAATCTGTGTACGCCGCTTCGTCGGAGCCTTACGACGGTGATGATGAACGTTGTCGGCTGAGTCTGAGTATGTCATTCATCGGAGCCTTACGGCGGTGATGATGAAGCTTCCGATGAGCCTTATAGGCGATGCTTGTGTATTTTGTCTATCATGTTGCTTTGGCGCATCCGCCGACTAGATCTATGTCGGCCAACACATCGGAGCCTTAAGCAGTGATGATGAAGGGTTGTTTTGTACAAATGTTTAATTTGGGTGTACAACCCTTAATAACACTAATATTTGATTGCATTTGGAAGCTGATAGGTATATACTCTCTCACACATGTGGTGTGTGTTGATATTTGTTTGGAATTTTGTTGTATTTGTGGCTATGATGTTTGTCTGGTGACTGGGAGGCGTTTATAACGCAGCCGTCAGTCAGATCTGAGCCTCCAAGATTGTATTGATATATTAACAATTTCAATTGCTTTGTTGTGAGGTGAAATTACCGAACCTCATCTATCCAACATGGTTTAGACAAGTTTTCAGGCCCACCAATCGGGTTTAGACGCGTGTCTGGCCAGTCCATGTGTTTATTTGTGGAGCTTACATGTGTTTTGGGTTATTTCTTCTGTTCGAGTTGTTGCTTCTTGATGTTTGATTATGGTAATCTGATTATGCAGGTGGAATGTCGATGATGATTACATGTCAAATAGACGAACTTAGAGATGCCGGATTGCCTCTTGGCGAGGCAAAAAGACATGTTTGTTATTGCAGCGCCATAGACATTCCTGGGTACTCTTTAGTTCTTTGATAAATCTGAGACTTAAAATTCTTCAAAACACCTAAGATGGGATCAAACTTGGTGTTAAAAATAAAGATTTATTTTTATCTATGTGAAATGCAGTGAATGAGGTTGCTTTCATGTGGTATCAAATTAGTTTATGTTACTGTCGGTGTCTAAAATTATTTGTATATCTTTTACTGTTTTGAAGACTTTGTATCTTGCTAGCCTCTTGCTAGCTGTTTTTTTTATATATTAAAGTTGTTGTAAAAAGAAAAAAACCTAAGATGGGATCACAACACTTATGGCGATGATATAATGGTTTTTTTTTTATTTTGTGTTTATGTTTTGAAATCTCCTTTTATGTTTAACCGATAATATTTTGAAAGTTAACATGTGTTGAAGAAATTAGGTTTAATTGTTGTAATCATTCTATAGAAAGTAGTCCATGTATCTGCCTATTTTTCTTTAAACTTTACGGGTGACCCGCCGCAACGCGCGGGTAGAGTCACCTTCTTGTTACTAACAATTAAGATTTAATGTAAAACAAATACATGTTATTACTTCGTAGATAACATACTTCAAATGGTTCTTCCCACCTTAAATTAGTAATCCTCTATAGAACCTGCACACGTTCACTCGTAAAGGCGTTATAATGGCTTTAACAATAACATGGGAAGTTAGGAACCCAAATTGTATCATTTTCGAGTTGATATATAATGTGTATCATTTCAACACCTTATTCCAAATATTATACAAATCTCAATGGATTTATAAATTACTCTCCGACAACTCAAAGGTTAAATGGTTGTACCTTTTTCATAATGGGTTAATGGGAATTTGGAGTGATTGAACTACTTGGGACCTTGCGATTTTGATTAGTGTAGTTAAAACATACATTACCAACAAATCTTTAGATGATAGCACATGACACTAAGAATCAACTTTCTTAATGGGCTACAGAGGTTACAATGTTTTAGTTTGAGAATTCAATGATAATTTTCTTAGCAATTCACCAGATGTTGTATTATATAAGTTCAATTATAAAAACTGGAACATGAAATGAAATGATGAAACTTTAGCCCCTATCAAAACTTTAGCAATTCACCAGCTATCTTTGTATGTGTTCTACATGTGTGTTGCTCAAGTATTGGAGACTATAGACTCTGGTAAGCTAGCCCTCTGTCGAAACAATTTTTTTCTTCTCTGATACTATATATGTTTATTTTCTTTTGTGTGTCCTATAACTTTAACACATACCTTTGCATAATGGTTCTTCTCACTCAACAACTGGAAGATGCTTATTCATTTTCTATTCTCCATCAAGAATTCCTCCACATTAAACATGCTTTTTTCCCTGCTCTATAATCTATTTCCATACCACCATGCTCGTCAACACCTTGAACAAATCAAAAGCCAACTTGGTTGTGACCTTCCCTGGAGCATACTTAAAAGGAGAAGTTGCTCAATACCAATGAGAGATAATTTTCCACAACGAAAAAAAAAACCCCATTTCCCAGCAACCAAACTGGTACATAAATTTGGAATTAACAACACATAAACGACAATAATTTTCCACTGTAAAAAAACCCATTTCCCTACAATAGCCTTTCTATTGGAAGAAGGAATGACAGAAAGAAATAAAAACTATATAGTCAAAGCACTAACAACAATAAAATAATTACTTCCATTCAAATGGAAATGTAACATGGCCTGCGAGAAAGTACATATGCAAGATAAGACTTTTTTTCATGAAACTTAATTTGGGAAGACTCAAAGTTATGAAAGAAAAAAAACTCACACAGTAAGCACAAACTGGCCGAACTTCAATAAAGTTTCCAAATTTTCAGGTATCTTTGTTTGGGAAGATTATGATAAAGAAGTTGATCCGATGTCATTCTGTAGAAAGAAACGATCATACACAAACAACAAATCATAATCAGGAGCTCAAAGTTTCATCATTATGTAAATTGCATTTTTTTTTTGTTTTGGAAAATAATATATGAACACTAAAGGTGAAAACAAATTGAGAAAAAGAATGGTGTATTTTCAAACAAAAGTTGATACATGAACAGAGGCGTTATCTTGAATTTATAAATGTAAACCGACATCGAAGCCTAATAAGATAATTTGTGCAAACTAATGTCTTCTCTATAAGAAAAAAATATCTAATACAACTCCATGTTGCTCACAATGAATAAGGATGGTTTTTTAAATACTATAAAACTGAACCCACTCCATTGACAACCACATATTGGATAGCACCATGCATCATATCATAGTGATTGCAACAAAACTATTTATCTAATGAGAGTGTCTAACTACAATTAAATGGATGACCTTCAAAATATAGGAGCAGTTTGGCTTGCGATTTAAGCCCAAAACCATTTAAACCAAAATGCAAACACCTCTAAACATACCTACAGATCCATATCAATCATATGAATATTATTATTTACCTATGAGTAATGGGTGGTGTTGTTTTCTTCTGGCTCCCTAGTCTTCTTCGACTATCAAGATCAAATCAAGCCAAATAATCAGCATCCATACAACATAAACTGTAACAATTAACTGATAAAAGTTAATAACAGCGGGATATATCGATAGAAAGATATTCTCTACTATTTACAACTATAAATAAAAAAGAGATCTCATATGTTGTTCTAAATCAAAGTAGCAGTTTCGTGAGAAAATGCACCTAACGTCACAAATCTACAACAACTGTAACCTAATTCAAACATAATTAGAGATTCGGAAAAAATAAACAAAGGAATACGCCGATACAGATGTATGATTGTTAGGTTTCACATTCAGAGCCTGGTAAAATTGATTACAATGTTTCAAAACTTCAAATCGAAAATCAATGACGGTTTGGAAGGGAACATCGATTGAAACGATGGTTGATTCATTAAGTATAGACGTCGACCGCGGATTAGGGTTTGTGGATCAAGCAGCGTCGATCAGAGATTTGCGTAATAAAGTAACCCTCAGATTGCGATAAGGATAAGAAGAGTAGAGATCGGAGTTTAATCAGAAATCGATTACAAAGAAATAATACCCGATTCAAACGCGAAGTGGATTGAAGCTACCGCTAAACTTAATTTGTTCGTCGTGGAGAAGAAATCGCAGATCCGGTGAAGAAGCGGGTCATAAAGATCTGCGTGTTATTTCGTGGGTTTTGATTTATGCGGGAAATTGATTCTCGAGAGGGGCTGTGATGATGCCACATCAACATCTATGAATTCTTTTATTAAAGCAGATGAAGATGATATATATATTTTTTTTGTCTTTCGAGGCAATTGAGGTTTATCAAAATTTGGTCTAAAAATAAAGGATGACGTATTAACTGCTTAGGCAAAGTCTTTGGTAAGGGACATTTATCATTTTAGAAACTTTAGAAATTTGAGGTTGTAGAAACTTTAGAAATTATTTCCTAGTTCTTGTAGAAACTTTAGAAATTTGCATTTTAGGTTGGTATATTTATTCTCACCCTTAAATGTCATACAAAGCAGTAGTTAATATTTTTTTTAAAGCAGTGGTTTTTTTTAACGGCCAATTTCTTTTTTTATCATTGCCAAGGTTTGAACCTTGGTCTCTCCCCAAAGACTTTGCCCTTTACCACTAGGCTACAACCTAAGTGGCTTTAAAGCAATAGTTAATAATTAAATGTCACAAATAAGATCTTGCATAACGAATTAATTTACTTTTTAGTAAAAAACTACAACAATATTCTTACCCAATAAATTAATTCTAAAAACAACCACCTTAAATTCAAAAGTAACAAAGGTTAGACTTTTCCTGCTGCAGTTAGTTAATTGCATTTCTTAAGCTTTCAATCTTTTCAAAAAACAGACCAACGATAGATATATGACATGCATCAACAACGAAAAAAGCAAAGAATCATCAACTAGGATGCGAAGGAAGCACTAAATAAAAGCTCAAGCTTTTTGTAGATGCCTATAAACCAAAAAAATATATATATAGTCCAGATTTGGTCACTAGAATATGAAGAATAAGGTAGAATTGCATACTTTTGTGCATCCCTAGAAACCAAAACATATGATATAAACCAAAACACATGATCTAGGTTTGGTATTAACCACAACTTTACTCTTCCTTTTTGTAACAACAATCGACTTAAGCAATATGTATGGAGCTTATTTAGATATCTAATGAGTAATACAATTTTGATGTTTCTTTAGCAATATGTATGGAGCTTATTTAGATATCTAATGAGTAATACAATTTTGATGTTTCTTTCACTTTTTCTTTCACTTTGGGTATTTGTGTGTTTTGCCATTGATCTTCGCTATGCATTTTCATGTTTACTTGCTTAACTTTTATATGTGAGTGAGAATTTGAGTGCTATTTGGTTGTTCTTTTTTTAATTTCTAAAGGCTATTGTAGTGGATCTGGCCTATTAAAGATGAGGCATAACCTGAAGCATAAATAAATGGGTCGAAGTTAATTGCTATCTCTACTAATCATCATCACAACTTACTTAACCTTTGTACCAGAACATATGCAGCATATAATTAGGATCCGACTCGAAGGATGGCTTGATACACCTACAAGTGATGAAAATAAACTGCTACTTATCTATATAATTATCGTGAAAAAGGAACTATGTCATGTGGTTGACGTCAAACCACCCACCGCAATGCAACGTGTTTTTTTAGAAGTATGTTCGTAGATAATAATTATCTACGGAACACAATGTGTTTTTTCAGAAGTATGTTCCTTTACGCTAAAACTTTTTATTTTATAACTTTTTTGGTCGTTAAATTTATTATTATATTCCAACATCCTTCTAAGGGCTGTTTTTTATTAGGTGATTTCAGGTATGAGCTTTATGATGACAGTGGACTCAAATAATGTTGTTAGCTATTCATTTTTGTTAGATGATGAATCCGGGTAAATTCTCAAAGTTGTATTAATATGATAGAAAAACCGTTAGAAAATCCTAATCTTTTTTTTACACGAATAAATTCTTCAGCTTATTAATTAATGTTGAAAATAAAGATTATATTTACCCTTGAATCCAGTTACATGCTGATGTGGATATATGCCACAGGATATTTTGACCCATTTGTATTTTAACGGTCGAATTATGGTAGACTTTTATCTCTAATGGGTCATATCCATAAAAAAAATTAGATTAAAAGGAAACGGTTCAAATGAGGCATCCACATATATTCTAATGCATTTAAAGGAAAATTGGAAATAAATAATCCCAACTTTTTATGTTTGGCCGGCAATAATCCCAAGTTTTAAAATAGCTCACAGTGGTCCTAACTTTCACAATATTTACCTGTAATGGTCCCACCGTTAAAATCACTAACTCCGTTAACTTCCAGATGACTTGGCACATGACTTGGAATTTTATTTTATTTTTCTTTAATTTCTAAATCTCCTTTTAACTTACGTGGATTCCCATTAATCCCTGGATATTGCAAATCCCTTCCCCCAATATCAAGCCCTAATTTGCGCTGCTCTCCTTTCCCAAATCAGTCGCTTTTTCTCTAATGAATCTGCTTTCTTTCCCCAAATCAATCGCTACCATGAATCTTCCAATCGATACATGAAGCTTGTCTCCTTCCCAATCGATACATGAATCGGCGCTGCTCGTATCCCCGTTGACGATTGAAGCAACATGATGACCGCATCTTCTTCTACTTTCTCATGAAGATGTAGTGTTTGTAGGATTAAGTGTTGATGTAGTTGCATTTTTTTTGTAGTGACTTGAATCTGAATACAATGGAAAATCGATTTGCTCTTTGTAATGGTCTTATGTGGTTGAATAAATAATGGCAGAACCATTTTTATGTTAGTACTTGAATTTGAACCACATAATATTTCCTTTGAATTGTTCTTTGAATAATGGCAGAAGCATATATCGAATTGTTTATGTGTATTTGAAGTGGCTGGAATATTGAATAATGGCAGAAGCATAAAAGACGTCCCTTCATATTAATTGACGAAGATGAACCCGCTCATATTTACGGTTTAAGGTTCGAGATTGGCGATAGAAATTGCTCCAGAGACTGGGTTCTATCGAGATTAGGGGTGGGGAAAGGATTGGCGATGGAAATTGCGTATCTTTTAGGTATTAGGGCTTGGATCGAAATGACAGTGATTAAAGGGGAGAGGGACGACTTGGAATCCACGTAGGTGTATTTAGGGAATTTAGGAATTAAAAAAAATCCAAGTCATATGCCACGTCATCAACGATGTTAACGGTGTTAGTGATTTTAACGGTGAGACCATTGCAGATAAATATTGTGAAAGTTGGGACCACTGTGAGCTATTTTGAAACTTGGGATTATTGCCGGCCAAACATAAAAACTTGGGATTATTTATTTCCAATTTTCCTTAATTAAAAGAAACCATTATACCTTTGGACACATTATTTTATTTATACCATTGTCCGCAGCAACGCGGATGGTAAATAGTCACGTGGTGAAGCCGCCGCAACGCGCGGCAGGTCACCATTTATATTTCCCTTCAATTGTAGCTTTGTGCATTGTAGGTTTGATTGTGCCTTCAATTTAGCGTCATTGAACGCTAAAGAAATTTTGATTCTTAGGGTCTCGATCTTCCTTCATGGTTCTTGAATTTTATCTATTCTTTTGCAGGTTGTTAAAGATCTTTGTATCATTAGATATAATAGTTCAACTTCTCTTTATTCATAAGGCAAGGTTTTAAATGTATGATGTTAAAAACCATAAGACTTTTGTTATTGTGAATTTCTCGTTCATCTTCAATTAGTTAAACGGCCCATGTTGTGTTCCATGTGGATTTTTTTGCCAACTTAACTTCACATGTATGAGGTATATTTTGGATAAATGTTTTAGCAGCTGGAGTATTCAGAAGGATTATTTGGGTTATCATCAAACGAAGTCTAACAACTAAGCAAGTTGCCTTATATTTCACTCATAACATGTTAAGTAGTATTTGGATTATCATCAAACAAAGTCTAACAACTAAGCATGTCTCTAAGGTTATATATGTATTTTGAAAGTTTTTAAGGTTAATACGATATTAGAATTTAATTCGAATGGATTATCTGATGGTTCTCAACCATATCCAAACACCATTTTTGCAGCCCAATTTATATGTCATAATCACTTTTTTGCCATTTCAATCTATAACATGATCTCTGTTTTACTCAGTGTTGGTATTACATGTGTGCATCTGTATTTTTATTATTTGGTACTCCCTTAATTTAAGTGTGCTTTTTACTAATATTATGCTTTTATTCATTTATAATTGTGTATAGCATCAGTCCGTTGAAATTTAATGTGTAAAGGCAGAAAACCTATACTTAGCAGAAACCACCAAACACCAATATAAATTAAAAAAATAACACCCAAAGAACTAAGAGGTTTAGCCAATTAACAACACTGTACACAAGTTGTTAATGTAGAAAACACCACCACAACTTTGTTGATATATCGGTTTAAAGTTTGTATTTTATGGATGATGTTTGAATGATCTTTTAACTTTGAAATCAATTCTTTAAACTGATTGACAACATAATCACTATTAAGTAATTCAAAATCATGGCCTTTCAAAATTGTTTACATTCTTATTTTCTCTTTTGGTGCGCTCTGATATTGTGCTTATAAGGTTTTTCCCCTTTATAATCTCTAATTCTATCAACCCATTTTGCGATTACAAAACTAATCCACATGTCACTGATGCCTTCAAACTCCCTCATCACTACGTAGTCCATATGATGCACCGCATCTTATACATATATTTGAGTGATTAGTTTCGCATTTTATCCGGCTTTTGTTCGAGGTTTGATGAGATTTTGGCACTTAATGATTCATATGTTGATTTTTAGGAAATCTGGGGTGTTTTGATAATTTGTGGTGATTCGGGTGAAAACGGAAGGCGATTTGGAGTTCGGGAGTGAAAGATAAAAAGAAATTAAAAAATTCTGCTAAAGTGTCAGTCATGGACCAACGAGTGTCCACTCTCCGAATCTCGCTGGTCCATGAACCTGGAATCCAGAAAAAGGAGTAAAGTAGGCCTCATGGACCAGCGAGTCTCCCTTTCTCAGTTTCGTTGGTCCATGAACGGGCCCAGTCGGCTAAAAAATCCAAAACGTGTATTTAAGCATTCTTGGAGCCTAGGATTAAGGGGAGTTCGACCAAAGAGCACGTTTTTGAGAGGAGAACGAGATCAGAGACGAATTTTGGGCGATCAAGGGCTTGATTGAAGGTTTTAGAGAGGAGATTGAAGGATTGGAAGCTTCGGTTTGCAATTTCTTCAACCGATTTGATTCTTTCTTCTTAGATCTTGATTGTTTGTTCATGTATTGCTTAGATTTGATTGATTTTGTGATTAGATACATGATATTTGGCTGATTTCTCATTTATCACCTAGTTTAGATGAAGCTTTACCCATTTTGACTTTTCGGTTTGACTTTTCAACATGATTATGTGATTTTTGTTCTTGATTCTAGTTTTGATTGTTTGGGATGATTATGTGTGCTCAATTAGCTGCTGTTAATGATGTATTATGTGGACTATTTGATAGGGATTATGGAATTGCAACCATTATTAGTTAGTTTATTGTTAATCCATAGACTTAAATGAGTTTTTGAGTTGATGCATGATCCGGAGACCTCCTACATGATGATATGTCATTGATATGCGGCTGATTTTGTGTGCATCCTTATGGAATGAACTTGACCGAGTTGATTCATTTGCTAGTTACTGGCTAGGCATTGTTTGATAGGTTAGAATACTTGTGACCACAAGATTTGAGCTTATTTATTCATGTTTAGTCATTGATAGGTCCTAGATAATCGGAATTAGAGTCATTGCATGTATTAGGTTTCATTTAGAGAGACCTCTCTTGGTGTTTCCTGATTTATGCGTGTTTTGCTTGTTTTGACCGAAACTGTGAAACTGTTGTGTAAATTCACATATTATGCTATCCGTGCTTCATTTAGAATTGTCTAACCCTTCGGGATGTGTCTATAATCCTCCTTGGTTGGATTATTCTCATTTGGTGATAGTTTCATGTTGAGCGGTTTTTCCGGGGGTCTTATGTGGGTTTAGTGGATTCTAGGCTAGGTGATATCTCTCTCATTCTGAATCTCTGTCGTTTGCGTTGTTTGCTGTTTGTTGACAACTTGCTTAGTTTACTTAAATCAATCATACAATTTACATCGGTTAGATATTAGTGATGGTACATTATCGGGAGACTGATTACGCGTCCGTGGATTGATACTCGGTACTTATTGATACTATATTGCATACGACGGGTACGCTTGCCCTAGTGTGAGGTTTAGTCAATCAGTATTTACCTTTTTAAACTTGACCATATTTTTATAGGGTAAGGTTCCTTGGAAAACTACTATTATTTGGAAAACTGGAAAACCAAAGGAAAGTTATATTAAATGAAGGCTATTTGGGTAATTTGACAAATTTTTTTTTTTTTTTTTTTGGTTTCACATATATCCACATGATAACTTTTTAAAAAACAAACAAAAAAAGAAAAAAAAAGACAAAAAAAAACAAAAAAAAAAGACAAAAAAACGTTTTTTTTTTGTTCATCTTGTCCATCCGACTATGTTGCATATATGCAACATAGTATGTTGCATACGTTGCATATATGCAAAATAGTATGTTGCATATATGCAACATTGTATGTTTCACATGTTGCATATATGCAAAATAGTATGTTGCATATATGCAACATTGTATGTTTCATATGTTGCATATATGCAATATAAAAAACATACAATATTGCATATATGCAACATAGTCGGACGAACCCATAAAAAAAGAACGTTTTTTTTTTTAGTTTTTTTTAGTTTTTTTTTTAGTTTTTTTTAATTTTTTTTAAGGTCGTAAGGTGGAAATTAGTTGGATAGACACGGAAATTTAAAAAAGAAAAAAAAAGGAGCACCAAAATGACCTAAATAGCCTTCATTTAATATATTTTTCCTTTGGTTTTCCAGTTTTCCAACTAAAACTTAGTTTTCCATTGAACTTAACCCCATTTTTATATATCCAAATTGACACATCAAGTTTTTGGCGCCGTTGCCGGGGACGCGTCAGCTTTCGAGACCTATCAGAGCTAGTAGTTTCTATTTACTTGTTTTCTGTTACTTGTGTTATTTGCATGTTTCTAGTATGTTTGTTTATTTCTGTGTTTGCTTTCGTGTTAGTTAGTTTATTAGTTTAATTTCGTTTCAATCTGATCTGTTTCTGTTTTCTGTTCCATCTGTTTATCGGTTTATGTGCATTCGTCGTCAGAGGAGTCACTTTTCACCGTTGTCCAAGCCTGAGAGGGTTTTTCATAGACTTCGACGTTTGGAAGCATTACTAGTTCCAGTTCCGATGGCACTTCCGCCAAGACGTACACTCGCCGATTACGCTCGTCCCGACGTCGATGGGACGCAACCTAGCGTTATTCGACCCGCCGTTGAAGCGAACAACTTCGAGATCCGTCCACAAACCATCACGATGATTACTAACACCGTTCAGTTCAATGGTTTGCCCAATGATGATCCGATGGCTCATATCGCGAACTTTCTTGAGATTTGTGATACTTTCAAGATAAATGGTGTTTCATCCAAGGCAGTTAAATTGCGACTTTTCCCATTTTCTCTTCGCGGTGCAGCGAAGACGTGGCTGCAGTCCTTACCTCCTGGTTCGATTACTTCATGGGCTACTTTGATGCAGAAATTCATCTCAAAATACTTTCCACCATCAAAGGCAGCCATGTATCGCAACAAAATTTACTCGTTCACACAGGAGGATTCGGAGAGTTTGTATGAGGCATGGGAGAGGTTCAAAGAGTTGTTGAGAAAATGCCCGTTGCATGGCATTGAGCTCCACCAGCGGATCCAGATATTCTATAGTGGTCTTCATCCACTCACGCGTCAGACAGTGGATAGTTCAGCTGGAGGTACTCTAAGCAGTAAAACGCCAGAGAAGGCTCAGGAGTTGTTAGAGGAGTTAGCCCTGAATGGCTATCGGTGGTCTGCTACGCGCAGCAGACAGCCCCCGCCACGTGGAGTTCATCAGATTGATCCTGTTACGGCATTGGTTGTGCAGTAGACAGCCCCCGCAGCAGGTGAAGCAATGCGAGTTATGTGCGGGACCTCACGATATTACTATGTGCTCGATTGGAGGTAGCACCGAGCTATCGGAGCAAGTCGATTTCATGGCTGGCCAAGCCCGCCCACCATCCCAGCAATACAATTACAATCCGGGTTTGAGACCAAGCCAGAATTCAGGGTGGAGGCAGGAGCCGAGTAGTTCTAACCCACCGGGGTTTCAGCCGCGACCGCCACAGAGACAGCAGGGTTACTACAATCCTGTAGGAGCTAGGATAGTCCCGATTCAAACCGAGGATTCAGGTATGAAGAACCTGACCGACATGGTTTCTCAGTTGCTTCAGCAGAATCAGAAAGCAGCCCTTGACACTCAGAAGGTTGCTCAGCAGAATGAGTTGCGTTTTTCGAGAAATGAGCAGGAGATGAGTAACATGGGCACTCATATGCAGAATCTTGAGAGACAGATGGGCCAGCTTGCCAAATCTATGTCAGAGCGCCAGCAGGGAGGTTTTCCGGGTAATAGTGAGACAAATCCGCGCCAAACAGCAAAGGCGATTACCACTCGGAGTGGCAGGTGCACCCTACTATGCTATGCCCAGCAAGTACAGCACGTCCTAAGGAACCAGTCAGAGTTTACACACCTCCATTTCCATATCCAGGGAGATTGAGGAGAGAGAAAGCCAAGGAGAATTACAGTAAATTTTTGGCTTTGTTCAAGTAGTTGCACATCAATCTACCATTTGTGGAGGCATTAGCTCAGATACCTAAATATGCCAATTTTCTGAAAGATCTACTGACAAACAAGAGGAAACTTGAGGAGGTTTCTACTGTTACATTGAATGAGGAGTGTTCAGCTGTTCTACAGAACAAGCTGCCACAGAAGATGAAGGATCCTGGCAGTTTTACGATTCCATGCTTGATTGGTAGCTTGTCCGTCAGAAACGCTCTTGCTGATCTAGGTGCTAGTATAAACTTAATGCCATATTCTGTTTTTGCGAGACTAGACCTAGGTGAGCCGACACCCACGTGCATGAGCATTTAGCTTGCTGACCGTTCGGTCAAGTATCCGAGAGGTATTATGGAGAACATGTTAGTGAAAGTTGATAAATTTGTTTTCCCGGTCGATTTTGTGATCCTTGACATGGATGAGGACGAGCACGTGCCTCTTATCTTAGGTCGCCCGTTTTTAGCTACCGCATGCGCTTTGGTTGATGTTTTAAGCGGTACGCTCACTTTATGTGTTGAGGACGAGACGGTGACCTTTGATATTCGTGATTCGATGAGACGTCCTCAGGATCAGGATGATACAATTTACTTTGTTGATACCATTACTCCACACGTGAGTGATCATTTCGAGGACATTTGTGATTCAGGTGTTTCGGACACGCAGCTTTGGGGTGGAGTTGACCCGCAACTTGTTGTATATGCTGCTGCTACGTGTGAGGTTACTAGTGAGGAGAATAGTGCATTGGATTTGAGCCCGGAGGTTTTTGAGGTCATTGACACTATGAGGGCCAAATCTAGACCGTCTGTTGAGGATCCGCCCACATTAGAGCTTAAGGAGTTGTCATCTCACTTAGAGTATGCGTTTTTAGAGACGGATTCGAGACTTCCTGTGATCATTGCATCAGATCTGACGGTTGATGAGAAATCGAGGTTGTTAGATGTGTTGCGAGAGCACAAACAGGCTATTGCGTGGAAGATTATGGACATTAAGGGGATTAGCCCTTCTTTCTGCACGCATAAGATTTTGATGGAGGATGAGTTTAAGCCTGTTGTGCAGAGACAGAGACGACTGAACCCGAACATGCAGGATGTGGTGAAGAAAGAAGTTCTTAAGCTTTTGGATGCTGGATTGATTTATCCTATCTCAGATTCACCATGGGTTAGTCCGGTTCAGGTTGTGCCCAAGAAAGGGGGCATGACAGTTGTAGTGAATGAGAGGAATGAGATGATTCCTACGCGCACGATTACGGGGTGGAGAGTTTGCATAGATTATCGCAAACTCAACGATGTTACGAGGAAAGATCATTTTCCCCTACAGTTCATTGATCAGATGTTGGAGCGTTTAGCCGGTCACAGTTATTATTGTTTTCTTGACGGCTTTTCAGGTTATTTCCAGATCCCCATCGCACTGGAGGATCAGGAGAAAACCACATTTACATGTCCTTATGACACATTCGCGTACCGTCGCATGCCGTTTGAATTATGTAACGCTCCAGCGACATTTCAGCGATGTATGGTCGCGATTTTTCATGATATGATCGAGGACTCCATGGAGGTTTTCATGGATGATTTTTCTGTTTTCGGGAGTTCCTTCGATCAGTGCTTGACGAGCTTATCGCGGATGTTAGCTCGATGTGAGGAGACGAACCTGGTGCTTAATTGGGAGAAGTGTCATTTCATGGTTCGCGAGGGTATTGTGCTTGGGCACAAGATTTCACGTGCAGGGCTTAAGGTAGATCGAGCCAAAGTTGATACTATTTCTAGACTTCCGCCTCCCACTTCTGTTAGAGCGATTAGGAGTTTCTTAGGCCACGCAGGTTTTTACCGCCGATTCATACGCGACTTTTCGAAAATCACTAGGCCGATGACACAACTCTTAGAGAAAGATGTCCCATTTGTGTTTTCTGATGAGTGCCTGACATCGTTCAACTTGATCAAAGACAAGTTGGTGAACGCTCCAATGATGGTTGCACCCGATTGGTCGCAACCCTTTGAGTTGACGTGTGATGCGAGCGATTTCGCAGTGGGAGCAGTCTTGGGACAGAGGAGGGACAAACACTTCCACCCGATTTACTATGCTAGCAGGACTCTTAATGATACACAGGAGAATTACACCACGACTGAGAAAGAGCTCCTAGCTGTTGTGTTTGCCTTCGATAAATTCAGATCATATCTTGTCCTGTCCAAGACTATTGTGTACACGGATCCTTTGGCGATTAAGTATCTTTTTAGGAAACAGGATGCCAAGCCACGTCTGATTCGCTAGATTCTGTTACTTCAGGAGTTTGATATCGAGATCCGAGAGAAGAAAGGGGTCGAGAATGTTGTGGCCGATCATCTTTCGCGTTTAGAGGGTTCTGATGATGATCAGCTCAAGGGGATTCCCATAAATGACTATTTCCCCCATGATTTGCTTGATCTTGTGGAGGCGAGAGATGATCCGGATGAGCCGTGGTTCGCCGATTTGGCGAATTATTTGTCGACTGGTGCTTTGCGGAAAGCACTTACATTTCAACAGAAGAAAAAGCTCTTATCGGATGTGAAACACTATATTTGGGAGGATCCGCATTTGTATAGAGTTGGAGCTGATTCTGTGATCCGGAGATGCGTGCATGGACGTGAGGCACGTCAGATATTAAGACATTGTCACGAGGGTCCGACCGGAGGACATTACGCAGCGCTTTACACCGCAAAGAAGGTGTTTGAGTCGGGATTTTACTGGCCGACCATTTTTAGAGATGCGTTTGAGTTGATTAGCAAATGTGACAATTGTCAGCGCGTAGGCAATTTAGGTAAGAGAGACGAGATGCCCCAGACTAGTATTCAGGTTTGTGAGATTTTCAATATTTGGGGTATCGACTTTATGGGTCCGTTTCCGCCATCTCGCGGGAACAAGTACATTCTCGTTGCGGTTGATTATGTTTCGAAGTGGGTCGAGGCACAAGCCCTCCCCACTAATGATGTGAGAGTTGTTGTGAGGTTTTTAAGGAAACCGTTTGCGAGGTTTGGAGTGCCGAAGGCACTGATTAGCGATCGTGGCACCCACTATTGTAACGCGCAGATGGAAAAGGCGTTGCAGCGTTATGGGGTTACGCATAGATTGGCTACACCATATCATCCCCAGACGAGTGGGCAGGTTGAGGTCACGAATCGTGGGATTAAACAAATTTTGTAGAAAACGGTTAGCAAGAACCGTAAGGATTGGGCGGAGAAACTGGATGACGCATTATGGGCCTTCCGTACAGCTTACAAGACACCTACGGGCACGACGCCGTTTAGGTTGATTTACGGGAAGGCGTGTCAGTTACCAGTTGAGATCGAGCATCGCGCTTATTGGGCTATTAAGGCCGTAAATCCGGATTTAGATCAGGCGACTCGAGGTTGATTCTTTCAGTTACACGAGTTGGAGGAGTTACGCGATCACGCGTACGAGACAACCGGTTCGTACAAAGCGCGGACCAAGAGGATTCATGACAGTCACATTAGGAAGAAAGACTTCAAACCGGGAGATCGTGTGCTTATCTTTAATTCGAGGTTGAAACTGTTTCCGGGTAAATTGAAGTCAAGGTGGTCCGGGCCCCATGTGATTAAACAGGTTTTTCCGTATGGAACGGTTGAGATTGAGGGAGTCGATGGTAGCTCGTTCAAGGTTAACGGACATAGGTTAAAGCATTACTTGTCAGGTCCGGTTGACGTGAACGAGGAGCTTGTTACGCTTTTGGACGTTCCGCCCTGATCGCGGGGCTGAGTCTGACTGACGACTCGTAAATAACTTCAGCGCTTGCGGGAGGCAACCCGTTTAGGTTTTGAGGTTAATTTAAAAAATTGGTGTTTGTTTGGTTGATTTTTAGCTTTGTTTGACTTTTTCTTGGTCTTCTTTGACTTTTTAGTAGTTTTAGGTTAAATCGATTGCATTTGATCTTTCTTTTTCCATTTTATGCGTGGTCTTTAGTTTTGTAGGTTGGTAGATGCATTGCGGGCAGAAATCTGATCATAACGGGTGAGGATTGCATTGTGTTGCGTGCCAAGTTGAAGACTTTGCAAAATATGGGTATTTTTGGAATTTTGGATATGTTTCGGGTAAAGAACGAGCGTAATAGGTTTGTGTTATCTTTTGTGAGTCCCGAACAGTCTCGGGTAAGTGTCTTGATAGTTATGAATGATCCTTGATGACTCGAGTTGTCGGTTTTACGATTCGGTTGGTTTTTAAGATTTTAAAAATTTTTGGTTTGCTGGTGCAGTGCTCATGGACCAGCGAACCCTTATCTCTGTCACTCGCTGGTCCATGACCCATTAAGAATCTACAAGTAGATTGTGCATTGCAGTCATGGACCAGCGAACCCTTATCTTTGTCACTCGCTGGTCCATGAACCATCCATAAAAAAAAAATCAGAAAAATATGTTTAGTAATTTAGGGCTTCTTTGTTTTAATTCCGTTTGTTTATTTTGATCGTTTAGGTTCATTGCTCGTTTTAGGTTTAGCTTTCTTGTTTCGTTAAGATTCCTAGTTTCATTTCAATTGTTTTTGTGCATTTCTCGTTTATCATTGTTAAATTTAGTTTTTAATGGTTAGGTTTCAATTTTGTTTGCTCTTAATACTTATCTGCTCGATTTTTTGTCTGACTGATTGATTGTAACACCCACAATTGGGTGTTGGTTTATCCGAGAAACGAGCTGGTCATGCCCGTTTTTCGAGAGATTTTGTGCTGTAATGCGGGCCATTGGTACTCAATCTCCATTCCAGTGGTCCGTAAGGCGGTACAATTTCTCAGGTTCGTTTAGGATCCCAGTTTGTGTGGCGTTCACTTCATAATTTTTAAACGAATGTCCGCACTCTGGTTTTCTAAGCTTTTGTGATCCATCCTCGCGCACGTCGTCTCTTCATAAATGACAAATGGTGGTTTGTGCTTGGATTTCATTTGGTTATCTTTGGTTTTGCTTATTTCGGGCCGTTCCCTTCATAAATGACAAACAAACGACCCGTTTTCAGTAAAACCATACCTGTGCATTCTAGTTCATTGGCTGCAAATCGTTGGTACTCAATCTCCATTCTAGCGATTCGCAGCCCTACTTTCTGATCACATTGACTTGACATGCGAACCGTTCTCTTCACAAACGACAATTAGGCAGTTCGTGTCCGGGTTTCACTCGGGTTTAGCTGGTTTGGTTGATGCAAGCAGTCGGGTACTCAATCTCCATTCCCGCAGTTTGCATTTGATCAAATTGTATTACTTTGCCGATTATTTCAGCTACTACCCGTCTAAAGCCCGATTTTCATATTTTCTCATTTTATTCAATGTACTAACTTGATTTTGTTGAGAAATTTTGCAGTTCCAGGTTTTCAGCCCCCACCGCATCCAGACCACTTACCACCATATCAGCAGCTCTGAGACATCAGTTACTTCTTATCCGAGTTGTATCTTATTTCTTTTGATTTTGATATATTTATTTAGTGGTACAAACTCGGGATATTTTGTGTATAGATTGGGTTGAATTGATACTTTGCACTGTTATGTATCTATTTGATGTTGGCTTTGATGTGTGTTGTGTTTGACTAGATACTTACCTGAGAACAGTTCTGGCACCTGTTGGTCGAGAGTTGTTTCATCATTCATTTTTGGAGATTTGTGGACTTATTTGGCACATCTTCCGGCAGTTTTGGCATTTCCTGGTCGAGAGCTGTTCGTAATTCATTCTGCAGTTCACTGGCACATCGACAGTGATCAGGGGAGTATTTCAGTTCCCTTTACCTCTTTTTGTGCTTGATTGTGATTTACCGTACATTGAGGGAAATGTACGAAATAAGTGTGGGGAGGATGGTAAATTGAACTGAAATTGCGTAAATTGTGAAATAATTGAATTTATTTCCCCCTGTTGTGTTTTTGCATGGTCCTTGAAATTTGTTTACGGAAAAAAATGGAAAATGATAGAAAAAATTGGATTTTTTGGCTTTTTGGTGAATGTAAATAAAACTTGAATAAAGTTGAAAGCGCGCTTAGTGTTTGATGTGCTGGTAGGCCCAGCTGATTTCTGAAAGCTTAAAAACCCTGATTTCGCTACTTAAATAAATATTTAAATAAATATTGTGGGTTCCCGCCTTTAGTGTAGTAGCAAAGCCGAAACTGTTAAATAGGCTGATAGGTACCGCAATTGAATAAAATGTTTATAATTTGGAGATAACCCGGCACACTATGATCTTTTTATGAAAAAAATTCGAGAAATAGTGGCGCCCCCATACATCCATCCATCTGGAGCTTGTTTTGAATTTTATTTATGAAAAAAAAAATCGAATAAAGTGCACAAAGTTCGCTGATCCTACGTTCTACCTCTAGGGATAGGGACTCCGGAGATGATCTATCGGGTGATGTGGTTTTGTGTGCGAGGGTCAAAGCCTGCTTACTACCTCTCGGGATAGGCACTCAGGAGATGTAATGTCAGGTGGAGGCTCACCCTAGTTTTAGGATTAAATAAATAAATTTAATTCAAGCTCACCCATCATTCCATCCATTCACATTCCATAATCTCCAAGTCATAAATATTGTATTCAATTGTGGTGGGAAAAGCCCTAATCCAGTTTGACCCGTGCTGATTCATGCTTTGAGACGGGATTAGGCCGAGTTGCAAATCTGATAGTGTGGGACCCATTATATGTAATAAAATTGAATAAAGCATGTTCAGGGGCTTCGGTTTTCGGCGGTTGGGTTTAGTCGGACCGAAATACCGATAATCGTGGCTATCGCGTGAGTATCTATGTTTTTGAATAAAGAATAGTAGCTAGAAGTCAAAAAATTTCCGGTTGTGATTCCATCGCAAACTTTTTCGGGACGAAAAAGGGTTAAGTGTGGGGATGTTTGATGCACCGCATCTTATACATATTTTTGAGTAATTAATCCCGCATTTTATCCGGCTTTTGTTCGAGTTTTGATGAGATTTTGCCACTTAATGATTCATATGTTGATTTTTAGGAAATCTGGGGTGTTTTGATGATTTGTGGTGATTCGGGCGAAAACGAAACGCGATTTGGAGTTCGGGAGTGAAAGATAAAAAGAAATTAAAAATTTCTGCTAAAGTTTCAGTCATGGACCAACGAGTGTCCACTCTCCGAATCTCGCTGGTCCATGAACCTGGAATCCAGAAAAAGGAGTAAAGTGGTCCTCATGGACCAACGAGTCTCCCTTTCTCAGTTTCGTTGGTCCATGAATAGGCCCAGTCGGCTAACAAATCCAAAACGTGTATTTAAGCATTCTTGAAGCCTAGGATTAAGGGGAGTTCGACCAGAGAGCATGTTTTTGAGAGGAGAACGAGATCAGAGACGAATTTTGGGCGATCAAGGACTTGATTGAAGGTTTTAGAGAGGAGATTGAAGGATTGGAAGCTTCGGTTTTGCAATTTCTTCATCCGATTTGATTCTTTCATCTTAGATCTTGATTGTTTGTTCATGTATTGCGTAGATTTGACTGATTTTGTGATTAGATACATGATATTTGGCTGATTTCTCATTTATCACCTAGTTTAGATGAAGCTTTGCCCATTTTGACTTTTCGGTTTGACTTTTCAACAGGATTATGTGATTTTTGCTCTTGATTCTAGTTTTGATTGTTTGGGATGATTATGTGTGCTCAATTAGCTGCTGTTAATGATGTATTATGTGGACTAATTGATAGGGATTATGGAATTGCAACCATTATTAGTTAGTTTATTGTTAATCCATAGACTTAAATGAGTTTTTGGGTTGATGCATGATCCGGAGACCTCCTACATGATGATATGTCATTGATATGCGGCTGATTTTGTGTGCATCCTTATGGAATGAACTTGACCGAGTTGATTCTTTTGCTAGTTACTGGCTAGGTATTGTTTGATAGGTTAGAATACTTGTGTGTAACATCCCAAAACCGAACGAATATTTTGTTCGTAAATAAATAGGACGGGACGTTAGTTCATGACTTGTCCCGTTCTGAACATGAGGGGGTTTAAAGGATAAGTAGATAAAATGAGATTTATTCTAAATAAATCTCAAAGTTATGAGTGGAATTATAACATCCCGGTTTTCTTTTAAATCGGATATATCTGTTAAATAACATGGAACATTAAAACCCCTAACTTTGTTATGATTATGTGTTATATGAAACCACATGGGCTTATTTTACAAAATAAGACATTGTTGTTTAAAAATTGAATATTTGAAAGGTGGGGGGGCCAGAATTGTAATTACACTAAAGTGTAATAAACAAAAGAGGAGGAGAGGAGGCTGGAGATCGATGTCTCCTCCCCCTGGTGCGACTTCACCCTCTCAAACCCTCTCACCCACTCGAAAATTCTGCACAAGGATGTGGGGGGGCTGCGATTTTTATGTACAAACTTGGAATTGGAAGTGCTTTCATCTTCCCAAACTCAAGTTCTCATCAAGTAAGTAAAACCCCATCATGATGCATGCTAGGTCTCGAAAATTAGGGGCTTGCAATCTGAAATTGGTTGATGTTTTAAGCATCTTAGGATGTTAGAAACTTTATATGTTGTATAAATTTCTATCTTGAGTGGCAAATTGGTGAAGTAGTCACCAAATTCTCATACTTGAACCTCCATGCAAAATGACCACTTAAGAGAGTGGTGAAATTGCTTGCATTAGTTGAATTCTTGCTTGAATATGGTACTATATGAAGAATTGATGATGGGTTGGGGATGGATTTCATCAACGTTATGTTAAATGGTTAATTGGAGATTCAAGGGATGGGGTTATGTGTGTGCATATATGTATGCACACCAAGTGTTTGATAAAATGCCTAAATGGGTTTTTAGCTAGTATATTGTTGCAAACGAATGCCAAATGTGAAGCCTTGATATATCTTGATGTTTCAAGTGCTAAAATTTATAATCGTGACATATGGAAATCATGTTAAATGCCTTAGAAACCTCATGGACATAAGGCTTATTAGCATGTGAAAGAGTTGAGCCATATTGTATGGTTAATGTGTAGATGATATAAATGTTAGATGTAAAGTGTACTTAATTGAATCAAGTACTAAAACATGACAAATGTGATATAGAGAATCATGGTTGACGGTGCCATGTGTATCTAGCAAGAATTAAGTCCAAGTCAAGCAATCAAGCCGAAGGACACACGGTAAACCCGGTAAAGATGGTTAAAGCTCACGAGGTAACATTTATGTTATGTTACACATTTAGTTTATTGCCCACTATGGTTATAATGTTATGTAATGCAATCTGACGAGTAAAGTGTTAAACTTGCTCAAATCGGAAAGGTATGAATATGTCAAGAAGAGTCAAAATCTAGCTAATTGATGATGTGCCTAAACAAGGTTACATTATGACATCTTAGATGTATAATGTTGAATCTTGTACGGTATGGATACATGGGGGCTAAATAGCATGTAGAGAACCACAATCATGGTATATCTTGTTATTTGGAGGTTAAGCTGATTTAGAAACCTCTATGATACGCTAATGGTATGAAACATGAATATTAGGATTCATGTTAACGGGTCAGGCGGGTTAATGTGTAAAAACTCAAATGAATCAAGGTGTTGAACCAAGTTTTAGTTGTCAACTAAATGAATTATGTGAACCACATTAATTGTGAAATTTAGGGAATGGTCTTGTAACGTTTTCCTACATGTTATATTCATATGAAATATGCTGGACAAGTGGTCGTTGAATTGATTAGGTACTCGTTATTAAGTGCATACTTGAGATGGTAAAATGACTTGTAGTAGTCATGCCTAGAAGAGGGATTGCATATGGTAAAACGTTGATGCACCTAAAGGATAATGGTTTAACAAGTTGGTCCATAAGGACGATTGTTAAACCCATAGTTGTCTAATTAGAACACCAAGCGATGTTGAGGCCTTAAGGATAATTGAATCCTCATGCGTTGGCCCAAATCATCGATGGTGACCAATGGGTCGATAAAAAGAATTTTGGTAACTAAATCGTATGTAGAAATATGTATATAATGTAGTTGAGTTAGACCCGTTGGGTGGTTTAATGAGTTATATGTTTTGACATTGGTAATTGCCGTAAAAGTCGTGTTATTAGACTCGCGTTACATTGCAGGTTCGAAAGGAATGCTTGGGGGTTACCCCGGATAGATTTCAGATGCAAAAGGGCAAGGAAAAGGGAGGGTTCCACCAGGTGCCACCGTAGCTTACGGTGCCACCGTAGCTTACGGTGGCCCCTGATGAGAAAACCCACCGTACTACAGCACTTGGCCACCGTAGCCTAGCCAGGACCACCGTAGCTTACGGTGGCTGGCGTAAGCTACGGTGGAGGTGGTTCAAAATGTTGAAAAATCGTCCTCTTTTGTTAGTTCAATGTCGTTTCTTGCATCCATTATGTTTATTACTAATGGGTTCAAGCTGAATGCAGGTAGGGGATGTGCGGGGCTGGATCCCACAAGCAAGTCCAAGGACCGAACACTCGAAGACCGTTGACATCGGCATTGTTTTGTAAATTGTAATGGTGCTAAAACACTAGTTACTTGTATTAAGAACAAATTATCATGTCTTTTGGGTGAATCGAACGTTTTAACGACGTTAATTAACGAAAATTTTCTGGGACCTAAATTCTAAGCTAACGTTTTAACGTTATTTTCCTAAATTGAAACTCGGGTGTTACAAGTTGGTATCAGAGCCGTGGTTTGAGGGATTCAAGTACGCGATAGGTGCTTGAACTCAAACTCCGAGCTCGAGGTACGGGAAAAGTGTTCGGTTCAAGCTTGATCGGGAATCCAGGTGAGTAAAAGTTTGTATATTGTGGCATAGTTGTGAGTAGCTAGTGTATGAACAAATGGTTAAACATATGTAGTTATCACATGGTAAAATATTTGATATAATGCTTAAAACTGTGAATAGCACGGAAGATTGTAAGCTCTAGATCCGTGAATTTTGTAAATGTTAGAGACAGATAGAAATGGGTTAATGCTAAGGCAAAAGACCTCGTATAAATCTGTGGGATTATTTGATAATGAGATGACATTGTAACGAAGTAACATTGTGACAAGTCCATTGGCAATGTTGTATCTTGAAATGTGTAAATGATGATGTTAATGAGGAGTAACCTTGATTGAGGTAAGGAAAGCTCTAAATGTGGTCTATTTTGACACCTTGATTTTTGTAGGAAAAGTTCCTCCGAGCAAGTGGAAGGATAGTGAATGATCCGTATGCTTCCAAATGCATAAATGGGCAAGCTCCAAGGTACAACCAGGTGGGACTACCCAACCTGGATTACACTTTGATAGATGGTAATGCATTCGCATGTGTCTAAATATAATCAAAATAAGAGTTGGGACCCATGAGGTCATAATTTGAAAAATTGCAATATAAAGAAAATGGAAATTGGTGAAGAACGACTCTTTAGGAGCCGTGAAACCAATATAAAGAAAATGGAAACTGGTGAAGAACGACTCTTTAGGAGCCGTGAAACCAATATAAAGAAAATGGAAATTGGCGAAGAACGACTCTTTAGGAGTCGTGAAACCAATATAAAGAAAATGGAAACTGGTGAAGAACGACTCTTTAGGAGTCGTGAAACCAATATAAAGAAAATGGAAACTGGTGAAGAACGACTCTTTAGGAGCCGTGAAACCAATATAAAGAAAATGGAAACTGGTGAAGAACGACCCTTTAGGAGCCGTGAAACCAATATAAAGAAAATGGAAATTGGCGAAGAACGACTCTTTAGGAGCCGTGAAACCAATATAAAGAAAATGGAAATTGGCGAAGAACGACTCTTTAGGAGTCGTGAAACCAATATAAAGAAAATGGAAATTGGCGAAGAACGACTCTTTAGGAGCCGTGAAACCAATATAAAGAAAATGAAAATTGGCGAAGAACGACTCTTTAGGAGTCGTGAAACCAATATAAAGAAAATGGAAACTGGTGAAGAACGACTCTTTAGGAGCCGTGAAACCAATATAAAGAAAATGGAAATTGGCGAAGAACGACTCTTTAGGAGCCGTGAAACCAATACAAAGAGAATGGAAATTGGCGAAGAACGACTCTTTAGGAGCCGTGAAACCAATACAAAGAAGATGGGAATTTGGTGAAGAACGACTCATTAATAGCCGTGAAACCAATTTAATGGAATTGGCAATTGATAAAGCCATTAATTTGAAACAAGGTTGCATTCGGGATATCACTAGATGTACAAAGGATGAACCTTATGTGAAGTTGTTATAAGTGAAAGATTAATGAGTAACCATGGAACTAAGAAGTTGAAACGGTCCCATGTCTTTAATTAATAAAGCTGTCGGGACGGTTTATTTACGTTGGTATGTGACATCGTAAAATTGTTAAAGGATGCCAAGTTATATAATGTGATTGATTTTCATGTGATTTGGGTTAAAACCCAAGTCGAGAATTAAGTAAAATTTCGAAATGGAAAAAAAAAAAAATAGGAATAAGGAGAAACGGGTTATTTCATATGCTGGGAAATCCGTAACCCTATGAAATGACTAGATGTTTAACAAAAGGTGAGAAGTAACCTTGTTTAAACATAGTAAAAAAAAATAAAAATTAATGATGTTGAGTCATGTTGATTCCCATGTAAGTTTCGTATAACTAATATGGAATTAAAGCTGTTAGGCGGGTGACCGACCTAACTTCATGGGTGAGACCCACACGCATAGATGATGGCGAAAGTAGGGAGGACGCTGGAAGCGACCGTTCCCGAAGACGCACAGAGGATTGCTATGCAAGTAAGTATCCTTAAAAAAAAAAATTTCCAAATAAATGTTGGAATGTAATATGAACAAGTAATGGTTCGTAAGAACCATAACTACGTGCTCAAAAGCGTTGAGTGATTGATTAATGATTATTAAGAACCATACCATAATGTTAAATTATTTAGAAATGATCCTTAGGGATCCTAATGCTGATTATTTCTGATTGCTAGCTAAATGGTTCGAGGGAACCATGGCAACGCTGAAAATACATAAATAAGCCAACATGTCAACTGAAATATAACCACGGATTAAGGTGTATTTCAATGATAAACAATTCATAGGAATTGTGCCAATAATAATGGGGCAAGGACGGAAAGGTCTTGCTAAACGTCATACTGACATGAAATGGCTAAATGGCTCTTAGGAGCCATGGCTTGACTAATACATGTATGTTGATGTGTAAATGAATCATAATTAATGTGATAAATGCTAAAGGCTAGTATATGAGCCAAGAATAGATCAATGTGTGACACGTTGAATTGTAATAGATGGAACAGTGTAACCCTAAAAAGGGTTATGGGATGGGAGCAATGGCTTTTAGAGTCATAGGAGCCGTCCAATAAAAATGTATTACATTATCGAATGTGGAATGTAAACGGCAAGTGACATGCTAAACACTTGCAAATATTGTTATACTGCTTAAAATGTGTAGGTACAGTTACACTGTGCGAGGACACAACTAGCAGGAGAGTTGCGGGACGAGATTCCGACTAGGATTACCGTCAAGGTAAAGATGAGCGGGAAAGATACATATGCAGACCGCAATGACGCTAAGGTATGGATGATATTACATTAATGTTTGAACCTCTTATGGAGAGGGCAATTATTTGAAATTTTGATTTCGATCAATGAGGTTATGACACTGGTCACCAGAACCTCAACCCTAAATAACGCGTGGAGTTATAGATTGTGAACTCCTAAACTGGTAAAACGGGGAAGATAATGGATAACAAAAGGTTATCATGCTAGTACCATCCTACGAGGCGAGTAAAAAGCAGGAAATGAAATTGTTGTATGATGACTAATTTAGAGTTGATCAATGAAACAACTCAGACTGTTTGGTCAAGTCCCGGGATTGCAAGGGACATAGAGAATGACCATAAGTGGCTATAAAATGCGAGCGTTAAGTGGTCCGTAACGAGGTTAAATAGAAAGGGGGACATAGTATATACATATTATATGTGGGCCTAAATGTATGCACAGTGATTTATAAGGGTAACCATTGAATATAAGGTTACTGGTTCAACCGCAGTCTTTATAAAGGCTCGGGTAATGTCTTTAGGTGACTAAGACTTGGTATAGGTTTCGGGGACGAAACCTTCTTTAAGGGGGGTAGATTTGTAACATCCTAAAACCGAACGAATATTTTGTTCGTAAATAAATAGGACGGGACGTTAGTTCATGACTTGTCCCGTTCTGAACATGAGGGGGTTTAAAGGATAAGTAGATAAAATGAGATTTATTCTAAATAAATCTCAAAGTTATGAGTGGAATTATAACATCCCGGTTTTCTTTTAAATCGGATATATCTGTTAAATAACATGGAACATTAAAACCCCTAACTTTGTTATGATTATGTGTTATATGAAACCACATGGGCTTATTTTACAAAATAAGACATTGTTGTTTAAAAATTGAATATTTGAAAGGTGGGGGGGCCAGAATTGTAATTACACTAAAGTGTAATAAACAAAAGAGGAGGAGAGGAGGCTGGAGATCGATGTCTCCTCCCCCTGGTGCGACTTCACCCTCTCAAACCCTCTCACCCACTCGAAAATTCTGCACAAGGATGTGGGGGGGGGCTGCGATTTTTATGTACAAACTTGGAATTGGAAGTGCTTTCATCTTCCCAAACTCAAGTTCTCATCAAGTAAGTAAAACCCCATCATGATGCATGCTAGGTCTCGAAAATTAGGGGCTTGCAATCTGAAATTGGTTGATGTTTTAAGCATCTTAGGATGTTAGAAACTTTATATGTTGTATAAATTTCTATCTTGAGTGGCAAATTGGTGAAGTAGTCACCAAATTCTCATACTTGAACCTCCATGCAAAATGACCACTTAAGAGAGTGGTGAAATTGCTTGCATTAGTTGAATTCTTGCTTGAATATGGTACTATATGAAGAATTGATGATGGGTTGGGGATGGATTTCATCAACGTTATGTTAAATGGTTAATTGGAGATTCAAGGGATGGGGTTATGTGTGTGCATATATGTATGCACACCAAGTGTTTGATAAAATGCCTAAATGGGTTTTTAGCTAGTATATTGTTGCAAACGAATGCCAAATGTGAAGCCTTGATATATCTTGATGTTTCAAGTGCTAAAATTTATAATCGTGACATATGGAAATCATGTTAAATGCCTTAGAAACCTCATGGACATAAGGCTTATTAGCATGTGAAAGAGTTGAGCCATATTGTATGGTTAATGTGTAGATGATATAAATGTTAGATGTAAAGTGTACTTAATTGAATCAAGTACTAAAACATGACAAATGTGATATAGAGAATCATGGTTGACGGTGCCATGTGTATCTAGCAAGAATTAAGTCCAAGTCAAGCAATCAAGCCGAAGGACACACGGTAAACCCGGTAAAGATGGTTAAAGCTCACGAGGTAACATTTATGTTATGTTACACATTTAGTTTATTTCCCACTATGGTTATAATGTTATGTAATGCAATCTGACGAGTAAAGTGTTAAACTTGCTCAAATCGGAAAGGTATGAATATGTCAAGAAGAGTCAAAATCTAGCTAATTGATGATGTGCCTAAACAAGGTTACATTATGACATCTTAGATGTATAATGTTGAATCTTGTACGGTATGGATACATGGGGGCTAAATAGCATGTAGAGAACCACAATCATGGTATATCTTGTTATTTGGAGGTTAAGCTGATTTAGAAACCTCTATGATACGCTAATGGTATGAAACATGAATATTAGGATTCATGTTAACGGGTCAGGCGGGTTAATGTGTAAAAACTCAAATGAATCAAGGTGTTGAACCAAGTTTTAGTTGTCAACTAAATGAATTATGTGAACCACATTAATTGTGAAATTTAGGGAATGGTCTTGTAACGTTTTCCTACATGTTATATTCATATGAAATATGCTGGACAAGTGGTCGTTGAATTGATTAGGTACTCGTTATTAAGTGCATACTTGAGATGGTAAAATGACTTGTAGTAGTCATGCCTAGAAGAGGGATTGCATATGGTAAAACGTTGATGCACCTAAAGGATAATGGTTTAACAAGTTGGTCCATAAGGACGATTGTTAAACCCATAGTTGTCTAATTAGAACACCAAGCGATGTTGAGGCCTTAAGGATAATTGAATCCTCATGCGTTGGCCCAAATCATCGATGGTGACCAATGGGTCGATAAAAAGAATTTTGGTAACTAAATCGTATGTAGAAATATGTATATAATGTAGTTGAGTTAGACCCGTTGGGTGGTTTAATGAGTTATATGTTTTGACATTGGTAATTGCCGTAAAGGTCGTGTTATTAGACTCGCGTTACATTGCAGGTTCGAAAGGAATGCTTGGGGGTTACCCCGGATAGATTTCAGATGCAAAAGGGCAAGGAAAAGGGAGGGTTCCACCAGGTGCCACCGTAGCTTACGGTGCCACCGTAGCTTACGGTGGCCCCTGATGAGAAAACCCACCGTACTACAGCACTTGGCCACCGTAGCCTAGCCAGGACCACCGTAGCTTACGGTGGCTGGCGTAAGCTACGGTGGAGGTGGTTCAAAATGTTGAAAAATCGTCCTCTTTTGTTAGTTCAATGTCGTTTCTTGCATCCATTATGTTTATTACTAATGGGTTCAAGCTGAATGCAGGTAGGGGATGTGCGGGGCTGGATCCCACAAGCAAGTCCAAGGACCGAACACTCGAAGACCGTTGACATCGGCATTGTTTTGTAAATTGTAATGGTGCTAAAACACTAGTTACTTGTATTAAGAACAAATTATCATGTCTTTTGGGTGAATCGAACGTTTTAACGACGTTAATTAACGAAAATTTTCTGGGACGTAAATTCTAAGCTAACGTTTTAACGTTATTTTCCTAAATTGAAACTCGGGTGTTACATTGTGACCACAAGATTTGAGCTTATTTATTCGTGTTTAGTCATTGCTAGGTCCTAGATAATCGGAATTAGAGTCATTGCATGTATTAGGTTTTATTTAGAGAGACCTCTCTTGGTGTTTCCTGATTTATGCGTGTTTTTCTTGTTTTGACCGAAACTGTGAAACTGTTGTGTAAATTCACATATTATGCTATCCGTGCTTCATTTAGAATTGTCTGACCCTTCGGGATGTGTCTATAATCCTCCTTGGTTGGATTGTTCTCATTTGGTGATAGTTTCATGTTGAGAGGTTTTTCTGGGGGTCTTATGTGGGTTTAGTGGATTCTAGGCTAGGTGATATCTCTCTCATTCTGAATCTCTGTCGTTTGCGTTGTTTGCTGTTTGTGGACAACTTGCTTAGTTTACTTAAATCAATCATACAATTTACATCGGTTAGATATTAGTGATGGTACATTATCGGGAGACTGATTACGCGTCCGTGGATTGATACTCGGTACTTATTGATACTATATTGCATACGACGGGTACGCTTGCCCTAGTGTGTGGTTTGGTCACTCAGTATTTACCTTTTTAAACTTGACCACATTTTTATATATCCAAATTGACACATCACCATAGCACAATGGTAGCTGACCCGAACACTTAAGAAATAGAGAGTAAAACTTTTTAGACAGATTCTACTCTTACTGGATTCGGTAATTAATGGATGGATCTCACGCTAATCTGCATGCTCACACACTGCATATATGTATGTTAAGTTAAAACACTTACCTAATTTGGGTTCTATTAATAATAAATTATTACCTAATTTGGGTTCTATTAATAATAAATTATACATTTGTTTACACAGTTTCGACCTGTTACTTGGTTCCACTAAAACCTATATCACAACCACCTAACCTATGTTTTACTTTTTTACAGATGCCTTATAAACTGATGCTTGATCTTATTCCATAAAATAAAGGACCTCGCGGGGTTGTTAGTTTTTTGTTTAAACAATTCACTGGTTACCAGATATTATAATACACACATACTAATATATTGTTTCAGTAGGTTTTACCACTCTAATTCACACGACACTTGCCAAAAAATTGCACATCTGTTCGATTTGTTGACTACCAGAGAAACAAATTCACTGTCAACATCAGTAACCTAGGAAATGGTCTTTGGGGAGCTAAGGATGCCACATGGTTGTCTTTTCTAAATGCATTCACTAGGCATGGTATACAAAAGGTATGCTTAAAATAGAAGAAGCTCACCAAGATTGAAGTTGCTGCATACAATGAATATAGGCTAGAGATCTGAAGGAAGAGGAATGGACTGGAGTTTGTTCATTGGTGTGTTGTTCAGGCAGATGGTCAATCATATCATAAACAGGTGCTATTCTTACTACCTATACATATAATGCCTAACATTCCACCATTAACTGCCGTTTTTATTAATACTTAAGTGACTACCTACTAATATAAGAACTTAACTTTTACACTGCAGTTGCTACCAAAACGATTTGTTTCAAAATTCTCAACCAACCACCTTCATAAGCACGCCTTACAGGTGAAAGGTGGTCCCGAATTCAAGTTGATTCTATTTTGCCTCTTCCTCAGAGAAAGACGATAAAAAAATTCCCAATCATGGTCCTTGCGGATCGGATCATCCTTATTGTTTTGGTCAAAAATTCACTTGGGAATCCTGTATTCCAAACTTAGATTGTGAGGTAGAGTGCTTAACGATCAAATGGGTAAGTAATCCAAGTAAAGGTGATAACACAAGGATTTTAGCGAGGAAAACTCCAGAATCCTTTGAGTTGCCTCTAGGAATCCTGGATAAAAACCTCGGGTGCCGGCTGGAAACCGCCACCAAGTCAATGTTATTAATTATCAAACGATTCGTTACAACGGGTTGGAGGTTTGATCGATCAGAGCTAAGTGATACAATAATTCGTGTAGAGAAACCAGTGTGCGAGTGTAATTGTGTGTTCCTACTGATCGAATCCTCGATTTATATAACAAATACAATGATAACTAACTTTCCGGGATTCCCGGGATCCTATCGTCCAACTAACTCGACCGTTAGAGGCCTCTCCATTCACTTGGTCCACGATCTTCTTCAGCTGGAGCATAAGTTTCGGAGGTCGTTGATGATTCCGGTAATACCTGGTCAAATAGACATGTGGCAAAATATGAAGGTTAGTTAAAATAAACAATCAGGATACCTGAATGTACGAGATTCTCAGATGACAATAGGATTCCTGAACTGTCTGAGCTTCCTGTGAGCATCCTGAAAATACACCCTCAACAATTGCCCCTTGAATTTCAACAGCTGTGGATAAGTTTGACAGCTGTTAAAATTCAAAAAGATGCCATTTTAACGGCGTGTAAACGGTAAATATGGTTACTGATGTGACTGTTTTCTCGGCGTCCAAGAGATGTGACATTTTGCTTTAAATAGGAGGTAATTTCCTGAGATTATCTCCATCTTCTTCGCAAAACCTCTCGAGCTTCTCCGGTATTCCAGGTCAGTTATCCTTCTCCTTCGTCGTCTTTTCTTCGCGTTTTTCGGCCATGGCCAAGAAAAACACTCGATCTTCTTCTTCACTAAACCTTCCGGTCGCCGAAGATTTCCACGATCAGGGGTATATCATCCCCTGTGAGGAGGAAAGTTGCACCTTCGACGATCGCGATATCCAAGATCTGAAAAACTCCGGCATTTTTCCGCCGGGGACCATTTTCCGACCCTACAGCTCCCTTGTTAAGTCCGATTTCGCTTCCTCAACCTGGGTTTGCTTCATGTACTATCCATTCTTGCTCGGAATGACATTCCCCTTTCCGGAACTTATTACTCAATTCTTCAAGACCACCCGCCTTTCTTATTCTCAAACCATGCCGATGGTCTGGAGAATCTTGTATTCTCTGGACCAGTTGAACCAAACCAGGAATCTCGGCATCGGGATTCCTGAGATCTGTGAAGCTTACAAGTTAAGAACCCATGGTTGTAGCCGATTCGTTCTTCAGGCTCGTACCTCCAATTCCCAGTTGATTCCCCGAGCCTCCCACAACGATCATGATTGGAAGAAGCGATTCTTCTTTGTCAAACGAGACTCGATTCCTGGGGGGACAGAGTTACCGTTGAAGTGGGTTGAGAAGGGTAGGAAGCTGAAGTTTTGCGTTTATTCCGTTGAATTTTCTGCACATTGTTAATTTCTTTGTTGTTTTCTTTCTTGCAGCGCCCAAATTTGAGAGTCTCATTAAGAAGCAGCCTGACTTCAAGAAGCTTGAAGCCATCTACAAGATTCCGGCCAACGAGAGAGCCCTGATCCTTGAAACAACGACCAGTGAAAACAGCTATTCGGCCGACCATACTCCCGCCATGTCTGGTAAGCTTTTACAGGATTCTGACTTTTTTGGTTATACGAGCTTCTCAGATACTGACAACCTGTTTCTGATTACAGCTTCCAAATCCAGCGCCTCGTTTTCCTTGAAAGATCTTGACAGCCTCCTGAAAGTCAAGAAGGAACAGCTCGAGCACCCCACCGTCTCCAAGCCACCTGTCAGCCGGCCTAAAGCTTCGGCTTCCAAGAAGAGGAAGGCCCCAGAAACTCCAGCAGCTCCTGTGGTGTACCTGGAATCCTTTGAAGATCTTGCTCCTTCTGAGGTCAGCAACAAGATCCTCTCCATGCAGACCATGATCAACCTGGTAAGAAGCTCAAGTAATATTTGTGTTAGTTTTATACCTGTCGCTGCTTCTGAATAGGATTCCTATTTGTGCAGGGTATTGAGAAGCTGAGCTTCCAAGCTATGGACATGGAGAAGAAGCTCGCCGAAGCCAACGAGAAGATTCAGGCCCAAGCTGAAACTGCCAAGGGTAAGACCCTTCTCTATGAGCATAAGCTCACTGAGCAGCGTCAAGCCCTGGAAGCCAAGATGGCTGCTGATGCTGAAATCGGTCAACTCTCGGCTGCCCGGAGCGTCCTAGAATGCAAAATTCAAATGGCAGAAGAGGCTGAAGCGGCTGGCTTTCAGGTACCAGGTTGGGATGTCGCAGGCTGGAGGCTGGTCTTGGAATCACTGGGAGGAGATGGTGATGGGGAAGGAAAGGATGGGACCGAAGGTGGCTCCTCAAAGGTGGTTCCGGATTCTCCGGTTGCCCCAACAAGGGCTTTTGTGATTGAGCTGGGAACTGGCAAGAAGCTGGAGGACGTGGTGAAGCCGGTGGAGGAGGAGAAGACAGTGGGCGATGAGGACATTGCAACGGTCTGAGCCCACTTTTTAGGTTTTTAGGTTGTTCTTTTGGTGGTTCTTGTGGTTGAAACAATTTCTCTTTTCCTGTAATGAACAAGTAGCAAACAACAACAATGGTGGGGATCCTGGTGGAGGGATCTTGTGTTTACAAGACGAAACCAGGATTCCCAAAAAACAATCTTTTGACCTTCGAGCTTCTCAAGTGGAGGGATCCTGAGGTTTTCAGGACGAAGCTTGAGAAGCTCACAACCTTTTATGGCTTATGAATAATATTAGTATCTTTTGGGTTTCTCATATTGCCTTTTGTATTGAAATTTTGATTGGTATAATTAATTTGTAAAAACTCATCAAAAATAAAAAAAAATGATTTGCATGCCGAAAGACCATTTGAAATTCGATCAATATGTCAAGTTAGATTAAATAGTGAAAACTGACCTTTGAATTTTACCTTAGCCAACTTTCCAATTCCAAATAATCATATCTTTTTCTACCTGAATCGGGATTCTTGTAGGGATCCTGAACGCAGTTTCCTCAGTAATTTCTTCTAAAACCTGAAATAATTTCGAAAAGCTTCTTGGCCTCCGGCCGAAGCCGACATTTTCGAAAGCAAACGAGTTAAACAAACTGGGGACAAGCCCGGGATTCTTGGGACTAAGCCAAAACTGGGGACAAGCCCGGGATTCTTAACGATCAAATGGGTAAGTAATCCAAGTAAAGGTGATAACAGAAGGATTTTAGCGAGGAAAACTCCAGAATCCTTTGAGTTGCCTCTAGGAATCCTGGATAAAAACCTCGGGTGCCGGCTGGAAACCGCCACCAAGTCAATGTTATTAATTATCAAACGATTCGTTACAACGGGTTGGAGGTTTGATCGATCAGAGCTAAGTGATACAATAATTCGTGTAGAGAAACCAGTGTGCGAGTGTAATTGTGTGTTCCTACTGATCGAATCCTCGATTTATATAACAAATACAATGATAACTAACTTTCCGGGATTCCCGGGATCCTATCGTCCAACTAACTCGACCGTTAGAGGCCTCTCCATTCACTTGGTCCACGATCTTCTTCAGCTGGAGCATAAGTTTCGGAGGTCGTTGATGATTCCGGTAATACCTGGTCAAATAGACATGTGGCAAAATATGAAGGTTAGTTAAAATAAACGATCAGGATACCTGAATGTACGAGATTCTCAGATGACAATAGGATTCCTGAACTGTCTGAGCTTCCTGTGAGCATCCTGAAAATACACCCTCAACACTTATAATATACAAAGACAAACTCCAGATATTTGAAACCTAGGGACAAAACAAAAGAACAAAAGGTCAGTGATTTCACATTCTGTGAAAACTTCTTCTTCTTACTACTGATCTTAAGGTAATAACCACTTTCAAGTATTGTTATGATCGCATGCATATGCTATACTTTAATCACTTATTTTGGTTTTTTATCGGAAACTGCCGAGAGGCAGGAAATGCTTCTTATATAACTCACATATTTCAAACAACCCCAACTTCACACAACCTTCCTATAAAACACTTTACATGGCCACCCTCAACCACCCATGTTGTCATTTTATTGCCTAATTAAACATAATAGAGTTATCTACCTGAACATAAGGTGCTATAATACATTCAATGCTCATAACCTCCAATATAATTGCCTTCCATTACTTTTCTCCATACTAATTTAATCATACTAACGGTGATATATTATATGTGATGAAATAAATAAAACAACACCAAAATCAGATATCAGTGTGATATTCATCCACCAAATTACGAACAATCTATAATCATAATTTGACATGTAAAAGTTAAAACCTGGGGTTTAATTATGTTACACAGTTTTCACCATTCGAAACTGACTTCCATGTATTATAAAAGGTGCAAAATAGGTAATATTATGTTAATTAATTAGGATAAAGGTTTATTAAAGATTTCAACATTTTATCACTATTATGCTATGCCCTTCTCATTCAATTGCTAATATTCAATATTGTTAAACTATAGATTCTACCAATACAGTTTCCACAATGGAGGTTATGAGGAGGGCTAAACACAGTTAAACTTCATGCGGTTAAACAAGATGGGGTGGTCGATGTGCTTTCGAAACTCGATCCAGAGACAAAGCAATAGGCCCCAATAGCATTCACTGGTCGAAGCTGGCCCATTTTCAATATTGAGAACAAAATGGAAGCTGGCAGTTGACATATTTTTACAGAACATGGGAGTGCTGAACACCATCCTTACAACTATGGAGTTACTCTATTCACCAACTCTGGTGTTGCACTATACCAAGACCCTGAACATCACTACACCCTCTCCATGCCAACCCACGTTCACAACGATCTCAGCCCACACTACTTCAAGCATCTGACAACCCACAACCTGGAGAGTCAGCTACTGGTATTTTCACCGATAAGACAACAATTTACTTATATCTTTTGATACGTAACTTTGATTCACGGTTTACTTATATCTTATAATAATAACTTACTCTTGCGATCCATTCCTAAGGCACTGTTTCGTAACCACAACATCCATGTTTACAATCAGGCAATTCTAAGGTTTGGATTGGCAGAGTTTATGGTTAAGATCCTATGGGCTGGGCAGGATGACATCTACCCTAGATTAAGGATGAAAGCAGATTGGGCAGCATTCTTCCAGACAACGGTGATGCTAGTCCAAAGTGTCATCCGTTATTGCTATTAATTTGCTACTTTTATTAATGTTAACGGTTGGATTACATAACATTTTTACGGTTTTGCGTTTTAAGGTACTAGGAACTAAACATGCTGAAATCTGAGGTTTTATGAGAAGTATGAAGCTCATCGGTATAAAGGTTGAAAAGAGATCGAGAAACGAGTGAAGAGTTAGAAGAAATAGAAGGAAAGTTCCTGAGATGCATTTTGAGGCAGTACGCCCGGGAGTGAGCAGAGTAGAGTGGTACGCCCTATGTCATAGAAGCCCAGCCGACTGAAGTAATTCGGGCGGTACGCTCAAAGTCACATAATTTGGGGCGGTACGCCCCAAATCGGTCGTCGGAATATATTTTTAGGGTTTTGCTATTTAAACTTGGTTGTTAAGTTTTGTAATTACACTTTCACTTTTGGACGTCCAGAGAGCATTAGGGTTCGAATTTCCAGACATTGTTGAAGGTTTTGAAGAATTTAATCATTAGGTATTGTTTCTTTATGCACTTTTTAGTTAAAATCATGTTTGCTACATTAGCCATGTCCGGCTAATCATCCTTTAACTACTTTTGGTGATTGGTTGGTAAAATCGTTCTATTCCTAACTTGTTAACTACTAATTGTTCCGGTTTTCCTTGCAACTGTGAGCACCCGCATGCTGAATTTGTTTAACCAACTAGTAAATTAGGGTTTTAATGGTCCACTGACATGATCTAGCACTTTCTTGCGGCAGGAACTAAGCAGCCCATTAGAAACTTAAGATATTAGGTCAATTAGGAAATTGGGGAGCATGTCTAAGTGTTATTAGTAGTTGATTAAGTTTTGCCTAGATCGGTAGCCAACCAGGATCCAAAAGTAGTTAGCTTTCTCCCATTTGATAGTTAATCAATTTTCTAGTTTCAAGTTAGTTAATTTTTAGTCAGTTTACCCCAACCCATTCAAAAATAGCCAAGAGGCAAATTAGGTTAATTTGGTAGTTATAGTCAAGTTAATTAAGAGTTAATTAATCAATTAGTCAATTTCCATATATTCCCCAGGTTCGATAATCCTAACTTCCACTACTAAAATCAATTTAGTTGGGGATTTGTGACCGTCTGACAAACCGTTATCAAATTGGCGCCGTTATCGGGGAATTAGTGTGCCTGTTGATTAGTTGATTTTAGTTAATTTTAGTTAAATTGCATTTTTATTTAATTTTTCAAAAGTTCCAAAAAACCCAAAAAAATAGTGTTCTTTATTCCAGTTTTTACTTTCTGCAACTAAAAAAAATTAATTTTTGTCGAAATTCAATTTTGGGGCAGTACGCCTGGGATTACTTATTTCTGGGCGGTACGCCTTGAGGCTAATTTCACAGAAAGTTTTGAGATTTTTGACCTTCCAAGTTTTCATTTTTTCTGTTCTAGTGCATTATTTACACCCACTGGAACAGTGCTATGTAATTGGTTTGCTCGTTTGTGACCGATTTTGCAGGTTTTAGGTAATTTTGCATGCATACGCGACATTCCCGCAAGACATCACCGTTGATATACAATCCAAAGACCGAGAGAACAGCTCGGCAGAAGCGAGTAGAGTAGAGAAATCGAAGAGCAATGGAGGGGCAAAATCCAAACCCCAATCCGAATCCCAACATCAACCAAAACCCAAATCCCAAATCCAAACCAAAACCCAAATCCCAAATCCAAACCAAAACCCAAACCCAAATCAAAACCTAAATCAAGACCCACACAACCCACAAAACCAACCCCAGAATGAGCCAATGAACCCAAACATTCCACAATCTCAAGACCCAAACATCCCTCCAATACAAACACCACTATTTCGGGTGCATGGGCACAATTCCCTCCCCTCATTGTCTCCTAAACCCTCAGAACACGATAAGGGAGATTACCACTACCGGGGTTGGCAACCATTTCCACCACAACAACCATAACAACAACCCATATTCTGCCAAGCCCCACAACAACCCCCACCCCAACAACCCCGAAATGCCAACCCACCCCAATTCAGAACAAACCCCGTGTATGAGGAGCAAGATTGGCATAAGCAAGAAGAGTAGTGGGGCCAGGATTGGTACGACCCCAATGAAGATGATGATGGGTATGGGTATAGAGCGGAGCCACACATTGAAGTTCCAAGGAATCGTGCACGAACTCCACCACCGAATGTTGCACCACGTGTACCACGCGATCCTCCCCCAAGAGGAGTTCCACAATTCAATCAACCAAACAATGGGGGAGCTCGCATTCACGTGGAAGGAGGAGTTCCCAGACTTGTAGCGAACACACCGGTTCAGGGGGGTAGCCAGTCATTTTAAACTGGTAGTCGTCCCGAGCGCATCCGCGGTAATCACCCCACTTGGAGCTAATAGACGATTATTCGAGGCCCGCCCTCAATATTTGAGTCATTTTCCAGAATTCTACGGGAAGAGAACCGAGGAACCCTACCACCATATACACTCCTTTGAGTCAATCTGCATTCCCATTGGGGAAACGGGGTTCACAACAGAAGATGTTAAGTTAATGCTCTTCCCATATACCCTAAAGGATCGGGCAAGAAGATGATTCGAGAGTTTACCCGCCGCTAGCATCTTTACTTAGGAGCAAATGCAATAAGTCTTCCTTGAAGAATATTACCCAATGAGCAAGACGAGTGAGGTCAAAGAAGAGATCCGATCATTCCAGCAACACACCGGGGAACCATTCCATGAAGCATTTAACTGATTCAAGGACTTGTTGCGAAAGTGCCCACATCATGGGATAGACACATGGGATCTGATTAAATCCTTCTATGATGGCCTCCTTCCAGAAGACATCTGAGACTTGAACTCCATCAGTAATGGTACCTTCCTAACTAACACGGAAGAGGTGGATTGGGGGCACATTGAGCGATTGAGTGCCACGTCCAAGAGACTTGCTCAAACCGGAGATGATCGAGATCCGCCTCGGTTAAATCCATTGATTATGAGGCGGAGGAAAGAAAAGAGAAGCTCCGTCAGCAGACACTCCTCTTGGAAAAGCAAGTAGCACAAATGAAGTTAGGGGGAGCACCAGAAGAGGTAAAAACAAGCGCACAAATTTCGGTGTGCACTAGTTATGATAAATTGGGTCATCTTGTCGACTCTTGTCCCACCGTGGTACAACAAAGTAAAGATGTCAACTATGTGCAAGGAGCCATGAACTCAAACACTTACCAAGGTTCTAATGTGCAGGGTGGAGCTCAAACGCAATATCAAGTCCGGCCATCCGGGTACAATCAAGGGGGCTACCAACGGAACACCTACACTCAAAGTGGAAATCCGCCCCAAAAGATTTACCAACAAACTCAACAGAAACCGGAAGATGGAATGCAAGCTCAATTGGCCGCAATGTTGGAAAAAATGAACTCACTCGTCGACGGTCAAAAGCAGTTATTCGACAGCCAAAAGCAGTTAACCGACAGAGTCCGAGGGTTTGATAGGAGGTTCGAGATCCAAGACAAGACAATGGGAGCTGTGTAGAAACAGTTGGGCCAATTGGCGGCCGAGTCAGCAAAGAGAGATCCCGGAAAGTTGCCAAGTGATACCACCATCAACCCACAACATCAGCAACATCAACCATCCAGCTCGAAGAACTCGCGACAAGTGCCAATCAACAAGATCGCCACTTTACATTCAGGTAAGTCCGTAGATAACAAGGTGGGCACACCTCCACCGCAAGTTGATGGGGTGGTGGAGGATTGGGTAAGTGACAGTGAGAGTGAGCTGGACACCGACCAAACAACCCCAAATTCAGTTGCAACCGAGTCTAGTAACCCTAGGAAACTAAAAAAGGTAACTTTTAATGAATCTGATAATAGGGTGATAGATAGTGAAGTGGTTGAACAAAACCAAAAGCTTTAATTGAACCTAATTAGAAATTGACATCTAATAGGGGCCCATAACAAGATGAGATGTGGGATATTTTAAACAATTTAAAATCAACATTCCCCTTTTAGATGCAATTAAGCAAATTCCGGCTTACGCAAAGTACCTGAAAGACATGTGCACTTAAAAGCGAAATTATAAAATTCCGAAACAGCTTGATGCAACTCCAGATGTGAGTGCCATAATTTCAGGGATTTTTCCCAAGAAACTCCAAGATCCGGGGGCACCAATGATTTCAGTCCAAGTTGGTGACTTTCAAATGACCTGTGCCCTTTTGGATCTTGGAGCGAGTGTGAGTATATTACCGGGGAGCTTGTATGACCAATACGATGTGGATCTTTGAAAAAATCCGACACTACGGTGATTTCAGCTGATTTGATCCCTAAGCTTCCCCGAGGAATTTTGTCGGATGTGATCGTTAAAGTAAATGAATTTTTCTATCTGGTCGACTTTTTGGTTCTTGATTATGTGTCAGTTGAAAAATCCGCTCAACCAACGGTAGATTTGGGCGACCTTTTCTAGCTACGAGTCATTCACAAATTGATTGTAGGTCGGGTACCGTTGATATGACTTTTGAGAATCGTAACATGCGGTTGAGTGTTTTTGGGAATGTGACGAACCCTCGGGACGAAGATGAATGCTTTTGGACTGAAATTATCGATGGTCTTGTACCTCTGTTCTTTCCTTTTAATGAGGAGGATGGGACCCCCAAGGAGTTTGCTATGTTTCGCAGGGGATACGCAGATATGATCAAGGAGATGGAAGCAGAAGATGAGAGCCAGGAGTTGATGGAAGTGAGGGATCAGAGACCACCATGGTCTATTCAAGTGGAGAGCTTACCGGAGCATATTGATTCACAATTGAAGCCTTCGCTTGAAGCACCACCTTTTCTAGAACTTAAAGAGCTTCCTAAACATTTGAAATATAATTTTGTTGGAGAAAATAACACTCTTCCTGTCATTATTTCTGCAGGTTTGACCAAGGAGCAGGAGGATGAGTTGATGAAGGTGTTGGTGAAGGATCGGGCGGCTATTAGATGGACCATTGCAGATTTGAAGGGAATTAGTCCATCCATAGTCATGCACAAGATCATTACTGAGGAAGGAGCAAAGCCCGCAAGAGATGCGCAAAGGAGGCTTCCCAAACATGCGAGAGGTAGTCAAGAAGGAGGTACTGAAATGGCTCGATGCAGGTATTATCTATCCTATCTCCGATAGCACATGGGTAAGTCCAACTCAAACCGTTCCTAAGAAAGCGGGAATTCAAATAGTTAGGAACGAGAAAGGTGAGGAAATAGCCAACCGACCGGTAACCGGGTGGCGAATTTGCATTGATTATAGGAAGTTGAATTCCGCAACTTCTAAGGACCATTTTCCTCTACCTTTCATTGACCAAATTATTGAAAAGTTGTCCGGTCAAAAGTTTTATTGTTTTCTAGATGGTTACTCGGGGTATAACCAAATTGCCATTCACCCCGATGACCAACAAAAGACCACTTTTACTTGTCCTTATGGCACCTTTGCTTTTCGGAGGATGCCATTCGGTTTGTGCAATGCCTCGGCCACTTTTTAAAGATGCATGATGGCTATTTTTTCTAATATGATCGGGAATTCACTTGAGATTTTTATGGACGACTTTTCAATCTTTGGTACATCGTTTGAGTCTTGTTTGAACCAATTAACACGAGTGTTAGAGCCTTGCATAGAAACTAATTTAGTGTTAAGTTGGGAAAAGAGCCATTTTATGGTTCAAGAGGGAATCGTGTTGGGACACGTAGTGTCGAGTCCTGGGATTGAGGTTGATAGGACAAAAAATTAAAGTAATTTCAACTTTACCTCCTCCCACTAATGTTAAGGTTGTTAGAGCGTTTTTAGGACATGCCGGTTTCTATAGGAGGTTCATAAAAGATTTTAGCAAGATTACTAAACCTCTTTGCAAATTGTTGCTAAAAGATGAAATTTTTTATTTCAATGATGGGTGTCTAAATTCTTTTAACACTTTGAAAATAAATTAATTGAGGCACCAGTTTTGCAAGCACCCGATTGGTCCAGGTCTTTTGAAATATGTGCGATGCGTCTGATTTTGCTGTTGGGGCGGTTTTGGGTCAAAGGGTAGATAAGAAAGCGGTAGTAATCTATTATGCAAGTAAGACTTTAGATGGGGCGCAATTGAACTATATTACCACTGAAAAGAATTACTTGCAGTTGTGTTTGCTCTTGATAAGTTCAGGTCCTACATCTGGGGAAGTAAGGTCATAGTCTATTCGAACCACAGTGCGGTTCGATAGATGATGGAGAAGAAGGATGCCAAACCGAGGCTCATCCGGTGGATCCTTTTGTTGTAAGAGTTCAATCTGGAAATTCGAGACAAGAAGGGTAGTGAGAATGTGGTGGCGGACCATTTGTCCCGATTGCCCCACATTGAAGCGGAAGACGATGAATGGAGAATCAACGAAACCTTTCCTTATGAACAATTATTAAGTGTTTCTAATTTACCTTGGCATGCTAAAATTGTGAACTATTTGGCTGCAGGTACAGTTCCAGAACATTGGCCCAAGAGGAAGAAGGTGCACTTGAGAGCTCAAGCAAACAAGTACATATGGGATAAACCGGACTTGTTCAAGGTAGGTCCGTATCAATTGATCCGGAGATGTGTACCGGAGTCGGAGATACAAGCAATGTTAGAATTGGTACACGCATTGGCATGTGGAGGCCACTTTAGTGGGCAGAAGACGGGTCACCGGGTTGTTTTAGCCTACGAAATTCATGGATGCGTTCGAGTTTGTGAAGCACTGTGTGAGATGTCAGCAACTGGGGAGCATCACGAAGCGCGATGAGATGCCTTTGCAACCAATTTTGTTTGTAGAGATTTTCGATGTTTGGGGCATCAATTTTATGGGCCCTTTCCCTATTTCGAATGGTTTTCTTTATATATTAGTGGCGGTAGATTATGTGTCAAAATGGATAGAAGCCATTGCCACTAAGACCAATGACCATAATGTAGTTTGCAAATTTGTCCAACAAAACATTTTCTCTAGATTTGGAATCCCTCGTGTGATCATAAGTGATGGGGGATCCCATTTCAAAAACTTTCAATTTGGCAAACTACTTAAGAAGTATGGCGTAGACCACCGAATTGCCACCCCATATCATCCACAAACAAGCGGTCAAGTGGAGGTTTCCAATAGGAAAATCAAAGATATTTTGCTAAAAATTGTGCGAACTGACCCAAGGTTGGTCTTCTAAACTAAATAATGCCTTGTGGGCGTATCGCACTGCTGTTAAAACACCTATTGGAACCACTCCATATTGGTTGGTCTACGGAAAGGGGTGTCATTTACCTATAGAGTTAGCTCACAGAGCATTATGGGCTGTTAAGGAAGTTAACTTGAGTTATGATGCTGCATGTAGAGAAAGGAAACTCCAGCTGGGAGAATTGGAAGAGTTACGCGATGAGGCGTACGAGTGTGCATCTGCTTACAAGAACAAGATGAAGAAAGTGCACGATGCCAAGTTGAAGCGGATGGACTTCCAGGTAGGTCAAAAGGTATGGTTGTTTAATTCGAGGTTGAAATTGTTTCCAGGTAAGCTGAAAAGCAAGTGGACGGGGCCGTAACTCATCACAAGTGTGGGGGGGGGGGGGGGTTGATAACTTTGAGATTGAAGACTTGGACGACCACCTGAGACAAGTAGTGAATGGGCACAGGTTGAAGCCCTATTTGGATTCAGCAGACATTCACGGGAAAATTGACAAAGATGATTATTTTTTGTCGCCCGCATCTGAAAGCCCTAAAACATGAAAGGGAAGTACAGTCTGGCTGAAGACCTTAAAAACTTAGCGCTAACTGGGAGGCAACCCAACGGTTTGTTTTCTTTTTTATTTTTGTGTGATTCTGTAGTTTTTGTTAGATTTTATGTTTTCGGCGTGTTTTCAGGAAATCGAGAAGCTCGGGAGTGAATTTGTGCCATATACTGCATTCCAGGTAAGTTTTAATCAAAATTATGCAGTAGAGACGTTCGGTGGTGCAAAAGAGGTGTTTTTCCCAGAGATAAAAAATTTTGAGGCCCCAAAATTTCCAAACTTTCTGTCAAAAATGAGAATGGGCGCTACGCCCAAGATGATTTCGGTTTGGGCGGTACGCCCAAAAATTGTCTAAATTTACCCGGTCTTTAATTTTCGGGCGGTACGCCCCAACTCTTTCCTTTTTGGGCAGTACGCCCAAGTTTTTGGACGAGAAAAAATATTAAAACCCTTAAGGCGGTGGGTCGGTTCTCACAACCCAAACCACCGCCACACATTCTCTTCTTCTCCCGACCACGAACCACCGCCACCTACCCTATCACCGACTAATCACACCACTGCAACCCACCACCATTACCTCTACTTATCTTCATCACCACCACGTACTGGTGAGCACCATCTCTTCGCCACGACCGTCCCGGTCTAAGCCGCCGACTACACCTACACGCACCACCGTCGCCATCGCAGTTAGTTCCGAGCTCTCCAGGTTCCCAGTTTCTCTATGTTTTTTTTACATTTTAGGTAGAGTAGCATGTTTTTTTTTCTTCAGTTGTTAGGTTAGTTTTTTTGAGTTATTCATTGTTCGTAGTATAAGCCGATAATAGAACCGATTTTGAGCGAGATTTTGAGGTTGTCTGAGAGTATTGATAGATTAGATGGATCGGTTTTAACCGATTTCGTTTTTCGCATCAGAATTGGGCAGCATACCGCCCCAATTGGACCATTTCTGGGCGGTACGCCCATGAGCATAAATGACAGATTTTTTTCAAATTTTCCCGAAATCCATTTTGTTTTGTTTTTGATTTTCACTTTTAGTTTTAGATTTATTTCAAGTTTAATTTTTGTTTTTCTTTATAAATTTTGAAAAAAACCAAAAAAATTAAAAAAATTGAAAAATACAAAAATAGTTTGTGAAATGTGGAAATCAATTGTAGGAAGGCCCGGTTATTATCATTATTATTGTTTTGTGTGCTAACTTGTGTGAATCAGGATGTCGAAACGACCGGAGTCTAGTTCCGGGAAGCGAGGACTCAAGAAGAGGAAGCTGGGTGAGCCAGATCCTGCTGTACCGGTGCCTCCATTCAAGAGGCAGATCATTGGCTATTGGGGGCCCGAGATATTGCCTGACCAAGAGGTTCCACCACTACCGGTCCCGAGGAGGAATCATATGCACCATTCACTGCTGAAGTTTGAGCACGTCTCTCATGAGGATCGACATATGAGGCGGTTCGTGGTGATGCCTATGTTACATCACCGCACGATCGACTGGGTGTTGATTGGCCACCTGGGTCAGTTTGAGAGAATTAGAGGGTTGGTTACTGATAGATGGAAGAGGGCGTTAACGCCGGATGACCACCAGTATTTGGAGCTCACAGTGGAGTTCTTAGCGACTTTTTAGGTGGGTCCGGGGAAGTTTGGAGACGGGAACGCGTTATCGTTTGCTTTAGGACGACAGACGCATCATATGAGCATTTCGGAGTTTGTGGTTCTTTCGGGTTTGTATGCACAGGCGGGGGTTGAGGCACCAGAGTTTGCTCACTAGGTGGAGCGCCCACTTAGGCAGAGACCAGAGAGGCAGCCGAGGGCTTATCAGGTGACGTTGGAGACGGTTCAGGAGATGGTGCTCGATTATGTTGATGTGAGGTTTGAGAGGGTAAAGCGGGCGATGCGATATATGATGCTGCAGAATGGGATGGATATCCCTGACTTTTTCTAGGAGCCCGAGGATGAGGATGCTGGTGGTGATGATGAGGGTGGAGATGATGATGAGATGGATGTTGAGGGTGATACTGGAGCAGGTGCTAGTGGAGCTGGAGGTGACGATGGAGATGATGAGGAGTAGGATGCCATGATGCTGATTTCACTGCCATTACTGATCGGTTTAGTTTCTCTTACCATATACTCTTTTTGGTTATTTTGTTTTCATCTGATATCGGTCTGTATGATATTATATTATACTATACCTAGGGGTACTGTATGGGGTAACCGGTTGGGTGGTTGTGATTTCTTTTGATACGTATATAGATGGTATGATGGTTGTGTTTGTTGGTAGCACCATGATTGAGATGTGTTATTCACGCATTACTTCTTCCATCCGATTTCTGGAATTCACAATCTAGTAAGAGAAGGTGTTGGCACGACTTTCGAGAAGCTTTCACGATATTATCAGGGGAGTCTGTTTCAACTTGTTTCTTTTTATTTATTTTTCTATTTATTTATTTTTTCATTTTATTTTATTTTATTTTTATCGTTCGAGTTTGTATATTCGTCATGTGCGTGTTCTTCTATCACATTGAAGGCAATGTCGATCTTAAGTGTGGGGAGGGGGACAGGACGTCAGTTTTTGTCAGTTTTGAAATTTTTTAGGTAGTTGTGTGGTTATTTTGAAAAAAAATTAAAAAACATAAAAATATCCAAAAAGATTTTTCATTTTTGAGTCATTTTTAGTTTTTAGTGTTTTGAGTCAAATCTGTTTTGGATTAATTGCCAGTACATGGAAAATGAGAGTATGGAAAATATATCTAATTTGTGATGTGTCGGTAGGCTCAGCTGATTTAGTAAAGCTTAATTATCCCATTGTGTTTATTATTGTATAAATATGTAATTAAATCAGTCTCATAGTGGGTTTCCATTTTAGGGGTGATAGAGATATTGAAACTGATATTAGGAGGAAAAGACCTTTTTAAATTAGAGACTTATATATCCTCAGAATAACTGGCACGTTATGATCTTTTTTGCGAAAGCAAATCCGAGAAATAACGGCACCCCATGGAAAAATGGGATATATAAAGGGGCGCCGTTATATATCCCATTTTTTCATATTTGAGCGGCATATATAACAGCATCATTCATCCATTAAATTCACCATTCTTGGGATATATAAGTATCTGGTTTAAGGAGGGTGGGGAAAATTTAAATATATCATCTTAATTACCCTTTACTTTGACTGAATTTGACTCGGGAGTAGATTGATCTAGAACTTTATGAATGTGGGATACATAGGTAGACTGATACAACTGATTGGTAATTTATAAACACCTTGGGGGCTCAAAGGTCAGTGGTTGGGTTTAGTCGGATCGAAATATCGGTAATTGCAATTAGCATATGTGATTACATTTCGGAATGTGGAATGAAAATGGTTAATAAATTAAATGCTTAATGATTTTGAGGTTGATTTTTCCTATTATGATTCCATGGCAGTTTTTCCGAGACGGAAAAAGTCAAGTGTGGGGATGTGATGTTGGTCCAAAGTGTCGTCCGCTATTGCTATTAATTTGCTACTTTTATTAATGTTAACGGTCAGATTACATTACATTTTCACGGTTTTGCGTTTCAAGGTACTAGGAGCTAAACATGCTGAAATCTGAGGTTCTATGAGAAGTATGAAGCTGATCGGTACAAAGGTTGAAAAGAGATCAAGAAACGAGTGAAGAGTTAGAAGAAATAGAAGGAAAGTTCCTGAGATGCATTTTGGGGCAGTACGCCTAGGAGTGAGCAGAGTAGGGCGGTACGCCCTAAGTCGTAGAAACCCAGCCGACTGAAGTAATTCGGGCGGTACGCCCAAAGTCACATAATTTGGGGCAGTACGCCCCAAATCGGTCGGCATAATATTTTTTTAGGGTTTTGCTATTTAAACTTGGTTGTTAAGTTTTGTAATTACACTTTCACTTTTGGACGTCCAGAGAGCATTAGGGTTCGAATTTCCATACATTGTTGAAGGTTTTTGAAGAATTTAATCATTAGGTATTGTTTCTTTATGCAATTTTTAGTTTAAATCATGTTTGCTACGTTAGCCATGTCCGGCTAATCACCCTTTAACTACTTTTGGTGATTGGTTGGTAAAATTGTTCTATTCCTAACTTGTTAACTACTAACTGTTCCGGTTTTCCTTGCAACTGTTAAGCACCCGCATGCTGAATTTGTTTAACCAACTAGTAAATTAGGGTTTTAATGGTCCACTGTCATGATCTAGCACTTTCTTGCGGCAGGAACTAAGCAGTCCATTAGAAACTTAAGATATTAGGTCAATAGGCAATTAGGGAGCATGTCTAAGTGTTATTAGTAGTTGATTAAGTTTTGCCTAGATCGGTAGCCAACCAGGATCCAATAGTAGTTAGCTTTCTCCCATTTGATAGTTAATCAATTTTCTAGTTTCAAGTTAGTTAATTTTTAGTCAATTTACCCCAACCCATTCAAAAACAGACAAGAGGCAAATTAGGTTAATTTTAGATTAATTGGAAGTTATACTCAAGTTAATTAATAGTTACTTAATCAATGAGTCAATTTTCACATATTCCCTAGGTTCGATAACCCTAACTTCCACTACTCCAAATCAATTTAGTTGGGGATTTGTGACGGTCTGACAAACCGTTATCAAACGGGCCTTCCTCGACACAAGCTGCTGCGCTTCCAACTTCACGAGGAATGTGCCCACCCCGATGAAACTGCCCTGTTTGATGTCTGTTAGTATTTATTGGTTTGCTTTCATGAAACTGATCTACTTTGACAAACTTAAACTATTTCTATGTTACTTCTACTACGTTGACCTACAACTGTTTTTGTAATTATATATACATGGTGTGCGTTATCTTTAACAAATATAATGAATATGTGACGCCCACTCCCAGTCTTGGTTCCAGGAGAGGTCACGTGTCGGATTTACTCATGAACACATGGTACAACAGAGATAACTAAGCAGCGGAAATTAAATACTTTTCATTTATATATATAACGAGTTACATTAGTAAGGAAGATAATATCATAATCTATAACTAGATCTTATCTATAGCTATGCCAGTCTACTACCGAGTCATTCCTGATAGCTTGCCCATCTAATCTGCCCTTGCTAGAGTCATTCCCTTGATACTTTAAACATCACCAATACCTGACATACATGCTTTTAAAGGTCAGCTTACGCTGGTGAGTTCTAAGTATTTAAAACTTTTACCTTTCCTTGAAAGGTTTACTTCAAACATTTGGGCCTAACGGCCCCTTTCCTTAAAAACATTTATCAGGTATAAAACATAACAGGATTAAACCAAAACATTTAAACATTCAGTATTAAAAATCATTTAATACTCTAAAACATACCTCAAACGTTTGGGCCTAATGGCCCCTTCTTTATAAACATTTATCAGGTATAAAACATAACAGAGTTATACCAAAACATTTAATCATTTATCCTTTATCAGGTATAAGACATAACAGAATTATACCAAAACATTTAACTATTCAGTCTACTAAGCATTGTCTATTGGAACCACGTTAGCTCCTCGGGTAACCATCGCCACCCGAAACCATTCATAGAGTAACCGTCGTTACCCCGGGGAACCGTCATTCCCCGCTTCTAGTTGCACAACCACCTTTTCCCTTTTCACTAGACAATATCTGCTTAGATTAAAACATTTTCAACCTTTTCCACATTTTCAACCTTTTAAACCTTTTCATCTTTTTCAAAAGTCCATTTAAATAACTCTTGTTTTTGGACTCATAACCATTTCCGTAAGTCCAGAATCAACAACTAAACACGATATTTTAATCACAAACGAGTGTGGAATCCTCGTTTATGATTGATTCAAGATAGAGAAGAGAAGAAACCCGAAGAATACGAAGATTAAACGTTAAAAACTTGATCTTTGCACACAAGAAAACTTGTCGGGTACAAAACAGAAAATCGTAAACACTCTTCTTTCACTCTTGATTACGATTACGATCGTAAACACCTTGAGGCTCCTCTCAAAGTCGTAATCAGCCACCCCCAACTAGGAGAACCATTGGGGTTTATATAGGCACCCCAATGGGTTTACAATTGGGCCCTTTTGGATCTTAAACCCAAGCCCAAGCCCATATCTAATAGAAAACTCGTCCACTAAGCTAATTAAACCCTCTAAGCCCATCCCAACTAATTTAATATTACAAGCCTCATAATCTAGCCTCAACAATCTTCCCCTAGGCTTGTGATATTAAATGTCTTCAATCTCTGAAATTCTTCTTCTTGACTGGCTGGCAAAGATGTTGATGAAGATTCTTTCCGCAGAAATCTTCAATGGGTTTCATGACGGGCACTTGGGACTTTCTCTTGATCAGCATCAGCTCGAACTTCTTTAAATGAACACTCAATGAAATGGAGGAATCTCATTGACTTGCTTCTCTTGAAAGAACTGGTTCTTGCCAAATCTTCGGTAACTGTCTTAAATCTTCAAAAATTAGAGGGTAAAAAGTTTGAACACCTCTAACTTTGAAGAACTTGGTTGTTAAACTTGGGTCATCATGATCTTTTACTGCTCTCTGCTTCATTTTCTTCATCAGAGATCGACTTGAAATCTTCAGCTTCCCCTAAACATGTGAACATCTTCTTTGAAGCTCTTTTGAAGCTTTTGAAAACTTGTAAAGACACCTGTAGAACACTAATACGATCTTGCTAGTGCATGATTACAATCGGTTTTGAACACAACGAGGTAAATAAACTTCTTTGTATTGATCACAGCTCGTAACAGAGATAACACAGAGTTTACAGGTTTACACCAGTGAAAACACACAGTTAAGAACGCTCAAACCTTACAACTAGTTCTCTCAACAAGCTAAAACCTTTAAATAGGCTAGTGGTCAGCGGACCAACTAACCAGCGTATCAGGTGGTCCGGCGTACTACCTAATCCGCCACTGATCCGCTAGAACCAGGAAACCTAGCATTACAAAATACATACACAAAAGAACAAGACCTAGCACTAGACAACTATATATGTATCTACAAACTCCCCCTTGTCTTGTGCTAGTCTTCAAAAGCCTTTGACTCTGTCTTCTTCCAATCCCTTCTTATGTTATTTCCCGCATGTATTCCACCATCAAAGCAAACATTTATAACCTTCTGAAATTGCGTAGCTTGATCAAAACACTCAGGTTTGTAAAGAATCTTGTTAGAATGTAGCTTCTCAATATCATTCTTCGACAGATTTATCAATGACATTGGGTCGTAGATTCTCACAACCTTGTTATCTTCTTTAACCACTATTACTGCTTCTCCAGAAACTTCATCATAGTACCACCATCTCAACGTTTTGATGAAATCCTGTTCAAGCCGTTTCAAAGGTATCTTCTTAATCTGAACTGGCTTTTTATACTTCAAAATTACCATTGGTCTGTCTGTGATTGGATGAATATCCATTGGATGATCAGAGTAAGTCGGTCTTTGAGGAGTCAAAAACCTAAACCTTCCTTGACATTCTTCAACCAGCTTCTCTTTAAACACAGCAGCCAAAAGATATTCTCCGATTCTAGACAAGTCCCTCACATCACAAACAGGTAAAGTGTTGAATCTTGAAGCATTCTTCAAATATATAATCCCAAACTCCTTTTTGATAGCATAGCATTTGAGTTCAGAATCATACATCCAGCTAATAATTTTTCCACAAGCTTGTCTGCCTTTTCTGTCAAAATACCTTTTCTGATCAACAATCTTTGAAGGTTTTTCAACTTGAACTGGGAGCTTCTTTTCCCTTTGCTCTTTTAGCCATGCTTCAAACAACAACTTCTTCTCCTCTTCTTCAGTCATATCAACATTCTCAGATGCCTCAGGTTGAGTTGATTGTTTCTCTGATTCAACCTTTTCTTCACTATCTTTACCAAAGAAATCAAAACCCTCAGAATAATCATTATCAGAAAAATTTCCATACATCTTTGGATCATTGGGATACTCTTCAGCCGTCATGTCTTCTACCTCCACATGCTCATCTTCATACACAACTTCTTCTTCTGAATCATCCTCCTTGTATGGATCAGCAACTGGCACCTTGTCAACATCATCAACATTTAAAGCAAATATGGCAGCCAGCTGTTCTTTGGTATAAAAAATTAACAAACTCTCCTTCTTTCATTTCCACTCTTGATATCGGAGTTACATCATACACTTCCATATCTGTAAACTCCCCCTGAGATGTTGTGGCTGTACCAGCAGCAGCAGATGATGTTCCTGCTGCATCAGTACCAGTACCAGCACCACCAACACCACCATCTGGATTATCAGGGTCATCATTCAAAAATTTCATGACATCCTCTTCTTTTCTGCAACTTTCCTCAGGATTGGGCCTTTTCTCCCCCTGAGCAGATAAAGCAGTTAGCATCTGCTTAAGCTGCTCACCCATAGTAAGAGACAATTGCTTCAGCTCAGCAATTTCCCGATCCTTTGCCTCATCCTGAGCTTTCAATCTAGCAAGTTCCCGTGTATGAGACTGATCTCTGGCTACTAACTCTTTACATATATTCCGTAACCCAGAAATTTCTTCAGCTTGCAACTTGTTAGTATGCTCTACTTTTTCAAATCTGGCTTGAAACAACGCAAGCTTCAAATCAGTAGCAGAAATTGTTGAATTAGTTGAAGGAGCAGATGTGGAAGCAGGACCAGTAGCAGACGGTCTCTTAATAGTCAACTTTCTGACCGGTGGTTGTTTTGAACTTTGAACATCTGCAGCTTTGGTGGTTGGTTGAATTGGGATTGAAGATGGAGTAGTCACCTTTTGCTTCTTACTTGGTGGACTTTGCCCAGACTTTCTGGCATCAGCAAGAAAAGAACCTTGCTTCACTCCTTTATATCCAACAGCCATACGCTTCATACGCCTGCCAGGAACAACCGCAGGAGCTTTGCTTTTGTCGGCAGCCGATTTTCTAACAGACTCCTCCAAACTAGGAGAATAAGCAGGATCACTTCTGTCCTTAGTCTGTTTGGTTCTATCTTCATACTTAGAAGCATCCAAGTTTCTGGACTTCAAATATTCAATATGCTGCTTTGAACCTTTTCTCACAGAGACATTTCTGGCATTTATAGTAATCGACGTGTAACTACCAGAATCGGACTCTGTCTCAGACGAACTACCATCATCATCACTCATCACATCATCATCCGGAACATTCACCGGTTCAGGATCATTTACAGTTTCAGAAGTAACTTGCTCGGGATTCTGTTGTTGCTGAACAGGTTCTTGAACTACAGGTTGTTGCAAAACAGGTTCTTGCACAATTGGTTCTTGATTTGCTGGTTGCTCAACTTCATCATCATCTACAAACTCAGTTGGAAATCCATTATCATCATAATGTAATTCATCATCAGAACTATCTGAATGTTTAGCAGCACCATTATCTGGAGCTACATAATCAGGATTCACAAGATGACCAATTAAACGCTTGTTCGGTGGAGCAACTGCGTTTCCTTTTCTCTTGTAATACACTGGAATCTTTCCAACAACCACTCTGTTCATGTGCTTCATGTCTATAATTGCAGCAGCATTCTTTGGAAGATTCGGATGCATATCATTCAGAATCATCTGTATAAACCTTGGATACATGATACTTCGCACTTGTTTCACCAAGATATTTTCTCTCATGTAGTTAAAAATCCATCCAGAGAAATTGAATTCTCTATTTAGCACCAACGCACAGAAGAAAGATAACACCCTCAGATCAAACTCTTCCTGACCCCTTGTTCTATTTCCAAAACACTTAATGATAACATGCATCAAATATTTGTATGGAGGACTCAGATTAGCTTTAAGATACCATGGAACATACAATTGTCCATCGTACTTTATCCTTCTTAAAAGAGCTATCAAATCTGCTTCAGGATATTCAGTTGGATAATCAGCTTGATCATTCAATCGTAAAACTCTTCGCACGTCAGCATCAGAGATAACCACATCAGTGTCTAGTATCTTTGCACGAATTACTGATGGCGTCACCGAGCAATCCACTTGCGCTGAATTCCAGAACATTACCAACAAATCTTTATAAGGCGGACACTCATGAGTGGCAGCAAAGAATATCCTTGATCGTCTGATGAACTCAAAAATGTTCAGAAATTGTGGCTTCCACTTTTCTGCAGCATCTAGGAAAGCACAAACATTGTGTTCTCCAATCGATTTAAAATCTGCCATTGCTGTACATATCATCAAAACAAAACATCATTAAAATCAGTCAATCTAATCATAATTCTCAATGACAAACTCTGATGTTAAGTAAATCACTCAAACGGATAACTTTTTGAAAAAATTTATGAGCGGATCAAACCACGGATCAAATTTATGCATCCGGATCATCTGGTCCGGCGGATCAGTTGCGGATCACTTTACCATGCGGATCACTTGATCCGGCGGATCAGATTCGTTGACTGCGGATCAGTTTGGTCAAACGGATCATCTCCAGGTTGAGATGGGTGAGTGTTCTAAGAAAATGCAAAGGTATTCTCTGAAAGGTAGTGATACCATATTTTCAGATGAAGAATTTCCGCTATGCTGTGTTGACCCAACCAAAATTTCCAAAGTGTTTTATGTTGATGAAAACGAAGAATCTGTGTCTAAACATAAAACTAAGAAAACTGGTTCCTTGTTGAAACTTAAATCAAGTCCTGATGATAAAAAAATTTCCCAGAGTCAAAAGCGTCACTGTACTCACCTAAGAAATTTTATAATTCTGATGGAAGATTTTCAGCTAAAACAAACCGTTTTGACTATGAAGCATATGGTTTTTGTGAGGATTATGATTTTTATGATGATTTTGGGTCTTGTGAAAAACAGTTTGGAAAGTTTGATAAAATCAAGCATGACCGTGTCAAACCCAAAGGGTATGCTGATCAATGTGGTGTTGATGAGTTTGGTTTTTATAACCAATTTGGTTATGTTAAACCATTGTTTAAACCTCTTCCTAAGCACAAATCGCAAGGATTTAATGCTAAGGCTCCACGGAGAGAGGGACGACACATGTCTGATGATAACAGTTCTCTTGATTCAGGATTTCATTTTCCTGTTATGTTTGTTGATAGAAGGAGATGTTATCACTGTTATCAGAAAGGTCATATATGCAATCGTTGTCCTGTTTTGGCCGAGAAACGAGCTTCCGCTGCTGAATCAAAGAAATCTGATAATGTTTCTGAGTCAAAACACACAGATGGAAATGTGGTTACAAAACATTTTTTCAAAAGAGAAAATTTTTCTAAAACTAAGAAATTTGTTGATAGTTCATCTTCAGACAATGTCACCACAGATTCATCTGTTCCAGTAATCAGGCAAAAGTGGCTGCCTAAAATGACTTCTAAAGCCACTGAAGATTTTTCAGAAGACACAAGTCGACCCAAAGTTGAATGCTTGGGTCCAGATTCTCACTAACTTTTTGCTACTATGTGCAGGGTGCTCGAAAGCCAGCTGTCAACAACTTTTGGGTTATTGATAGTGGAGCATCCAGGCACATGACTGGTAATCTTTCCTTACTTACCGATGTTAAACCAATCAATGGTGGGGGAGTTACCTTTGCTGGCAATAAAGGAGGTAGAATCACTGGAGAAGGAAAAATGGGAAATGACAAAGTTACATTTGACAAAGTTCAATTTGTGGAAGAGTTGCAGCACAATCTCCTGAGTGTCTCACAAATATGTGATAAGCAGTATACTACTGCGTTCACAAGTTCTGAGTGTATCTTTTTGAAGCCCGGATTTCAAATTCCTGATGAATGGATAGTGATGCGTGCACCTCGGTTTCGAGACTTATATGTTTTGAATATGAATCAGACCTCGTCTACAGTGTTGGCTACATGTTTCATATCCAAAGCCACTGAAAAAGAGTCAATTTTGTGGCATCGTCGTATGGGTCATCTTAACCACCGCAAGATGAATTACTTAGCTAATCACAATTTGGTTGAGGGAGTTTCGAAGAATCGTTTTTCGATTGATAATGTGTGCGTTTCATGCAAAAAGGGGAAGCAACAGAAAAAGTCTCATCCGTACAAACGTGTTAATTCCATTGTTACTCCGTTGGAGCTACTTCATATGGATCTTTTTGGTCCTATGAATGTTAGAAGTGTGGATGGAAGTTTTTACTGTTTGGTAATTACAGATGATTTTTCGCGTTTCTCTTGGGTCGCGTCATTACATTCGAAGGATGAAACTCCAGCAACTATTCAGCGGTTATTGTCCAAGTTTGAGAATCTGTACAAGCACAAGATTTGTCGTATTCGTACCGACAATGGTACTGAATTCAAGAACGCATCGATGAAAGCATTTTGTGATTCTTTTGGAATTTCTCATGAATTTAGTGCTCCATACACTCCACAACAAAATGGAGTGGCTGAGAGAAAGAATCGAACTTTAATAGAGACCACAAGAACTATGTTAGATGATGCAAATCTACCAATCAAGTTCTGGTCTGAGGCGGTTCATACTGCTTGTCACGTGCTTAATAGAGTTCTTATTGTTAAGCGGTTCAACAAGACGTGTTACCATTTGCTCAAAGGTAGAAAGCCGAATTTAGATTTTCTGGAACCATTTGGGTGTCTATGCACCATTCTCAAAGGTTGTGCTAAATTTGAAGCTAAGGCTATGGAAGGCATTTTTGTTGGTTATCAACATCCAATGAAACGTGTCTATTTTCCGTCTTCAAAGACCATTGAGAGCCATTTGCATGTGGATTGTCGAAGACATAGTTTTCTGAAGCCCAAATCGGTTGATGGTTCTATTTTTGATTATAAGACGTTCTTTGATTCTTTCATGGATGCACACACTGACTCTGCTGATGAGCTTACTGATGATATGACTGGTGTTATCATTCATACCATGCTTAATTCTGGATCGTGTATTCCAAAGTTTTCAAATGTTTTTGGTCCTGTTTCATCTAGTCAGACTGTTTCTGATCTAGAAACCATGAGTTCATCTGATGATGATGACAATACATATCATGAAGCAGAATCAATACCTTTGGTTGATCCAATTCCTTTACCAAGCACAAGTTCGTCTGTCCCAAATACTTTATTGCCTGGTGAATTGTCAAGTTCGGAGGATGCAGATGCTACACTCAATACTCTTGATGATATTGTTGAGGTTCCTGATTCGACTAATCTCCGAATTCATTCTATTCATCCTCAAGAGAATATTATTGGAGATTTGACTTCTGGGGTGCGCACACGCCATCAGTTATCTGATAATGTCGATGCTTTGATTGCTGAAATTCGAGATTCGGGTGTTCAGAATGATATGTTTCATTCTTGTTTTCTGTCTCAAGTTGAGCCGACCAATGTTCAACAAGCGTTGGAAGATTCTTCCTGGGTTGAGGCTATGCAGGAGGAGTTGCAATAATTCCAGAAGTTGGGTGTTTGGCATTTGGTAGATCTTCCCAAAGATGCTAAGAAAGCATGTGGTACTAGATGGGTATTCAAGTGTAAGAAGGATGATCGAGGCATCATTGTTCGTAACAAAGCTCGTTTAGTGGTTCAAGGATTTTCTCAAATTGAGGGTGTTGATTTCAATGAGGTCTATGCTCCAGTTGCGCGGATTGAAGCTATTCGAATCTTTTTAGCTTTTGCAGCATTTCATGGATTTAAAGTATATCAAATGGATGTTAAAAGTGCTTTTCTCAATGGGAAGATTCGTGAGGAGGTTTACGTGATGCAGCCACCTGGATTCTATGATCCCGACTTTCCTGACCGTGTGTATAAACTCGACAAAGCGTTATATGGTCTCCATCAGGCCCCGAGAGCCTGGTATGAGACGCTTTCTACACATTTGCTCGACAACGGTTTTCGTCGTGGCACTGTAGATTGCACACTCTTTTCGAAGCGGTTTGGGAAAGATTTATTACTGGTTCAAGTGTATGTGGATGATATCATATTTGGGAGCACAAATGACGCGTTGTGTAAAGAATTTGAGCGGGTCATGCAAACGAAATTTGAAATGAGTTCAATGGGCGAGATGGGATTCTTTTTAGGTCTTCAAGTCCACCAATCGGCCAAAGGCATCTTTCTACATCAATTGAAATATGTTACTGATATGTTGGCTCGGTTTAAGATTGGTGATGTTCGGATTCCAAGCACACCAATACAGGTTTCTCATGGTCTTGGACCAGATGAGTCTGGTGCCAACGTGGATCCAACATTGTTTCGGGCTAAGATCGGTTCTTTAATGTATTTAACTGCTTCTCGTCCTGACATCATGTTTGCTGTGTGTTTATGTGCTAGATATCAAGCTGCTCCGAAGGTTTCTCACATGGTGGCAGTGGACAGAATATTTGCTTATTTGAAGGGTAACCAGGATCTGGGTATCTGGTATCCTAATGATAATAAGTTTGATTTTTCTGCTTATTCTGATTCCGATTATGGTGGATGCAAGATAAATTTCAAATCTACAACCGCCGGGTGTCAATATTTAGGAGAACGACTTGTGTCGTGGCAGTGCAAAAAGCAAACCTCGGTTGCAACGTCGACTGCGGAGGCTGAGTACGTGGCGGCTTCCAGTTGTTGTTCACAGGTTTTGTGGATACAACAGCAGTTGCGCGATTATGGTTTGACATTTCTAACTACTCCCATTTTTATTGATAATTCAGCTGCCATCTCTATCACGAAAAACCCCGTGCAACATTCCAAAACTAAGCACATTGATATCCGTTATCACTTTATTCGTGATTGCTACGAAAAGAAATTGATCGATTTGCAAAAGATTCACACTGATTTTCAAAGGGCTGACTTATTTACAAAAGCGTTTGATAAAGCTCGCTTTCAATTTTTGTTGAAAATCAATGGGGTTACTCGTTTAACTGCTATTTGATCTGGTTTAGTTGATCATTTGTTTTTGTTTTGTTTTGCTGTTTATTTTGTTTTTCTGCTTTTTAGGGGGAGTAATTGAAAAATACAAAAATAGTGTATTTTCTGTTTTAAAAAAAAGGAAAAAGCATAAAATTTTGAAAAAGCCAAAACATATAAAAATTAAAAAATTAAATTTGAGAAATTTTGATCCGACCTTGTGAGAAATGATGGTACATCAGCATACGTTATCTGCCATGGATAGAGTAGAAAGAAAGGCTGTAGGTACTTGTTTGTTTTTATTGAATGTGCTGAGTAGTCTGATATATGTGAGTATGATATAAAGATAATGCCTGCTTGATAATTGTGGTTACACACTGTGATGGATACTGTGTAAATCTGGCATAATGAAAGATGAAAATACCAAAAACAGAATAAAGAGATGTTCTGATGTATGCTTGCTTTATTTTGAAAGATTTAAACTTGTTTGACGTTCTGCTTTATTTTCTTGGTGTTTCGTATAATCCATCGGACTTTCTCTGCGTGTACGTGAGTACCGACCTGATTGTTGTTGGATTATACAACTTCTGCTTTATTTTATATTTCTTATTTTCCTAATCAATCGGACTTTCTCTGCGTGCCTACCGGCCGACCTGATTGTTGTTTGTTTAGGGTTCTGATTTCTTTTTGCAAGAAACATCATGAGCAAGATATCTCTGTGAAAATCTGTTCTGTATAAGCAAGTTTACATTATCAGTATGAAAAATCTGCAGCAAGTAACTTGGCTTGAATAAAAGAAAATATAAAAATGGAATAAGCAGTTTGCCAGTATTCCTGATCATGTGGGTACCATGTTATTAATGCTTGATAAATACACTTAATTACATATCCGAAAGCTATAAATATGACTTGCTTTTGCTGAAATAAACCAAATGCTTGTATTCTCAGACAACTTGGCTTGCATGCTTAGTATTTTGAAATTGAAGTGTGTATGATGCGTTATGTCTGATATGATCTCACGTTGTGATCTTTCTCACAAAAATATAACTTATTGCATTTTGATTTCCTGATTTCTGTTGGTTTGCTGTTTTTGCTTCTCTTTGCAGGCTGTTGAACTTTCTCAGGTTTCTTCTGATTGACCTTAGAAAGTTCATCAGGATGTCCAAAACCAATACCATTAAACTTTTCTGACTTTGACAACGGTACTGGTATTGAATGAACATCTGGTGTGATGGTGTTGCTCTTAGTCACAGATTCTTTTTCATAAAACAAATTACGACCTTTTGCAAATTTTGAATTTTCAAATTCTTTCATTTTCTTTTCAGTTTCTTTAACCTTCTCAGCAGCTTCTAAAGGTGTAAGATTTACACTTTTAGAAGAGTTTACCATAGAATCATGAGTCTCAGACTGTTTGTTAACAACATTGACAGTTTTGGACACATTTTTCAAAGGCTTCCTCTTATAAGTGCCTTTGGAGTTGTCAGATACACCTTCAGTAAAACTGGAATAATCAAACACCACAGCTGGTTTGACATTCGATTCATTTGGACCTTTCCCATGCACAATTGGTGGTGGAACAGAAGTACACCCTGATTCTTTAAGCACATCTTTTAAATTTTCATCTTTGCACAGAAAACTAGCAAAGGAAGATGAATTTTTTAAATTGTCCAATTGCCTCTGAAGATCTAATATTACAATTTTTAATTCTGAAATTTTAGAATTAGCTTCTGCAAGCTTTTTCTCAGAAAAAATATAGTCCTCAGTTTTGTTATTTAATTCAATTTTCGTGCTTAGAATCAAAGCATGCTCACTTTTCAATTCTGCCTTAACAGCCTCCCACCTTTGTTTATAGATTGCAACATTTTCTTCTGCCAATGTGTATTTATCATAATACATGACTTTCTCATCAGAAATTTCTTTCAGTTGATTGGCAGTTGTTGTGCAAAATTCACAGATGGTAGAATGTACCTGAACATCAGCCATGAATGCTTGATGACCCTCAGCAAAGAATTCTTCTCCTGGAAGATCAGAATCATCTTCAGATATTACATTCCTCTCCTCGGTGCATAACAATGCTGACTCGTCAGGACAATCAGCAGCCCAGTCGTATCCTTCACCAGTTTGCGAGACTAATGCCTTAGATTCTGTGTTGGATCCACTAGCAGCTGCATTTGAGCTTGACGGACTTGTGTAACTTCTCGACCCTTGATTACTCTTAGAGGCATATTTCTGAAATAATTTCGAAGTTTCCTGCTTCTTTGCTTTGGTACACTCCTTTGCAAAATGACCATAATTTTGGCAGTTATAACATCGAACCTTGGATTTATCAAACCCCAATTTGCCTTCAGGATTAAGATCTTTACGGCCAGTCTTCTCCATAAACCTCTTACCTCTTCTAACAAACATTGCCATTGACCAATTAATGTCCATTAACTCTAGATCATCGGGATCAATTTGTTCATAATCTTCTTCAGTCAGTTCAGCACTAGTTAGCTTTCCAGCTATCACTCCATCGTAGGACGAAATCATTGCCGAAAATAATGCCATATAGTCATTTGTGGTTTTTGCTGAAAAGACAGTCTAACTTGGAGCAGGTGGTGGAGATTGATTAGAATACACAGGATATGTAACAGCAGCTTTGGTAGAATATCCCTCACTAGATGAACCTCTTGACATGTTTGCATGACTACTCGAAGTGTTTTCCACATAAAACGCCGTTGTTGGTGGATTAGAATTTGCTTTAGCCTTTGCATGCATCGTTGATGCATTATCACCAAAATAGACATCTGGATTTTGAACTTGAGTTGACAAATTTTTCACACGTCTCATATCCAACTCTCGGGCTAGCAAATTTCGAGTAAGATCATCATATGAAATATCATCGAAATCCTTGTTATGAGTTAACAAAAGAATATATCCTTCCCAAGTTGCTGGCAAAGCATCCAAAAGTTTCTCTTTCAGTTCTCCAGCATCTTTCTTCACCCCAACAATATCCAGCTCACTCACCAAATGAGATAACCTTGAAATCAAATCATTAATGCTTTCATTAGAGACATGACAGAAATTATCGTACTCTCGCAACAACACCTTTTTCTTACTCTTCTTATATTGAGCATTTCCTTCACATCTATGGCACAATGCTTCCCATAAAGCCTTTGATGTTGTGTGCATCTTAAATTGATGTAAAATATCCTTTGGTAATGCCATTGACAAATTTGAGTAAGCTTTTCTTTCCAATTTGAAAGATTCTTTTTCAGTATCATTCATTTTGTTGTATGGCTTTTCTTGACCAGCAAATTCACCCGTGGTAAACTTTGGAATTGTATAGCCATCCAACATTGGAGTCCAAACGGTGACATCCGTGACACCGATATATGATTCATATCGGGTTTTCCAATTGTGAAAATCCTCAAACTTCATCAACTTAGGAACCTTATTGGTAGTTCCTATTTCATTATCATAGTTCAATAACGCTTGTACAGTTGACGACATCGCAGCAAAGGCCTGGAACGGATCCATGATTAACAAAGCTTCAATTCTGTTGTCAGCGGATCAAAGTATCGAACCCCGGACCAAAATCTGACCTCCGTATCAAATTCCAAGTTAACGGATCAGAAATATTCTCCCCGGATCAAAATTCAACCCACGGATCAGAAATTCTTCTACCGGATCACAAACAACCCGCGGATCAACTGATACGCTGCTCACTGATACGCTGGAACTGCCGCGGATCAAACGATAACCGCCACGGATCAGTGTTTGAAGATTGCTTGGCGGATCAGATTCAGCGGATCACTGAACCTGATGAATTTGCACTGGCGGATCAAAAGCTTCAACTGGCGGATCACCAGCGGATCACCCACGCACCAGAACCAAAATGCATAATTTTCACAATTTTTGACTTTTAATGCTTGAATACAATGTACAACTCAGCGAAAATGAACCATAAGCAATCCGAAAGAAGAAAACATACTGAATTGACGAAGAACTGAGAAGAATTGATCGAAATCTTACTAAAACCAAAGTTTTTCTCTCCAAAACCCAAAACCGATCTACAAATCACAGCAAACGAGCAAACCTGCTCTGATACCACTTGTAGAACACTAATACGATCTTGCTAGTGCATGATTACAATCGGTTTTGAACACAACGAGGTAAATAAACTTCTTTGTATTGATCACAGCTCGTAACAGAGAGAACACAGAGTTTACAGGTTTACACCAGTGAAAACACACAGTTAAGAACGCTCAAACCTTACAACTAGTTCTCTCAACAAGCTAAAACCTTTAAATAGGCTACTGGTCAGCGGACCAACTAACCAGCGTATCAGGTGGTCCGGCGTACCACCTGATCCGCCACTGATCCGCTAGAACCAGGAAACCTAGCATTACAAAATACACACACAAAAGAACAAGACCTAGCACTAGACAACTATATATGTATCTACAACACCAACAACTTCCCCTGAATAGTTGCTTTTCCAGATGGAAGTCTTGTTCGACTGGTTCTTTAACTTTGAGCAGCAGCAGCATCATCAGCATCTTTCTATCATCAACCTATCTGATACACATTTGAAAAAATATACTCCACCAGACATTTGATGACTGGTCTTTGGGTTAGAAGGTAATTATCATCTGTTCAGTTGATTCAAATTAACATTATTTTAACCAAAAACCCTAATATAGATTACGGGTTTTCTATAAAACTTCCCCTGAGCCCAAGACCTCTAAAGACTTCCCCTTAGCTGATAACTTCCCCTCAGCTAAGGACTTCCCCTGAGATAATACATATTGTCTTCGAGTTCCCTTCAGATACTATGTATTATGAAAGTCTTTTCATTAGATAATAAGTATCATCCTCGAGTTCCCTTCGGATAATACTTATTAGCCTCCCTCCTTCCCCTAAAAATTTGTCAAGATCTGACGGAGGAAGTCTTTTCCATTAGATAATAAGTATCATCCTCGAGTTCCCTTCGGATAATACTTATTATCCAGTACTCCTCCCCCTAAAAATTTGGCAAGATCTATCGGGGGCATATTGTCATGCATTAAAACCCATGAAAAACACATTTTGACTTCTCAAATCAATCTGGCCAAGACGAAAACACACCAAAAAAAAACTTAACGACTCACACACGAAAGATAAAAACAAACAAATACTTACCAATATCAAACACGAGAAAGTTTACAAGGGATCAAACCGTATGAATCTGACTGAGGAACCCTTTTCAGCTTCAGTTACTCAACTAGTCCAGGTGATTGCCGGTATGTTTGTCCGCTTTAAACTCAAACCCGTTTAATCCCAACCGAATGCGTCATGCTTAATATAGTACAATATTACCGTCATGTTTAATTGTCCCCACACCCAAGCGTACACAGCAAAACCTACCCAACCTCAGAGTTTATTGAGGATTCACAAACCCCCAGCTTGAGGAACCATGCAACACCTTTATGACTACCACTTATTTCATTAACCATCAGTTGGTGATCAGGTCGGCCGCTAAGCACGCAAAGAAGACCAACTGAGTGATTATTTATTCTCTTTTCTTTTTTTAATTTCTTTTTCATTTCTTTTTCATTTCTTTTTCTTTTCTTTTTGTTTTCTTTTTATTATGTGGTGTAGTCATGACAGCAGAGACATGGCGTGTGAGAGAGTGAATACTAGGTAATTACCACTCTCAACCCATTTTTGCCGGGACTGAGTCTTTTAAACCATGCAACCTGGGATGGGAAACTAAACATATATATCTTTTAAGTTCACTGCACTTTCATTGGAGGTCATAAGTTTAGGCCGAGCCTACCGAGCATATCACCATCGAACTTGCCTTTCACTTCCGCCTTACGCATGTTAGCCATCTCCAACCCGAACATTCATTTTACTTCCCCTAAACTTCTCAAAAACAAGACACAAACAATTAAAAATTGAAAAGCACACTATTTTTTAGGGGTCAACTTTTTCTTCATCTTTACATTTCTTCCCCTTGCTTTTTGATTTTTAATGTCACAATCTTGTGAACATCATTTTTCATTTTTTTTTTAAATAAAAAATAAAACACACAAACACACTTAAAAGAACAAAACACAAAATTTTGAAGATATCTGGCCAAGCTAACTTTCAAAGTATTGATTTGAAAATTTTAGAAAATTGGGTTTCATGACATGCACACTGTTGAGGGTGTATTTTCAGGATGCTCACAGGAAGCTCAGACAGTTCAAGAATCCTATTGTCCTCTGAGAATCTCGTAAACTCAGGTATCCTGACTTTATTATTTTTACTAACCCTCATATTTGCCACATGTTTATTTGACCAGGTATCACCGGAGTCATCAACTACCTCCGAAACTTACGCTCCAGCTGAAGAAGATCGTGGACCAAGTGAACGGAGAGGCCTTTAACGGTCGAATTAGTTGGGCGATAGGATCCCGGGAATCCCGGAAAGTTTGTTATTATTGTATTTGTTATATATCGAGGATTCGATCAGTAGGAACACACAACACACTTTCACTGGCTTACTTACAAATACGAGTCATTGTACCACATAGCTCTGATCGATCAAACCTCCAACCCGTTGTAACGATTCGCTTGATCATTAATAATATTGACTTGGTGGCGGTTTTTCAGCCGGCACCTGAGGTTTTTATCCAGCATTCCTAGGGGCAACTAGAAGGATTCTGGAGTTTTCCTCGCTAAAATCCTCGTGTTATCATCCCAATTTGGATTATTTGTTCACTTGATAGTTAAGCACACTACCTCACAATCTAAGTTTGGAATACAGGATTCCTAAGTGAATTTTTGACCAAAACAGTTTGGCGCCCACCGTGGGGCAAGTGGTGCTTAATCCTACCAAAATCCCATATATCATTCACTTCATTTGATCGCCAATCCCGAAAATGTCAAACCCGCAAAAAACCGTCTCGGCCTCTACATCATCTTCCATTCCTCCTCTTCCTTCCATTCCAGGAAGCCAGAAGAAGACCAATGACCGTCAGAAGAAAGTGGACAAGCAGCCGAGAAAAACTGATTATCCTGTCTTCACAGGATCCCAGGTCCAATCTGTTGATCCTATTATTACTAAGAGTGATCTGTTTTCCTTGATTAAGCAGGTAAAGAATCAAATGGATCAGCAAGAAAAAACCAACTTAACGGTGATGAAGGAGATTGAAGAGCTAAAGAAATCTAGGAAGCCCATGGAAGAACAAAGCCCTCTGTTTCCTAGGCATCTTGATTTCAATGCTTCAGGATCCTCAGATCCGTCTCGCTACAATTACAAATCAGCATCAGGCTTCACTACAGCTCCTACAATAACTTCTCAAACCGCTGGAAACGTGGAGAGTACCGCTGGATTCTCAGGAGCTTTACCACCAGAATCCTCACAGTCACGCTATAAGAGTCCTTGGATTCCATCATTATTGGGATCCTCAACCTTGCCGTCTCAAGGATATCCTTTTTCTGTTGGGAATCCGAACTAGAACACTCAAGGATATCAATACTCTAACCCTTCTGTTTCTGCAGGAATCTTTAAGAATAGCTCCTCGGAAGTACATGACGGAGACGTTATCCCCATGCAAACAGCGACCACCACAGAGCCGAGCTTCCCAGCGGGCTATGGATATGGTTCCGGGATTCCATCCCAGATCCCTGACCCAGGTAACATGTCCAATTCAATCCCTATTGTTTCTAACCAGGCTGCTCCTTATGATGCAGGTATTCATCCAACTATCGCCAGGGAGCTCCATAAGTTGAAAGAAATGATATCAAATGTTCCAGGGATCCTGAAACCTATCCCTGAAGTTCCTTTGGAAAGCCACAAGATCTCCAGATTTGCCTGGCCAATATCTCAGGTGGAGATCCCGAAGCGTTTCCAGACTCCAAGCATGAAGCTCTATGATGGAACCACAGATCCTGAAGAACACGTGGCACATTACCGGGAGCGTATGGAGATCAATCCCATTCCGGCAGGAATTAAAGAAGCCTGTCTATGCAAAGGCTTTGGTTCAACCTTAACAGGACCAGCCATGAAATGGCTACTGAGCATTCCTCCTAACACTATTACATCATTTTCTCACTTGGTTAACTTGTTTAACAATCAATTTTCTTGCAGCAGGAACTTTGAGAAGCTCACAGGCGACCTATACCGAATAATTCAGAAGCCGGATGAGCCTCTCAGGGATTACATTGCCAGATTTGGACGAGAATCTCTCGAGATTCCTAATCTAGATATAACAGCAGCCGTGGAAGCCTTCAAAATGGGGCTCTCCAAAGATTCACGTTTTTATGATGACCTTGTCATGGCTCCTTGCAGGAACCTTGACGAAGTACGTAGTAGAGCCTTGAGATTTATCCGTTTGGAAGATGACAAAAGGATCCACCAAAGATTGGAGGTTCCTAAATATGACCCTAACAGCAAGAAGGCGGAATCCCCTGGGAAGCCATACAGATCTCGTCCATACTCCAAACCGGAAAATCACAAAGTCAATGCCGTCGACCAAGACGATGATGAGGAAGAATATCCTAAGGTATCTGAATACTGTTTTTCCGTTGACATTGGTGGTTTGATGTGTGCTATGCAGGATCTAGGTGAAAAAGCGAGATGGCCCAGGAAGGATACCAAGCAAGGATCCTGGAAAGACAAGACCAAATGGTGTGCCTTCCACGAAGATTTCGGCCACCTAACAGATGAATGTATAGCACTCCGAAAGGAAATCAGCTATCTACTCAGCAAGGGGCATCTTAAAGAATTAATTGGCAGAAAGAAGATAAAGACTCAGGAAGCCGATAAGGTGCCTCAGAGGGCAGCTTCTCCACCCCAGGATGCCCAGATAATCAACTTCATCTCAGGAGGCTCAGACATCTGCGACACTTCATATTCCTCAGCCAAGAAACATGCTAAGGAATCCAAATCTGAACAGGGTGACAAGCCTGTCCGGACCTCCACCCTAACTCAGGACAAGCTTATATCCTTTGATGAGAGTGACCGTTCTCATGTTCAGGATCCTCATCATGATAGTCTTGTGGTTACTTTATATATTGCTAACCATTTTGTTCGCAGGATCCTGATTGATAATGGAAGCTCAGTAAATATAATCCGTCTTGATGTATTAAAAAAGATGGGGATCCCGGAAACTGAAATAGTTACAAGATCCTCAATTTTAGTTGGCTTCAGTGGTGAAACTAAAAGCACCGTTGGGGATATCAGGCTGCCGGTATATATAGAAGGGGTAAACTCTATGCAAAAATTCTGTGTTATAGATTCTCTCTCTTGTTGCAATATTATTCTTGGCAGGCCATGGATTCACGAGATGAAGGCAGTCCCTTCAACTTATCATCAATGTATCAAGCTTCCTACACCCTGGGGAGTTGTGAGAATTGAAAGCGACCAGCAGGAAGCTAAGAACTGTTATTCAACTTCGATGAAGAACACCGCTAAGGTGACGAAGGGATAGCAATTACAGAAAAAGGCACCTGAATTGCAGGAAGACAGGGAGCTGGAAGTCAAAGAAGTGCCTCTAGACCCTGAGAATCCCGAAATCCAGGTGCTCATGGGAACAAGCATCCCAACAAATGTTGAGCAGGAATTATTCCAGCTTCTCAAAGCCAGGACCTCAACTTTCGCCTGGAAGCATGAAGATATGACAGGTATCCCTAAACATGTAATTACTCATAAACTTGGTTTAGATCCTTCTTTCAGGCCTATACAGCAAAAAAGGAGAAAGTTTGCTCCAGAGAAGAATATAATCATCCAGGAGGAAGTCGACAAACTTCTCAAAACAAAGATGATCAGAGAAGTCAACTACCCTAGATGGCTGGCAAACGTGGTGGTGGTCCAGAAGAAGAATGGAAAGTGGAGAATTTGTGTTGACTACACAGACTTGAACAAAGCCTGTCCTAAGGATCCGTTTCCACTTCCTCATATTGATGCTATGGTGGATGCCATGGCTGGTCATGAGATGCTCACTTTTATGGATGCCTCGGCAGGATTCCAACAAATTCAGATGGAACCATGCGATCAGGAGCATACGGCATTTATGACTCCAACAGGTATATATTGTTATACTGCTATGCCCTTTGGTTTGAGAAGTGCAGGTGCCACCTACCAGAGGCTCGTTAATATGATGTTTAAAGAGCAACTGGGGGACACGATGGAAGTCTACATAGATGACATGGTAGTGAAATCCAAAAAGGCTGAAGATCATGTCAGGGATCTCCAAACAGCTTTCGATATCATTGATCAGTATAACATGAAGCTCAACCCCTCTAAGTGCCACTTTGGGGTGCGAGCTGGAAAATTCCTAGGCTACATGGTTACTGAAAGAGGGATAGAAGCAAGTCCAGAGCAGATCAAAGGGATCCTAAATTTGAAGTCCCCATCGAATGTTAAAGAAGTAAAAAGGTTGACAGGGAGAATCGCAGCGCTCAACAGGTTCATTTCAAGATCCTTAGAAAAAAGTAAGGATTTCTATGATATCCTGAGAAAAAACAAGAGGTTCGAATGGACTGAGAAGCATGAAGAAGCCCTGAGATGCCTAAAAGACTATCTGTCAGCGGCCCCGTTATTGATGAAACTAGACGATGGGGAGCCGCTATATTTATATCTCGCTATTTCCGGAAGCTCAATTAGTGCAGTCCTGGTAAAAAATCATCAAGGTCAACAGCATCCGGTATATTATGTAAGTAAAACTCTGCTAGACGCAGAATCCAGGTATTCTCACCTTGAAAAGTTAATTTTATCTCTCATAATGGCTTCCACTAAACTTAGGCATTATTTTGAAACCCATACTATAATTGTGATGTCTAACTATCCTATCAAGGCAGAATCCAGTTCTCAGGAAGCCGGAAATGTCAGGAAGGATGGCTAAATGGGCAGTCAAACTGAGTGCCTACGACATCAAGTATGAACCAAGAACAGAAATCAAATCCCAAGCATTAGCTGACTTTGTGGCGGATTTCAGCAGTGACATTGAACCAGAAGTTGAAAAGGAAGTCCAGCAACTCGAGAAGCTCAAAGAAGACTGGATCCTCTATACCGACGGCTCCTCGAATGTCAGAGGAACAGGGCTGGGAATCCTGCTAAAATCGCCACAGGGGGACATAATACCTTTATCCATATCCTGTGAATTCCAGGCTACCAATAATGAAGCCGAATATGAGGCTTTAATTAGCCGAATATGAGGCTTTAATTGCTGGATTGCAGCTGGCTAAGGATATGGGAATCCTATCCATACAAGTGTTTGTTGATTCTCTCTTATTAACTAACCAATTTAATGGCTCTTATGCAGTGAGAGGGGAGAATCTAATCAAATATCTTGAAATTGTTAAAAAATTATCTCTATTTTTCGAAAATTTAAATATTTTGCAGGTAACAAGAGAATATAATGTAGAAGCCGGCGCCTTGGCAAACTTGGCTTCATCACTCAGGATTCCTGAGAATGTCAAAATTCCAATAACTCACATTTTGACGCCAGCGATAGCTCTACATGAAGCTCAGGCTGTTGACGATGATACAGGTGCATATGGTGAAAATCCTGAGGATGCTCAGGAATCCTGGACCTACCCAATTCGGAAATATCTCAAAGATGGGGAGATTCCTAAGGACGAAAATCCCAGAGCTTTTCGCACAAAGGTAGTATCCTATACTATAATTAATAATATTCTATATAAAAGATCTCTTGCAGGTGTCTACTTGAGGTGCTTGGAAAAGTCAGAAGCTCTAGAGGTGCTTAAAGACATCCATAGTGGAGATTGTGGGAACCATACCGGGGGCAGGGCACTGTTCTCTAAGGTTCTCAGGTTCGGATACTATTGGCCAACCATGAAGAAGGATGCCGCGAGCTTCTCACAGAAATGCGATGCTTGTCAAAGGCATGGCAATATCCTACACCAACCTGCTGAGCATCTGCATCCTATAGTATCCCCATGGCCATTCATGAAATGGGGCATGGATATTGTGGGTAAGCTGCCAAAGGCTCCCGGAGGAAAAGTGCTTATGCTTGCCATGACGGATTACTTCTCCAAGTGGATTGAAGCAGAAGCCTATGTTCAAGTAAGAGAAAAGGAAGTGATATCCTTCATCAAAAGAAACATCCTCACTAGATTTGGGATTCCGGCAGAGATCATATGCGATAACGGCTCCCAGTTTATAGGCAAGAGAACAACAAGCTTTTGTGAAAGCTGGGGCATCATGATGATCACTTCAACACCTGTCCACCCTCAAGCTAATGGGCAGGCAGAATCCAGCAATAAAATCATCATCAACAATCTCAAGAAGAAGTTGGGCTCCAAGAAAGGTAAATGGGCTGAGGAGCTGCAATTTGTCATTTGGGCAGACAGAACTACACCTAAAAATGCTACTGGCCAAACACCATTTTTGTTAGTGTTTGGGGCAGAAGTGGTGATCCCTACAGAAATGGTACTCCCGACAGCCGAGTCAACTGCCAGGATCCTGAAACCAATAGCCAGAATCTCCTTCAGGATCTCGAAACAATTGAGGAGCTCAGAGATATGGCCAAAATCCGGATGGTTTCTTATCAACAGCGAATAGCGAAATCTTATAACAAAAACACCAGGCTAAGAAGATTTCAGGTAGGTGACTTGGTCTTGAGGAAAGCTTTTCAGAATACCACCAATCCTGCTGACGGGAAGTTAGCACCCAAATGGGAAGGCCCTTACCTTATAGATTCTGAAGAGGGTAAGGGGGCATACCGTTTGGTGAATATGGAAGGAGAACCTCTGCCAAGAGCTTGGAATGCCATACACCTCAAAGCTTAATTTATGTGAGAATCCCGTTGAGAATCTGAAGCAGAATCCCAAGGATCCTCAATATATAAATCCAAGGTACGTATACTAATCCTATTTCAATTAATTCTTATTATTTTTGTGATAAGATACTTACTTAAGCATCGGAGTAGTGTTAGCTAGGCTAACACCCACCCCTCACCAAGCGTTGAGTGTTTTGCAGATTTTGAGAATCCTAGAGAATTTTGGGTATATCCCCAGTTAGAGGTTGGCCACCTCTCCTACGTTTAAGGTGTCCCGCATACCTTCTAAGGTTTGAGAGGCTGACTCCTCTCCTAAGATTGGGTAATCGCCAGTAGCGCACGACCCTCGCCAGTAACGCACGTTGTCCCCCAGTATGCTAAAGGTGGCCGGACCAGTCCACTCCAGGGGTGGCAGACAATCTTGTTACTGGAGGCTGCTGGGAGGATTCTCAAGGTTTATAACACTGACGTGTTATCTAAGGTTTTGGCATTTTCATGTCACATACGTATGGGCTTGTCCCCAGTTTTGGCTTAGTCCCAAGTTTATCGGGCTTGTCCCCAGTTTTGGCTTAGTCCCAAGAATCCCGGGTTTATCCCCAGCTTATTTTTAACTTGTTTACTCTCGGAAGTGTTAGCTTCGGCCGGAGGCCAAGAAGCTTCTTAAAATTGTTTCAGGTTTTGGAGGAAGCTGAGACAAGTGCTGAGAAAAGTGTATTCAGGATTCTCATAGGAATCCCAAATCAGGTGAAAGAAGATATGATTGTTTGAAATCGGAAAATCGATTAAGGTAAAATTCAAAGGTCAGTTTTTACTGTCTTGAAGACTAACCTATCATGTTATTTAAGTCTCGAATGGTTTTCCAACATACAAGTCATTTTTTACTAATTTTTGTAAACCAATCCTATTTATGGAAATTTCAACACAAATCACAACATGAGAAGCCAAAAGATACTAATATTATTGATAATTACGGAAGGTTGTGAGCTTCTCAAGCTTCGTCCTAAAAACCTCAGGATCCCTCCACTTGAGAAGCTCGAAGGTCAAAAGATTGTTTTTAGGAATCCTGGTTTCGTCTTGTAAACACAAGATCCCTCCACCAGGATCCCTACCATTGTTGTTTGTTACTTGTTCATTACAGGAAAAGGAAAATGTTTCACCCAAAAGAACCACCAAAAAACATAAAAAAGTGGGCTCAGACCGTTGCATTGTCCTATTCGCCCACTGTCTTCTCCTCCTCCACCGGCTTCACCACGTCCTCCAGCTTCTGGCCCGCTCCCAGCTCGATCATATAAGCCCTTGTCATCGCTACCGGAGAGTCCGGAATCACCTTTGAGGAGCCACCATCGGTCCCATCCTTTCCTTCCCCATCACCATCTCCTCCCAGCGATTCCAAGACCAGCCTCCAGCATGCGATATCCCAACCTGGCACCTGAAAGCCAGCCGCTTCAGCCTCTTCTGCCATTTGAATTTTGCATTCCAGGACTCTCCGGGCAGCCGAGAGCTGGCCGATTTCAGCATCAGCAACCATTTTGGCTTCCAGGACTTGACGTTGCTCCGTCAGCTTATGCTCGTAGAGAAGGGTCTTACCCTTGGCAGTTTCAGCTTGGGCCTGAATCTTCTCGTTGGCTTCGGCGAGCTTCTTCTCCATGTCCATAGTCTGGAAGCTCAGCTTCTCGATACCCTGCACAAGTAGGAATCCTAATCAGCGGCACTAACAGGTATGATACTAATATAATTGTTTCTTGAGCTTCTTACTAGGTTGATCATGGTCTGCATAGAGAGGATCTTGTTGCTGACCTCAGACGTGGCAAGATCTTCAAAAGACTCCAGGTACACGACAGGAGCTGCTGGAGTTTCAGGGGCCTTCCTCTTCTTGGAACCCGAGGCCTTTGGCCGGCTGACAGGCGGCTTGGAGACAGGGGGATGCTCGAGTTGTTCCTTCTTAACCTTCAGAAGGCTGTCAAGATCCTTCAAGGAAAACGATGCGCTGGATTTGGAAGCTGCAGATAAAAACAGGTTATTAATATCTGGGAAGCTCGAGTAAGTAGACAATTCAGAATCCTGCAAAGACTTACCAGACATGGCGGGAGTGTGGTCGGCTGAGTAGCTGTTTTCACTGGCTGTTGCTTCAAGAATCAAAGCTCTCTCGCTGGCAGGGATCTGGTAAATGGTTTCGAGCTTCTTGAAATCAGGCTGCTTCTTGATGAGGTTCTCAAACTTGGGTGCTGCAAAGAAGAAAATGACAGAAAAGTTAGACACATATCGGAAAATCAGCAACAACAAAAAACATCAATATCCTACCCTTCTCAACCCACTTCAACGGCAACTCCGTCCCCCCAGGAATCGAGTCTCGCTTGACAAAGAAAAAACGCTTCTTCTAGTCATGGTCATTGTGGGAAGCTCGGGGAATCAACTGGGAGTTAGAAGTACGAGCCTGAAGAACAAATCGGCTACAACCATGGGTTCTTAACTTGTAAGCTTCACAGATCTCAGGAATCCCAATGTTGATATTTCTGGCTTGGCTCAACTAGTCCAGAGAATACAAGATTCTCCAGACCATCGGCATGGTTTGGGCGTAAGAAAGTCGGGTAGTTTTGAAGAACTGGGTGATAAGCTCCGGAAAGGGGAATGTCATTCCGAGCGAAAAAGGGTAATACATGAAATAGACCCAGGTTGTAGACATGAAATCAGACTTGACGAGAGAACTGTAAGGTTGGAAAACAGTTCCCGGCGGAAAAATGCCGGAATTCTTGAGTTCGAGGATATCGCGATCATCGAAGGAACAAGCTTCTTCCTCACAGGGGATGATATACCCCTGATCATGGAAATCTTCGACAGTCGGAGAGATCAACGACAAAGACACGCGTGTGATTTTCTTGGCCATGGCCGAAAAACGCGAAGGAAAACGAGAAAGAAAGAACGAGACTGACCTGGAATACCGGAGAAGCTCGAGAGGTTTTTGCGAAGAAGACGGTGAAGATCTCGTGGATTTACCTCCTATTTAACGCAAAACATCCCATCTCTTGAACGCCGAGAAATCAGTCACTTCCCAACTGATTTTACCGTCTTCACGCCGTTAAAAAGGCATCTTTTTGAATTTTAACAGCTGTCAAACTTATCCACAGCTGTTGAAGTTCAAGGGGTAATTGTTGAGGGTGTATTTTCAGGATGCTCACAGGAAGCTCAGACAGTTCAAGAATCCTATTGTCCTCTGAGAATCTCGTAAACTCAGGTATCCTGACTTTATTATTTTTACTAACCCTCATATTTGCCACATGTTTATTTGACCAGGTATCACCGGAGTCATCAACTACCTCCGAAACTTACGCTCCAGCTGAAGAAGATCGTGGACCAAGTGAACGGAGAGGCCCTTAACGGTCGAATTAGTTGGGCGATAGGATCCCGGGAATCCCGGAAAGTTTGTTATTATTGTATTTGTTATATATCGAGGATTCGATCAGTAGGAACACACAACACACTTTCACTAGCTTACTTACAAATAAAAGTCATTGTACCACATAGCTCTGATCGATCAAACCTCCAACCCGTTGTAACGATTCGCTTGATCATTAATAATATTGACTTGGTGGCGGTTTTTCAGCCGGCACCCGAGGTTTTTATCCAGGATTCCTAGGGTCAACTCGAAGGATTCTGGAGTTTTCCTCGCTAAAATCCTTGTGTTATCATCCCAATTTGGATTATTTGTTCACTTGATAGTTAAGCACACTACCTCACAATCTAAGTTTGGAATATAGGATTCCTAAGTGATTTTTTTACCAAAACACACACTTCATTGCATTTGAAGTCAAACACTAATCAATCAACAGCTTAATTAAAACTTTAATGAAATAGGTTTGACTCAAAAGACCCTTTGTTGCCTCATCATTCAAACAACCAAATTAAGAACAGTACCTTTCATGATGATTTTGAGATTTTACCTCTCAAAGAGACATACCTTCCATTGTATAGATTACTTGACATGACATGAAGATACGTCTCCTAAACTGTGCCTGGAACAATCACTTATCAACAAACAAATTAGTAATAAAAACGTTAGTGATAATCCTCCTTGATCGTTCCTGCACAGAGTGAGAGATTAGTTAGCTAATGGTACCCAGGCCATTGTTTTTCTGGGTACACCTGAGGAATCAATAAAAGATACTTCTTGTAAGAACATCCCCTTTGAAAAATCAGGAATTTGTGATGGAGCTGCCTTGATTTTTGGTTTCCAAGTTCCAGGTGATTTAACATTTGTTTTAGTCACTTTTGGAGTTGTGACTTTAGGTATTTCAACCTTCTTCGTTTTAGATTCATTTTTCAAAACAGTTTTTGTTTTAGTTACCTTTAGAGTTGTGACTTTAGGTATTTCAACCTTCTTCATTTTAGAATCATTTTTCAAAACAGTTTTAGTTACCTTGGGAGGGGTAACCTTGGGTTTTTCAGACTTTGATTGTTTTGAAAATGGTTTCTTCACCTGTTTTTGAAAATTTTTGTAACTTGGAAAGCTGTTGTTTTGATTCATAGATTTTCTTTCAGCTTTGGCAGCGCCCCAATGTTGATTAGAGGGTTTAACCTTAGGAGTAACAGTCTTCATTGCCTTAGGTTTCTGCACCATCATCGGCTTAGACTTCACAGACTCCTGAGATAAAACCCTTTGAGTTTTCGGATAATAGGGTTCATAAGGGCGATAAAGACAGTTTCTAGCAATATAACCAGCGATGCCACAATTAAAACAAGTCTGCTTCTTTAGATAGAAGTCAGACGTGTACCCATTTGTCTTCGGTGGCTGATATGGAGCTGGTTTGCCTTGTGTATGCTTCTTTGGTTTGACTGCAGCTTCAGATTTGACTTCCTGCTGGTTTGTCGAAGCCTGTGTCGAACCTGTCTTTACTGTCTTTGTGCTTCCTTGATTCTTTGACGTTGAAGCACCATTCTTGCAATTACAACAGCAACTGCATTATCCAACTGAATAAATGGAAGACACAGCTACTCCCTTGAGTTTTTCATTCTTCACTCCAGCTGTTGGTTTCATACTTGGATGCTTGATGGTGATCTTTGGCCTCTCAACTTCAGCTTTACTTGATACTCCATCAGTTATTCCCTTGAACTTGGAGGAGAAGGATGGTAATTCATATCCTACATCTGGTTCTTGGTCAAACATTGATCCAGATGTCATAAAGATCTTCCCCTGAGGCTGTGTCGTCAAGATCACCTTTTCCCGTTTCACTTCATCAACAATCTTGAAGTATGGAGTCTCAATTTTAGGATACTGTTTCAGCTTTATCTCCGACACATGAGCTTTGGCCTCATTCTTGGTCACATCATTAACTCCACTTTTACTTGTACCAGCATCATCATGCTTGGAGCTATGACATCTGTTATACTCATGGCACTCAGCATCATCTCTTGATACATCCTCTATTCTCCCTTCACCATATGTCATGTTTGTCTCGTTGTCTATTTCCTCTTGAGTCAATGGTGTAGTTCCAATCAAGACACTATCAATAGGAGGAGCAGCTTCTTTATAATCAGATTTGGTTCGTTCAACTTGATCCTCACTAAGAAGTATTCCTATGATGTCTCTGGGAACTGGTGGAGGAATGATGCTGTTCATTGCCAAAGATTTATCAGTTTTCTCTGACCCAAACCCAGATGTGTCTTTCCCAACTTAACCAGTCACAACAGCATGTGACAATTCCTTTCCAACATCGAGCATTCTTTTGCTTCTCATTTGATTCACATCTAGTTTCACTTGTAACTCATTGTTCTTATGCTTAAGTTCATCTATCTGCTTACTCAGTTCAGCTATTTCTAACTTAGCATTATCATACAGAAGAGTTTTCTCAGTAGCAAGTTTTTGATATTTCACAATGTCTAGTTTCTGAGCTTTTACCTTCTCCTCATTCTTTTGCCATCTACCCTTAAAAGAACTCCTCTCGCATTTTATCTCAAACAATTCTAACTCATAATTTTTACAAATTTGCCTAAGTCCAGGAATTATACGAGCACAAGTGGGATTGGGGCATATCTCAGTTTTGTCAACTTCATCTGCGAAAGCATCTTTGTCCTCAACTATATTCTTTTCTTCAACCACTGAACTCATTAACCAGTCATAACAGCATGTGACAATTCCTTTCCAGCATCGAGCATTCTTTTGCTTCTCATTTGATTCACATATAGTTTCACTTGTAACTCATTGTTCTTATGCTTAAGTTCATCTATCTGCTTACTCAGTTCAGCTATTTCTAACTTAGCATTATCATACAGAAGAGTTTTCTCAGTAGCAAGTTTTTGATATTTCACAATGTCTAGTTTCTGAGCTTTTACCTTCTCCTCATTCTTTTGCCATCTACCCTTAAAAGAACTCCTCTCGCATTTTATCTCAAACAATTCTAACTCATAATTTTTACAAATTTGCCTAAGTCCAGGAATTATACGAGCACAAGTGGGATTGGGGCATATCTCAGTTTTGTCAACTTCATCTGCGAAAGCATCTTTGTCCTTAACTATATTCTTTTCTTCAACCACTGAACTCATTAACCAGTCATAACAGCATGTGACAATTCCTTTCCAGCATCGAGCATTCTTTTGCTTCTCATTTGATTCACATATAGTTTCACTTGTAACTCATTGTTCTTATGCTTAAGTTCATCTATCTGCTTACTCAGTTCAGCTATTTCTAACTGAGCATTATCATACAGAAGAGTTTTCTCAGTAGCAAGTTTTTGATATTTCACAATGTCTAGTTTCTGAGCTTTTACCTTCTCCTCATTCTTTTGCCATCTACCCTTAAAAGAACTCCTCTCGCATTTTATCTCAAACAATTCTAACTCATAATTTTTACAAATTTGCCTAAGTACAGAAATTATACGGGCACAAGTGGGATTGGGGCATATCTCAGTTTTGTCAACTTCATCTGCGAAAGCATCTTTGTCCTCAACTATATTCTTTTCTTCAACCACTGAACTCATTTTCTTTCTTTAGATATGCAGCCTTTGAAGATTTTGAAGAATCGGCAAAAACGGCAAAAGTATTATTCAAAGAATAGTGTCAAGAACTTAAAACTGAAAAACGGAGGCCTTCGGAGTGGAATTTAGGGTTCCAAACGAGCTCCCCTAGACGTTAGTCTGGGGTAATTCTGGGGCTTGTTGTCACGAACGTCGTATTAAAATTTGAGCTTCTAACTCCAAACGAGTCAAAAGTTACGTCCGTTTCCGTGAAAGTGTGAAATAGTGACTTTTTGCCGCAAATCATGTTTCCGATCGTAAACCCTGTTTCCGATCGTAAACACCTTCAGTCGTATACACCTTCAGTCGTAAACTTGATTCTGATAACCCTTAATCGTAAACTCGTTTCCGACCCAGGCTGATCGTAAACACGTTTCCGATATGAACGAATCGTAAACACGATTCCGGTTTGAAAATATCGTAAACACCCAAAGTTTCGAACTTTAAGTCGTAAACTCAAAATTTCAGGTCGTAAACACACAAAAATCGTTTCTTGATATCATAATCACGTTTCCGATGAAGATCTTCAAATGCTGCCAGTCATAAACACTCAAGAAAACCCAGCAATTTATCGTAAACACTGAAGAACAGCAGCAACCCAGTCGTAAACCTTCAAACAACCTTCAAATCTTCAAAAACTCAAACTATTTCCAGCAAAAACTTGAATCCAATATCGTGAGAACCTCGAAACACTTGTTTCTTGGCTCTGATACCAATGGTAAGTCCAGAATCAACAACTAAACACGATATTTTAATCACAAACGAGTGCGGAATCCTCGTTTATGATTGATTCAAGATAGAGAAGAGAAGAAACCCGAAGAATACGAAGATTAAACGTTAAAAACTTGATCTTTGCACACAAGAAAACTTGTCGGGTACAAAACAGCAAATCGTAAACACTCTTCTTTCACTCTTAATTACGATTACGATCGTAAACACCTTGAGGCTCCTCTCAAAGTCGTAATCAGCCACCCCCAACTAGGAGAACCATTGGGGTTTATATAGGCACCCCAATGGGTTTACAATTGGGCCCTTTTGGATCTTAAACCCAAGCCCAAGCCCATATCTAATAGAAAACTAGTCTACTAAGCTAATTAAACCCTCTAAGCCCATCCCAACTAATTTAATATTACAAGCCTCATAATCTAGCCTCAACAATTTCAGCACCAGTCCATCACCCGTATATGGAAATAAGCGTTTCATAAATATAATGTTATGGGTCTTGCATAACAAGGCTAATAAGATCATATTTACCCGACACTTATTCATTTACATAAGCTTAGACCAAACATTCACATTTTCCATTTCTCAAAACTTTATATAAAAGTTTTATCCTTTACATTACCTATTTATTAAAACCTTCCTGAAAAGAGTAATAACAGGTAATGATAACTGTTGAGGGTGTATTTTCAGGATGCTCGCAGGAAGCTCTCACGGTTCAGGAATCCAATTGTCATCCGGGAATCTCGTATACTCAGGTATCCTGATTATATTATTTTTACTAACCCTCATATTTCCCACATGTTTATTTGACCAGGTATCACCGGAGTCATCAACAACCTCCGAAACTTAAGCCCCAGCTAACGAAGATCGTGGACCAAGTGGACGGAGAGGACCTTAACGGTCGAATTAGTTGGGCGATAGGATCCCGGGAATCCCGGAAAGTTTGTTATTATTGTATTTGTTATATAAATCGAGGATTCGATCAGTAGGAGACACACAATATACGTGTTTTGGTCAAAAATTCACTTGGAAATCCTGTATTCCAAACTTAGATTGTGAGGTAGTGTGCTTAACTATCAAGTGAGCAAATAATCCAAGTTGGGATGATAACACAAGGATTTTAGCGAGGAAAACTCCAGAATCCTTCGAGTTGCCCCTAGGAATCCTGGATAAAAACCTCGGGTGCCGGCTAGAAAACCGCCACCAAGTCAATATTATTAATGATCAAGCGAATCGTTACAACGGGTTGGAGGTTTGATCGATCAGAGCTATGTGATACAATGATTCGTATTCGTTAGTAAGCTAACGAAAGTGTGTTGTCTGTTCCTACTGATCGAATCCTCGATATATTAAAAATACAATAATAACAAACTTTCCGAGATTCCCGGGATCCTATCGCCCAACTAATTCGACCGTTAGTGGCCTCTCCGTTCACTTGGTCCACGATCTTCTTCAGCTGGAGCATAAGTTTCGGAGGTAGTTGACGACTCTGGTGCTACCTGGTCAAAAAAAACATGTGGCAAATATGAGGGTTAGTAAAAATAATAAAGTCAGGATACCTGATTTTACGAGATTCCCAGATGACAATAGGATTCTTGAACTGTCTGAGCTTCCTGTGAGCATCCTGAAAATACACCCTCAACAATTGCCCCTTGAATTTCAACAGCTGTGGATAAGTTTGACAGCTGTTAAAATTCAAAAAGATGCCTTTTTAACGGCGTGAAGACGGTAAAAGCAGTTAGGAAATGACTGATTTCTCGGCGTCCAAGAGATGGGACGTTTTGCTTTAAATAGGAGGTAAATCCACGAGATCTTCACCGTCTTCTTCGCAAAAAACCTCTCGAGCTTCTCCGGTATTCCAGGTCAGTCCCGTTCTTTCTTTCTCGTTTTCCTTTGCGTTTTTCGGCCATGGCCAAGAAAATCACACGTGCGTCTTTGTCGTTGATCTCTCCGACTGTCGAAGATTTCCATGATCAGGGGTATATCATCCCCTGTGAGGAAGAAGCTTGTTCCTTCGACGATCGCGATATCCTCGAACTCAAGAATTCCGGCATTTTCCCACCGGGAACTGTTTTCCGACCCTATAGTTCTCTCGTCAAGTCTGATTTCATGTCTACAACTTGGGTCTGTTTCATGTACTACCCTTTTTCGCTCGGAATGACATTTCCTTTTCTGGAGCTTATCACCCAGTTCTTCAAAACTACCCGACTTTCTTACTCCCAAACCATGCCGATGGTCTGGAGAATCTTGTATTCTCTGGACCAGTTGAACCAAACCAGGAATCTCAACATCGGGATTCCTGAGATCTGTGAAGCTTACAAGTTAAGGACCCATGGTTGTAGCCGATTTGTTCTTCAGGCTCGTACTTCTAACTCCCAGTTGATTCCCCGAGCTTCCCACAATGACCATGACTGGAAGAAGTGTTTTTTCTTTGTCAAGCGAGACTCGATTCCTGGGGGGACGGAGTTGCCGTTGAAGTGGGTTGAGAAGGGTAGGATATTGATGTTTTTTGTTGTTGCTGATTTTTCGACATGTGTCTAACTTTTCTGTCGTTTTCTTCTTTGCAGCACCCAAATTTGAGAATCTCATCAAGAAGCAGCTTTATTTCAAGAAGCTTGAAGCTATTTACCAGATCCCTGCCAGTGAGAGAGCTTTGGTTCTTGAAGCAACAGCTAGTGAAAACAGCTACTCGGCCGACCACACTCCCGACATGTCTGGTAAGTCTTTACAGGATTCTGAATCGTTTACTTATTCGAGCATCCTGGATATTGATAACCTGTTTTTGTCTGCAGCTTCCAAATCCAGCGCGTCGTTTTCCTTGAAGGATCTTGACAGCCTTCTGAAGGTTAAGAAGGAGCAACTCGAGCATCCCACTGTCTCCAAGCCGCCTGTCAGCCGGCCAAAGGCCTCGGGTTCCAAGAAGAGGAAGGCCCCTGAAACTTCAGCAGCTCCCATCGTGTACCTGGAATCTTTTGAAGATATTGCTCCGTCTGAGGTCAGCAACAAGATCCTCTCTGTGCAGACCATGATCAACCTGGTAAGAAGCTCAAGCAATAATTATATTAGTATCATACCTGTTACTGCCGCTGATCAGGATTCCTACTTGTGCAGGGTATCGAGAAGCTGAGCTTCCAGGCTATGGACATGGAGAAGAAGCTCGCCGAAGCCAACGAGAAGATTCATGCCCAAGCTGAAACTGCCAAGGGTAAGACCCTTCTCTATGAGCATAAGCTCACTGAGCAGCGTCAAGCCCTGGAAGCCAAAATGGCTGCTGATGCTGAAATTGGCCAACTCTCGGCTGCCCGGAGCGTCCTGGATGCAAAATTCAAATGGCAGAAGAGGCTGAAGCGGCTGGCTTTCAGGTGCCAGGTTGGGATATCGCAGGCTGGAGGCTGGTCTTGGAATCGCTGGGAGGAGATGGTGATGGGGAAGGAAAGGATGGGACCGATGGTGGCTCCTCAAAGGTGATTCCGGATTCTCCGGTAGCGATGACAATGGCTTATATGATCGAGCTGGGAGCGGGCCAGAAGCTGGAGGACGTGGTGGAGCCAGTGGAGGAGGAGAAGACAGTGGGCGATGAGGACAATGCAACGGTCTGAGCCCACTTTTTTATGTTTTTTGGTGGTTCTTTTGGTTGTCTTTGTGGTTGAAATAATTTCCCTTTTCCTGTAATGAACAAGCAACAAACAACAATGGTAGGGATCCTGGTGGAGGGATCTTATGTTTACAAGACGAAACCAGGATTCCCAAAAACAATATTTTGACCTTCGAGCTTCTCAAGTGGAGGGATCCTGAGGTTTTCAGGACGAAGCTTGAGAAGCTCATAATCTTCCGTAGTTATTAATAATATCAGTATCCTTTGGCTTCTCAAATTGTCTTTTGTATTGAAATTTTTGGTTGGTAGAATTAGTTTATAAAAACTTATCAAACATCTAAAAAATGGCTTGTATGTTGGAAAACCATTCGAAATTTGAATAACACGTTAGGTTAGCCTAAATAGTAGAAACTGACCTTGGAATTTTTCCTTAGTCGATTTTTTAATTCAAAATAACTATATCTCCTTCTACCTGATTTGGGATTCTTACGGGAATCCTGAATGCACCTTTCTCAGCATTCGTCACAGTTTCTTCGAAAACCTGAAACAATTTTGAGAGGCTTCTTGGCCTCCGGCCGAAGCCGATATCTCCAAGAATAAACAAGTTAAAAATAAACTGGGGTTAAACCCGGGATTCTTGGGAGTAAACCAAAACTGGGGACAAGCACGATAAACTTGGGACTAAGCCAAAACTGGGGACAAGCCCATACGTATGTGACATGAAAATGCCAAAACCTTAGATAAAACGTCAGTGTTATAAACCTTGAGAATCCGCCCAGCAGCCTCCAGTGACAAGATTGTCAGCCACCCCTGGAGTGGACTGGTCCGGCCACCTTTAGCGTACCGGGGGACAACGTGCGCTACTGGCGAGGGTCGTGCGCTACTGGCGATTACCCAAACTTAGGAGAGGAGTTAGCCTCTCAAACCTTAGAAGGTATGCGGGACACCTTAAACATAGGAGAGGTGGCCAACCTCTAACTGGGGATATACCCAAAATTCTCTAGGATTCTCAAAATCTGCAAAACACTCAACGCTTGGTGAGGGGTGGGTGTTAGCCTAGCTAACACCACTCCGATGCTTAAGTCAGTAACTTATCACAAAAGTAATAAGAATTAATTGAAATAGGATTAGCATACGTACCTTGGATTTATATATTGAGGATCCTTGGGATTCTGCCTGAGATTCTCAACGGGATTCTCACATAAAATAAGCTTTGAGGTGTATGGCATTCCAGGCTCTTGGCAGAGGTTCTCCTTCCATCTTCACCAAACGGTATGCCCCCTTACCCTCTTCAGAATCAATAAGGTAAGGGCCTTCCCACTTGGGTGCCAACTTCCCATTAGCAGGATTGGTAGTATTCTGAAAAGCTTTCCTCAAAACCAAGTCACCTACTTGGAATCTTCTTAGCCTGGTGTTCTTATTATAAGATTTTGCTATCCGTTGTTGATAAGAAGCCATCCGGATCTTGGCCATATCTCTGAGCTCCTCAATTGTTTCGAGATCCTGAAGGAGATTCTGGCTATTGGTTTCAGGGTCCTGGCAGTTGACTCTGGCTGTCGGGAGTACCATTTCTGTAGGGATCACAGCTTCTGCCCCAAACACTAACGAAAATGGTGTTTGGCCAGTAGCATTTTTAGGTGTAGTTCTGTCTGCCCAAAGGACATATGGCAGCTCCTCAACCCATTTACCTTTCTTGGAGCCCAACTTCTTTTTGAGATTGTTGATTATGATCTTATTACTGGATTCTGCCTGCCCATTAGCTTGAGGGTGGACAGGTGTTGAAGTGATCATCTTGATGCCCCAGCTTTCACAAAAGCTTGTTGTTCTCTTGCCTATAAACTGGAAGCCATTATCGCATATGATCTCTGCCGGAATCCCAAATCTAGTGAGGATGTTCCTCTTGATGAAGGATATCACTTCCTTTTCTCTCACTTGAACATTGGCTTCTGCTTTAATCCACTTGGAGAAGTAATCCGTCATGGCAAGCATAAACACTTTTCCTCCGGGAGCCTTTGGCAGCTTACCCACAATGTGACATCCGAGAATTTCAAGGTTTACTTCCGTTAGACAATTCCGTTAGTTACGTTATAAGTGTTAACTTAGTAACTAATGCTTAACTAGGCCGAATACGTCCACGACCTTTGGTTGATCACCAAACCCGCCCATATGTGTTATGTGTTCATTTACTTATAGTTATTATGTGCGATGTGATTTAAATACATGATTTAGTATTGTGAATAGCATGACAATCCATGAACTGTACTTATCTTGCTTAAAATGTAAACTGGTCACTTTTGGGCTTCCAGCGAAACTACCGGGCGAAACTATAGTGTCGCCCGGTTAGCCAACCCTCTGACTAACAGAGCCAGTTTCGCTTGGCCAGCGAAACTACGCGAAACTGACCAGCGAAACTAGCTCCTATTATATATTAACATAAAACCCTAGAGATCCCATTTTGCACCATTTACTCAAAACACACACACACTCTCCTGGAACTTCTGGTCAGCCAAGAATCACCACAAGCCGACGTGATCCCAGCCTCGAGACAACATCCATTCGGATCCTAGATCGAATCGTGAGTCTCCCAAAACCATTTTTATGTGTTCTTTATGTGTTTTCTTAAACAGCATGCTTAAACCTCTATGGAATCACCTGTTCTCTTGATATGTTGCTTAGGAATGCTATATCTGTCATAAAGTCAGTAACTTAACGTTTGAAATCAAACCATAATGAAGATTTATGCTATTTAGGTCATTTTAGGTTTAAAATGTGTTTTTGGTGATTTGAATGTGAAAACCCATGTTTAAGGTGTTAAAACTTGTTGTTTGATGTTGGTAAATGATTATGCATGCTAGATATTGAATTACATGAAATATGGAAGCTGTTAGATTGATTTTTAGGCCGATTTACGTGTTTTTCGCGACCAGCGAAACTGTACTGTTCTCTGGGCGAAATTATGTAGCGAAATTATGTATATCTTCATCCAGCGACACTATGTAGCGAAACTGTAGTGTCGCCGGGTAAACCGACCAGACTTGTCCGAACGAAACTACCGAGCGAAATTCCCTGAACGAAAGTTCAAACCAGTTTCGGGCGAAACTAGGCTAGCGAAACTGTGCCAACAGTTTCGAGCGAAACTAGCCTAGCGAAACTGTGTCATCGGGTATTGCCTAGCGAAAGTGCTGCCCGTGCACACAGCGAAACTGCCTAGCGAATTTATACTAGCGAAACTGTGACGAGACCTAAACCCAAACTTGTGCAACTTGTTTGAATGTTATGCTATGACTTACATGATTTTGCTATGATGAAACATGCTATGATTTCTGTAACATGTGAAACCTTGTTTATGATCAACCATCGGTGTCGTGTGTCGTTATGTCGTGTCGTAGTTCCAACGTGCTATGTTATGGGCCATAGTGACGATAAGTTAATGATTAGACACAAAACTAATACTTAAGACCTAAACGTGTTCATAGGTCTTCGTTAAGCAATACTTGGATTAATTAGCAAGTGTAGCTGAGCAACCTGAGGTGAGTTTCACTAACCCTTTAATTGTGAGCCCGTTTGGGTCACAACGCATATACTAAAATCAACGCTGACATTTTGAGGTATCGCCAAAAGGGATATCTGTTATGGAAGTTGGGGTATTTTAGGGGAAGCACTTGCAACTGTCCATCCTCGGGATTTCAACTGAAATCCGCAATCCAACTATTCGATAACACTTGGGATTTCAATTGAAATCCGGAAACGACCATTTTGACACTTAAACTCTTTTTGGGATTTCAGATGAGATCCAGAATAAACGTTTTAATATGACTAGTGTAGGTTAAAGTCTAAACCAAATGATATCACATGATTTCTAAGGATGCCTTAAAAACTTAAAAGTCCTCAATTTAGTACTGTTGATCTGAGAAGCGAGGGGATGTTGGGTAGATCTACTGAGGGTTTGACAAACCCTGCTCCGCGGTACACAAATGTGTAACCAACCGGCTGGAGGCCGAACGGAGTTCAATATCAGCCTATTTTAGTTGTGGGCCTCCCAAATGGGACACAACTGGAGGCACCAACCATCGGCAAATGCCGAACTCTGTTACGTCAGCTTTCAGCCCTGGTACGACTTCCTTAGTGCATGGAAACCGGATTAGCTACCCGCGATATCGGTTGACCGCTTTAACTTTTACTTAACTAGTGCATATTCGGTAATTCAACACTTGGCAATATTTTGCAAATCTATTACTTATTTATATGTTGATGAATACGATTACGAGACCGGGCCAATGCATGTCATGCCCACCGTAAACTCACCAACCGTTAGGTTGACACTTGTGTGGTTTTCACTTTTGCAGATCGTTGAAGAGTATCCACTGGAGGTTGGCATGGCACAAGAAGATGCTTACTTTTATTTTAAACTAAATTCAGGAATTTAACGACAATTTATGTTTTGTAATTAAAGCACGTGGTTAGTGCTGAGAGACTTATGTTCTTATTCCGCTGCGTAACTTTTGAAACTGTTTTATAATGAATGTTTGAATTATACTCTGATTTGTTTAGTATTTATAACTAATGGTTGTGGTCCTGGTTTGCTCGCACCCCTTAACGGTATAAACTCCGTTAGTGGTTATTTGGGGGTGTGACACACAATATCCATGCCCCATTTCATGAAGGGCCATGGGGATATTATAGGATGCAGATGCTCAGCAGGTTGGTGGAGGATATTGCCATACCTTTGACAAGCATCGCATTTTTGTGAGAAGCTCGCGGCATCCTTCTTCATGGTTGGCCAATAGTATCCGAACCTGAGAACCTTAGAGAACAGTGCCTTGCCCCCGGTATGGTTTCCACAATCTCCACTATGGATATCTTCAAGCACCTCTAGAGCTTCTGACTTCTCTAAGCACCTTAAGTAGACACCTGCAAGAGATCTTTTATATAGAATATTATCAATTATAGTATAGGGTACTACCTTTGTGCGAAAAGGTGTCGGCTTCTGCATTATCCTCTCTTGGTACCTGCGAAATGCTAAAATTTTCGAAAAATAGAGACAATTTTTTAACAATTTCAAGATATTTGATCAGATTCTCCCCTCTCACTGCATCAGAGCCATTAAATTAGTTAGTTAATAAGAGAGAATCAACAAACACTTGTATAGATAGAATTCCCATATCCTTAGCCAGCTGCAATCCAGCAATTAAAGCCTCATATTCCGCTTCATTATTGGTAGCCTGGAATTCACAGGATATGGATAGAGGTATTATGTCCCCCTGTGGCGATTTTAGCAGGATTCCCAGCCCTGTTCCTCTGACATTCGAGGAGCCGTCGGTATAGAGGATCCAGTCTTCTTTGAGTTCTCAAGTTGCTGGACTTCCTTTTCAACCTCTGGTTCAATGTCACTGCTGAAATCCGCCACAAAGTCAGCTAATGCTTGGGATTTGATTGCTGTTCTTGGTTCATACTTGATGTCGTAGGCACTCAGTTTGACTGCCCACTTAGCCATCCTTCCTGACATTTCCGGTTTCCTGAGAACTGCCTTGATAGGATAGTTAGACATCACAATTATAGTATGGGTTTCAAAATAATGTCTAAGTTTAGTGGAAGCCATTATAAGAGATAAAATTAACTTTTCAAGGTGAGAATACCTGGATTCTGCGTCTAGCAGAGTTTTACTTACATAATATACCGGATGCTGCTGACCTTGATGGTTTTTTACCAGGACTGCACTGATTAAGCTTCCGGAAACAGCGAGATATAAATATAACAGCTCCCCATCATCTGGTTTCATCAATAACGGGGCTGCTGACAGGTAGTCTTTCAGGCATCTCAGGGCTTCTTCATGCTTCTGAGTCCATTCGAACTTCTTGTTTTTCTTCAGGATATCATAGAAATCCTTACTTTTTTCTAAGGATCTTGAAATGAACCTGTTGAGCGCTGCGATTCTCCCTGTCAACCTTTGTACTTCTTTAACATTCGATGGGGACTTCAAATTTAGGATCGCTTTGATCTGCTCTGGACTTGCTTCTATCCCTCTTTCAGTAACCATGTAGCCTAGGAATTTTCCAGCTCGCACCCCAAAGTGGCACTTAGAGGGGTTGAGCTTCATGTTATACTGATCAATGATATCGAAGGTTGTTTGGATATCCCTGACATGATCTTCAGCCTTTTTGGATTTCACTACCATGTCATCTATATGGACTTCCATCGTGTCCCCCAGTTTCTCTTTAAACATCATATTAACAAGCCTCTGGTAGGTGGCACCTGCATTTCTCAAAGCAAAGGGCATAGCAGTATAACAATATATACCTGTTGGAGTCATAAATGCCGTATGCTCCTGATCGCATGGTTCCATCTGAATTTGTTGGAATCCTGCGAGGCATCCATAAAGGTGAGCATCTCGTGACCAGCCGTGGCATCCACCATAGCATCAATATGGGGAAGTGGAAACGGGTCCTTAGGACAGGCTTTGTTCAAGTCTGTGTAGTCGACACAAACTCTCCACTTTCCATTCTTCTTCTGGACCACCACCACGTTTGCTAGCCATCTAGGGTACTTGACTTCTCTGATCATCTTTGTTTTGAGAAGCTTGTCGACTTCCTCCTGGATGATTATATTCTTCTCTGGAGCAAACTTCCTCCTTTTTTGCTATATAGGCCTGAAAGAAGGATCTAAACCAAGTCTATGAGTAATTACATGTTTAGGGATACCTGTCATATCTTCATGCTTCCATGCGAAAGTTGAAGTTCTGGCTTTGAGAAGCTGGAGTAATTCCTGCTCAACATTTGCTGGGATGCTTGTTCCCACGAGCACCTTGATTTCCGGATTCCCAGGGTCTAGAGGCACTTCTTTGACTTCCAGTTCCCTGTCCTCCTGCAATTCAGGTGTCGTTTTCTGTAATTGCTATCCCTTCGTCACCTTAGTGGTGTTCTTCATTGAAGTTGAATAACAGTTCTTAGCTTCCTGCTAGTCGCTTTTAATTCTCACAACTCCCCAGGGTGTAGGAAGCTTGATACATTGGTGATAAGTTGAAGGGACTGCCTTCATCTCGTGAATCCATAGCCTGCCAAGAATAATATTGCAACAAGAGAGAGAATCTATAACACAGAATTTTTGCATAGAGTTTACCCCCTCTATATATACCGGCAGCTTGATATCCCCAACGGTGCTTTTAGTTTCACCGCTGAAGCCAACTAAGACTGAGGATCTTGCAACTATTTCAGTTTCCGAGATCCCCATCTTTTTTAGTACATCAAGACGGATTATATTTACTGAGCTTCCATTATCAATCAGGATCCTGCGAACAAAATGGTTAGCAATATATAAAGTAACCACAAGACTATCATGATGAGGATCCTGAACATGAGAACGGTCACTCTCATCAAAGGATATAAGCTTGTCCTGAGTTAGGGTGGACGTCCGGACAGGTTTGTCACCCTGTTCAGATTTGGATTCCTTAGCATGCTTCTTGGCTGAGGAATACGAAGTGCCGCAGATGTCTGAGCCTCCTGAGATGAAGTTGATTATCTGGGCATCATGGGGTGGAGAAGCTGCCCTCTGAGGCTGAGGATCCCAACAATGATGGAATCCAAGGACTCTTGTAGCGTGACTGTGAGGATTCTGGTGGGAAAGCTCCTGAGAATCCAGCGGTACACTCCACGTTTCCAGCGGCTTGAGAAGTTATTGTAGGAGCTGTAGTGAAGCCTGATGCTGATTTGTAATTGTAGCGAGACGGATCTGAGGATCCTAAAGCATTGAAATCAAGATGCCTAGGAAGCAGAGGGCTTTGTTCTTCCATGGGCTTCCTAGATTTCTTTAGCTCTTCAATCTCCTTCATCACCGTTAAGTTGGTTTTTTCTTGCTGATCCATTTGATTCTTTACCTGCTTAATCAAGGAAAACAAATCACTGTTAGTAATAATAGGATCAACAGATTGGACCTGGGATCCTGTGAAGACAGGATAATCAGTTTTTCTCGGCTGCTCGTCCACTTTCTTCTGACGGTCATTGGTCTTCTTCTGGCTTCCTGGGATGGAAGGAAGAGGAGGAATGGAAGATGATGTAGAGGCCGAGACAGTTTTTTGCAGGTTTGACATTTTTTGGGATTGGAGATCAAATGAAGTGAATGATATATGGGATTTTGGTAGGATTAAGCACCACTTGCCCCACGGTGGGCGCCAAACTGTTTTGGTCAAAAATTCACTTGGGAATCCTGTATTCCAAACTTAGATTATGAGGTAGTGTGCTTAACTATCAAGTGAGCAAATAATCCAAGTTGGGATGATAACACAAGGATTTTAGCGAGGAAAACTCCAGAATCCTTCAAGTTGCCCCTAGGAATCCTGGATAAAAACCTCGGGTGCCGGCTAGAAAACCGCCACCAAGTCAATATTATTAATGATCAAGCGAATCGTTACAACGGGTTGGAGGTTTGATCGATCAGATCTATGTGATACAATGATTCGTATTCGTCAGTAAGCTAACGAAAGTGTGTTGTCTGTTCCTACTGATCGAATCCTCGATATATAACAAATACAATAATAACAAACTTTTCGGGATTCCCGGGATCCTATCGCCCAACTAATTCGACCGTTAGTGGCCTCTCCGTTCACTTGGTCCACGATCTTCTTCAGCTGGAGCATAAGTTTCGGAGGTAGTTGACGACTTTGGTGCTACCTGGTCAAATAAACATGTGGCAAATATGAGGGTTAGTAAAAATAATAAAGTCAGGATACCTGAGTTTACGAGATTCCCAGATGACAATAGGATTCTTGAACTGTCTGAGCTTCCTGTGAGCATCCTGAAAATACACCCTCAACAATACGCACTTTAGCTCACTTACGAATTCAAATCATTGTACCACTTAGTCCTGATCGATCAAACCTCCAACTCGTTGTAACGAACTGTTTGATTATCAATAATATTGACTAGGTGGCGGTTTTTCGGCCGGCACCCGAGGTTTTTATCCAGGATTCCTAGAGGAAACTCAAAGGATTTTGGAGTTTTCCTCGCTAAATCCTTGTGTCATCATCCTAGCTTGGATTATCTGCTCATTTGATCATTAAGCACACTACCTCACAATCTAAGTTTGGAATACAGGATTCCTAAGTGAATTTTTGACCAAAACAGTTTGGCGCCCACCGTGGGGCAAGTGGTGCTTAATCTTACCAAAATCCCATACCTTATTCACTTCATTTGATCTCCAATCTCAAAAATGTCAAACCAACTGAAGACTGTTTCGGCCTCTACATCGTCCTCCATTCCTCCTCTTCTGAAAACGCGTGAGCATCGGATCGTCTACTCGATCTAGCTAATCGGACATCGAAACGTAATTAACCGATTGTTTTATTGATCAACGAAGAACAATTACAACCAGTAAACACTCGGAAATGGACTCAGAGAATACACACTCAGAAACACACACTTAAGATATCTCGCACACTCAGAAGTCTACAATTACAAAGACCAATCACCTATATATACCCGTTGGTCCGAGCTTCGGCCGAACCTCAGGTTCAGCCAGTCCGAACTTCAGGTTCGGACCTAGTTCGGCCAGACCTAGATTGATATGATCTTGTACTTTGTTTGATACTTCACACGACGCACATATCAGGTATCAACAAACTCCCCCTCGTCGTGTGCAGTATCTCTTCAACATCATCAACGTTGTATCTTCAATCAAGCTCCCCCTCAAGTGTAGAATCCGTTCGCTCAATGAAATGAATCTTCAAACAAACTCTTCCTCAACTCGATCGTAGCTGGATCTTGAATACTTGATGATATTTTAGTATATCTCTTGTCTTTCATCAACATCTTCAGAAGACTTGAAGTGGTGATAACATGCACATAGCAACCTGTTCAAACATTTAAAATAATCTTGGCGTAAAACGTCTCTTCGAGACTCCAAGATATGAATTTGAAAATGATTTGTATCACGTGTTGATCAAATCGAAAATAAAGCAGAAATAAAATCTTTTTGATTTTTCAAAGTTTATGCTAAAACATACCGAAAATCTTTTTGTGCTTTTCTGAAATGAAATGAAATTGCAATACAGAATCAAACACTATTTTTGGTATGAGAAAGATCACTATATGGGATCATATTGAACATAACGCACTGAACTGCATTTCAATTTCAATTAATCGAAACACATAAGTCAAGCTGATTGCTGATATAATTTGTCCAACTTAAACTCAGGCAGAATCATACTCATAACATCTGAATATGTTAAGGTATTGATTAGATTTGCTTTGACCAGTGTATCCCACACTATCAAACATACTCAGGCATTTTCTATTTTTCTTTCTTTTTCCTTTTGTGTGAAAGCACTTGTGATTTTTCAAAATGTATAATATTTCCATGATATTGTCAACTGTGTTCCATGCAAAAAGAAATAAGAACGTTAAATCGTCTACCTTAAGGTCGATCTTTCGATACGCAGATAAGGCCTCGGATTTAACAAAATAAGAAAATAAAACAAGTTGAAATTGTATAACCCAACAACAATCAGGTCGGTACTCCCGTACATGCAGAGAAAGTCCGATGAGTTATACGAAACACCAAAGAAAATAAAGCAGAACGTCAAACAAACAACGATCAGGTCGATCTTCCGATACACAGAGAAAGTCCGATCGTTTGACAAAATAAAGAAAATCAAACAAGTTTAAATCTTTGCAAAATGAACACATGTATACACAGTGACTTCTCATTTTGAAATTCACACTTATTTTCTTTTGTGTCATGAATTATGCATCAAGATGTTATCCACATGGTCAAGCATTAGTATATAGTGTATATCACATCTGAATACTTTCTGATTTGCCAAGCCTACCAAGCATATCAAATAATGATCTTATGGCTCTTTCATCTACTCTATCCATGAGTCAGATACGTAAGCCAATGTACCATCATTTCCCAATGATCAATTTCTCACAATTTTATATATTTGGCATGTATTCACCATCCTTCATTATATATTTGGCATGTATTCACTTTCTCCCCATAACATGCATCTTCTCAATTACTCCCCCTTACTTACAATTCTCCCCCTTAAAATGAAAACTCTATTTTTGGATTTTCATTTTACACAAAAACAAGACTCTATTGTTGGTTTTTTTGAGAAAAACTTTGTAAACAAAGAAAAGTGATCAATCAACACGGATAGTTTGCAGATTTGAATTGCAGAAAACTTGCAGATTTAGAAAGATTTATCATGAAATTTAAATTAAGCAGAATACTCCTCCATCAACAACTTAGCAATCGTCGATAGGTCTTCTAGAAGTACATGCACACTGGTAAAACTAATTAGTCCAAAAATGACCCGAAGCGAATCGCTTATGGTCGACCAGTGTCCTTGTTTTGCTTAGAAACCACCTTAGGTTTCCATTGATGTTGTTTTGGTAAGTCAGTTCTTGATGAAGCAATCACAGGTGACTGTGATGGGGAAACTACATTTTTAGCTTTTGAAAACATTGGAACAAAACGGTTTTGTTTATGATAAAATGTAGACTCAACTTCATCAAAAACTCTGCCTTGTTCATCAAAGAACCTTGTGGTGGCAGGTTTACCAAAAACTGATTTCTTTTGAAATTTTTATGGCGAAACAGCAGGTGATGGACAGTCTTTTGCCATATGCCCTGGGCGACGGCAAATATAACAAATTCTTGTTGTTTTGTCCCATCTTTGATGTACCTGCGAAGAACACACATGAATATCTCGAACCTGATCAGAATGAGAATCATATACCTGATGCCTGTGATCATGTACCCATTTGGATGTAGGGCTTAGAGATTGAGAACTTTCAGAAGAAATGGTTGCTTTCACAAAAACCTCAGCAATCTTCCGAGCATCAACACAATGAAGTGGAAGTTCTTTGTCTGAAAATAATTGATCCGAACCCTTGAGTTTGTAAAACCGCTCGGGTTGAATTTTATCAGCTTGAAAAACTTCCTTCTTTACTTGCTTCATCTTTAATTTCTTCAAATCTTGAGATGATGATGCTGGAACCTTCTCAGCTTTGTTTTGCATCCTGTGAAAACCCAATCCTTCATGTTTTCCATAAATCTGCTCCTCAGAAGAACAATGTCCATTCTTTGCTAATCGAGAAAATTCAGCTTTTACTTCAGTGACATTCTTTTGAGCGTAAAAAATCTTTTCATCAAACTCAGGTTGAGACCGAAGCTTGTCACTAGAAGTAACTGACTTCTCATTATCAGCAGACGATGAACCAGATACAAACATTGGTGCAGAAAAAACCTCATATTTTTTTTCCTTCTTCTTCTTATTCTTCCTGTTCTGCTTCTTCGGCACAACTTTCTCATCCGCAGCAGTAGATGACGAAACCTTTGAATAATCAAATTCTTCAATTTGTTCCTTCACTTCTTTGACAGCTTCTTTGATATGAGTAGGGGGTGATGCAGTCTTATCAAACATTTTCTCAAAATTCGCATCATTAGCTAAGAAGCTTGTGAAGACTTGAGAATTTGAAACATTATTAAGCAATCGATTAGCATCGAGAACTTGAACCTTCAGATCAGAAATTTTCTGTTGAGCCTCAGCAAATTCTTTTTCTTTAGCAATCAATCGCTTTGCAACCTTATGAGTTTCAAATTTTTGCAAAAGCAGATTATCAAGTCCTTCATGTAATTCCTTCTTCAATTTATCCTCGTTTCTCTTTTGAATCTCCAAATTTGCGGTTTGAACTTTATTGACACGAACTAACTCTCGCTTCTCCTCCAACAACTTTCCCATGTCAACTTGATATGCTTCAAGCTTAGTATTTGACTCTTCAACATTCTTTGTAAGCAGATCAAGTTTGACTTTTGATTTATCAAACAAATTCTGAAAATCAGCAGCTGTATCTTCAGCTTCATCCTTCCATTTATTGACATCTTTTACCAACTCATCCCGTTCTTCACAAATCTTAGCCTTTGAAATTTCAACATTCTTCTTATCTTGCTTCAAAGCTTCCAAAACCTCATTCAATGTTTGGATTTCCATGGTCAAATACTCATTCTTTAATGTCAACTCCTTGTCATGATCTTTAGAAATCTTCAACTCTGAATTAATCACATCAAATGCCTCAGACAGTTGTTGAAATTTATTCATCAATAAAGCATTTTCTTTCATCAGGCTCTCCAAATTTTCAGCAGATTCATAAGAACTTGGAATTGAACTAGTATCGGAACTAGTTTCTGAACAAAAATCTTCTTGTTGATCATGAGTAACTATCAACGCAGATGAATCATACCCAAACTGTTGACCCCAATCATATACACCATCATTTTGAGCAATCAAAGATGTGGTCTTGCTTGTGTTACTAGTAGATGGTTGAGTAAAACCAGGCTTTGGTGATAGAGGAACACCAGACTTATTTGCATGTGCCTAATGACAATCTTTAGCAAAATGTCCAAGTTGTGAACATTTATAACACTTTAATTTGGACTTGTCAAAACCCAACTTATCACCAGAAATATTCCTTCCATGCTTCTTAAAGAATCTTTTAGACCTTTGACACAACATAGCATATTGCCAAGATACATCCAATTCGGTTAGTTGATCATCATCAAGAGCATCAAGATCCTCACTGGTTAACTTTGCATCAGCAACATTTTTAAGAATCAATCCAAAGGATGATGAAATCAATGCAGAAATCATTTTGGCACACATCTGTTGATTCCGCTGAAAAAGCATTCTGATTTGAAAAATTTGGAATTGTAAAGCTACAACCCTGTGAAGACTTGCTTTCCGGATTATCAAAAATTCCAGTCAAGAAGGCTGTACTTGGTGCAGAACTCAGACTTGGTTTAGCTTTAGCATTCATGCTTGCTGTATTTTCACCATGATACAACTCGGGATGTTGCATAGTAGCAGTTGATTTTTTAGAATTCAACATTTCCATTTCTCGAGCATGAAGTTTTCCAGTAAGCTCGTGAAATGTCATGGTAGAATAATCCTTGTCATGAGTGAGCAATAAAACATAATTCTCCCATTTTTCAGGTAACGCTTCCATGATCTTTTCCTTTAAATCCGCATCAGATTTTTCTGTTCCAACAACCTTCAATTCACCAATCAAATGTGAAAATCTTGAAACTAGAGCAGTAATGTTTTCATCGTCATAATTCTGAAAATTATCAAATTCTTTATTCAAGACTTTCTTTCGACTCTTCTTATAATCAGCATTTCCTTCACATCTTGCGGATAAGGCATCCCACAATTGCTTAGATTTCTTGCAAGTGCTAAATTGATGAAGCAATTCAGTAGGTAAAGCCATAGTAAGATAACCATAAACTTTCTTTTCAAGCTCATAACTTTTTCTTTCAGCAGCATCGAATTCTTGAATTTCTTTAAGATCTCCATCTTCCATTGGTCGTTCATACAATTTTCGAATTGGAATCCATAAATCAATGTCATTTGTGCTAACATAAGCAGAAAATCGTTTCTTCCAATTTTGATAATCTTCAAGCTTGAACAATTTGGGAACTTTCTGACTTGTTCCAATTTCATTATCAAAATTCAACATGGTTTGCATGGCACTTTGCATTGCAGCAAACGCGTGAAATTCCAACATCGTGAAAAACTAGATTTTGGTGACCGAACCTGCTTAGAACCTATCACAGACCTCCGAACTCTGTCCGAACTTGCTCCGAAACAAACACAAAAATCCGAACTCCTAAGTAACACCGATCTAGCTCCGAACCTTGAACCACACCGAACTTTAAATATCACCAATACCTGACATACATGCTTTTAAAGGTCAGCTTACGCTGGTGAGTTCTAAGTATTTAAAACTTTTACCTTTCCTTGAAAGGTTTACTTCAAACATTTGGGCCTAACGGCCCCTTTCCTTAAAAACATTTATCAGGTATAAAACATAACAGGATTAAACCAAAACATTTAAACATTCAGTATTAAAAATCATTTAATACTCTAAAACATACCTCAAACGTTTGGGCCTAATGGCCCCTTCTTTATAAACATTTATCAGGTATAAAACATAACAGAGTTATACCAAAACATTTAATCATTTATCATTTATCAGGTATAATACATAACAGAATTATACCAAAACATTTAACTATTCAGTCTACTAAGCTTTGTCTATTGGAACCACGTTAGCTCCTCGGGTAACCGTCGCCACCCGAACCATTCATAGAGTAACCGTCGTTACCCCGGGGAACCGTCATTCCCCGCTTCTAGTTGCACAACCACCTTTTCCCTTTTCACTAGACAATATTTGCTTAGATTAAAACATTTTCAACCTTTTCCACATTTTCAACCTTTTAAACCTTTTCATCTTTTTCAAAAGTCCATTTAAATAACTCTTGTATTTGGACTCATAACCATTTCAACACCAGTCCATCACCCGTATATGGAAAAAAGCGTTTCATAAATATAATGTTATGGGTCTTGCATAACAAGGCTAATAAGATCATATTTACCCGACACTTATTCATATACATAAGCTTAGACCAAACATTCACATTTTCCATTTCTCAAAATTTTATATAAAAGTTTTATCCTTTACATTACCTGTTTATTAAAACCTTCTTGAAAAGAGTAATAACAGGTAATGATAACTTTAAAACAGTTATAAGTATTAAAACTTTTCCACGTATGTATATCAACACAAAACAAGTAAAGGCATTTCAGATACTTTTCAAGTAAACAGTTGAATATATATCATTGCATGTATATCAGCCCGAAAACATTAAAATATTTAAAACATTTAAAAGTGGGCTCATAGAACTCACCTTATTCTCTTAAGCAGTTAATTCAGACAAAGTCTCCGCAATGCCTTCCAATTAAACATAATCGCGTATTGTATTCCGTTAATGCAAGGTTTAATATAATAAACAATTCCTATGTTTATTTTAATACTTCATTATCTTAATAATATTTTATTATTAAGTTCATTCCTTTTAAAAGGTTAAAATGACCAAAAGGCCCTTTAGGCCATTATCCCTTTCTTTTTGTTGATAATATGAAGACACGCATTCCTATAAGTAAACGCTCACTCCGGGATCGCCCAGTGAGGGATGCCATTTCCCAGTTGGGATTTATGCGACACCCTCGCTTTTGCCAGAAACCCCAGTGTACAGGCGTCTACCCTTCCGGTCCGCGCGAACTTCTAAATATCCGATTAACTCGGTATTTGGAATACGTTGTCATTTATCCATTTTAACTTCATATATACTTATTATATATAAAGACATGTTATCATACCAAAAATCAAGTCTCCATACCCTTCGGATAATTTTATTTTAAACAATCATATTCCGAAACCCTAATTTCCCATTTTTCTCATTTCTTTATCAAAACTCATTTTTTATTCAAAACTCATTTTTTATTCAAAACTAACTTAGGGTATTATACGTTATAAAATTTTATAACATGCTTAAAAATTTCAAAGCTTGATTCATCACTGTTTACTCGGGTTTGATAGCACAGCGGCTAGAAAAACCCTAATTTCAATATTAGCACTTTAAATATATATATTAAACACATTTTAAATATGTTTCAAATATATATTAAACATATTCTTTAATCCGATAATGATTATCGTTACCTTTATATTAAACTAGATGTTGCGATCCGCGCGTTGCGGCGGATGTTATTTGATTATATGTTTTTAAATCCCGGGTATGTTGTTTATGAAGGTGAAGCGTTATATGAAGCGATATATTACTTGTAGTAAGGAAATAAGCATCTTTGTTAGAGTAAGCAAATTTATATATATTACCATAAGAATTGGGTGGATATGACATAAAAAGCACTATTCATATCTAGACCAATAGTTTTGTGCCATGTGGCCACATATAAGGTCATGTGGTGACACGTGTCGTATTTAAACCAATGCTTTTGTGACACGTGGTTATGTGTTAGACCACGTGTGGCGACACGTAACCACGTGTCATATCTAGGTCAATATTTTTGTGACACGTGGTCAAGTGTCATGTACATGTGGTCTTTTTTTCTTCTTCAGACTTAAACGCAGGTGGTCAACTTTTAGACCATTTTTAGAGTTTTCGACTTTGGTCACGGCGTTTTGAAAAATGGGTGTTAGGACATGTGTCATGTACATGTGGTATTTTTTTCAGGATTAAGCGCATGTGGTCAACTTTTAGATCACTTTTAGAGTTTTCGACTTTGGCCACGACGTTTTGGAAAATGGGCGGCCCGCCCGCGAAGCACGGGCGGGTCACCATCTTGTTTAAGACATATATGAATCGTAATCAACAAAGTCATGAGCATCATCAGTGCAGAACCTGCCCCGTTTCAAAATTGAGGCTCCTGTCAACAAAATTGTATCTTTATTTTCAATCTCACCTCTATAACCTCTAATTTGAGTTGTTACATGATGTTATTAGTTAATGCAAGCTGACCTATCAACAACAAAATGCAAAAGACATACGATCAACTACCCTTTGCAGACAATGAGAGTTTCTTAGAGATAAATGACAACTTTTAAAAACTCATAAGAGCAAAATAATATGAATACACTTTTACTATTAGAAAAAGATAAACATTAAAGAAGGCAAACATTGGAATGTTTCAGCGATTCTTCTTCCTTGTCACCAACTTCATTATCCTCAACCTTCTCCTTGTATAAAAGTAATTTATTTGACAATTGAATGATATTTTTCTAAATATTGAGATATAAAACTCTCTAAATTTGACCTGCAGGTTGTACATGCATATAATTTCATTTATCGAGTCATAAAATAATGAAGATATTAAAAAGTCAACGGTATATTGTTATATATGTGGGAATTTCGTTGTAAAACCAATGTTGAGAACCACATAATGCATTATGCATTAGTAAACCATCAATGCCTGTCTCTCCCGCTACGTATGATTATTTTTACGCACTATTTACAATTGAATTAGGGTTCTTAACATACTATTGGTTCTGAAATGAACATGCTATATATGTAGACACACGTACCTTTTGGTGCTGTAACTTGTGATTTAATGAAATGCCCTTTGTTCCTAAACCATTCTGCAATAAATGGTAGACCCACATAAATAGCCTTTTTACCGAGTTCCTTAGCTACCCGCCACGCATAAATATAACCAATTGTATTCAACATGTCCACAACTTAAGCCCTGCAAATTTTTTGAGATTTTACTTTTCAAGATGAAACAAAAGACAAGAATATATATAAAGAAAAAAAGTAACCTAACTTAACGTACTTTCTTCGTTGTCCAGGAATACCTAAGTTCATGCTCCAGCTTTAACTTATGGAATGCTCGATTTAGAATACATGTTCCTACTGAAATCGATGTTTACACCACATGCTCTAGCTTTAAGTTACTGAACGTTGGTTATGGCCAATTTTTAAAGATTATATAAACCAAGAAATGAACATATCATAGTAGGAGTATAATTTCCAATTACAGAATAGAACCATTAGCAATGAACATTAAACAACCTTTTTATAATTAGGATTACTAGCCATACCTGCCTGTTAGTATTACTTTGTGTGCCACTTTAACCCCCAAATCATTATAAACCCTAATATTTTCATCTTCAGAACACCAAAGCCTGAAAATTTAAACCCCAAGCTTTTTAACTTAATGAAGGATTGATCAAGTTTGATCTAAATTCTAAAGTACTTGGTATAAGATTTCAGCCTTAGATAGAGCTAGAACTGTATGTTTGACCAAGAACACAAAGATTGCATAACCTGCTTGTAATGGTAGTTCATGAGGTGTTATCACCCACTGAATCCCATTCCCAAATCTACGATAGATCGAACCACTTACCCCAGTCACCCAGATGATTCTTCGGAGATTTGCGTCTCCGAAATTTGGTTTCTTTATCCCAAACCCCCAATCTTTCTTTCCTTTGATTTGACTTTCTTTTTTCGTTGACCCTCAGTCAAGATTTAATCTTGATCTTCACTTCAAAACCCTCCAAACTGTAACGGAGAGTAAACCCAAGGAGAGATCGTACCCGAACCTGTTTGTTTATCTTATGCATCATGAAACACAGGCTCCTGTTCTGCCACCAGATGCAGCGAACATCGACAAAATACACATGCTCACCTCCAAATCCCTTGGCAAATCCCTTGCACTCACCTTTAGTTTTTCCTTCAACAAATACAACATCATAACCTGCACTAAAAGTATCCACTAACCAAATGTATAAAGAAATATTTTGCAGTAAAGTTTAAAAACTAATCTAATAGAAATACATAATAACACAATAATCAGCTTTATATAAAAAGTAACAGAGGCTACTATGTACAATACATTTTGTAGTAAAGTTTATAAACTAATTACATAGAAATAGGAAAAACAAAAAAAATCAAATTTATAATACCTGATATACAGAATATGGAGGAGTAGCATCGAATTAACTGTTCTCTTTCTGTTTCGAACCTAAAATATCAACTAACATTCTCCATTTAAGTTCTTAAAAGTCATTCTTTACTTCAAACATAACACATTTAACTTTTAAGAAGATTCTTACCCACATATGAAGATGATGATACTCAGGATTGGCAATTTCCCAACCTATCCATACAGCCTCTTGCCACCTCTAAAATGAGATTTGTTAATGTTGCATACAGAGTTATTAACTTACATGTTCCTTCTCATAAATATCAAAATGAAGGTGACAGAAATCAAACAATCTGTAATATATTTCTTTGTTTTTATTAAAACCATAGAGCCTTTTGCCACCTCTAACATGAAATTTATTAATGTTGCATACAGAGTTAAAAACTATAATAAAAAAGAAAATGATCCATTAATAAACCAATTTGTTAAACACATTTGAGGTCAGAATTCAAATTATTAACCTAGCCAACAAATTTAAATTGCAAGCACCTCTAGATTAACAACAAAAACCTATACATTTCAAACTCTAGAGGTTTAGGTAACCAAGGTATAAAGGAAGTCAAACAATCTGTAATCTATTTCTTTGGTTTTCTTAAAACCCACACCACACCCCCCATCAAATAGAAACTTAGTTTTCATCAATATCATTTTGATTATAACATATTGATACATTGTCACATTGTTAGTGAATATCAACTTCTACCCTGTTTTTCATCAATCATTTTTCCTCTAATCTTATAAGAAAGCTAAAGCAAACAAATCAAAACAACACATATATGACCATCATTTAAACAGAAGATATATCACTCAAATAGAATACACAATAATGCCTAAAGACTTACCTCCAAACAAACACAACACTGAACATGCAAACATGGTTATGCCTGCAGAGGATGAAGTTGTTGCAACACTCAAAGTACCTGTAACCTACAAATCATTCATTTGATATCAAAATTGAATACCAACCAAAGGAAAAAGAATTTAACATACAACTAAAAATAGGCATTTAAACAAACACCTTTATAGGCACAACCAAAAGGGGATGAAATCTTATATGAAACCCTATATGAAACTAAACATCCAAAACATAGTTCGACTGAACTGAAAAAATATAGGAAAACCCAAAACACAGTGCGATTGAACTAAAGAAAACACACAAACAACTAATTGGAAGTAAGGGAAAGGTACCACAAAGTGGAAATCTTGGGCTGATGATGGAGATGAAGGCTGATTGAAGATGAAGACTGATCGAATCCCAAACTCTAAACTCCATATCGTGAAATAATATTCCACCTGCAAAAATCAGAAAACCCTAACCTTAATCCAGCACCTTCATCGGTCACTGATCCTCGCACAACCACCATCTCCATTAACAAAAAGCTTCAAGCCGTGTGTAACCTTGCCTTCGCAGCACAACAAATCGCCGGTTCAATGGAGGATCATAAATCTTCGATGGAGGACCAGAGGGTTTGTGTAGAGAGAGGTAAGAATAAAGAGTTGTGGATGGAGAAAGCAGATGGATTGAGAGAGAAGATGAAGAATGGTATGGCCGGTGGAGTGTCAATGGGATAAGCAGGTGATAAAGTAACAACATTGTAAAGCAGGCATAAAATGATGTACATAAATAAATGCATATATAACTTGTACATCATGCATTAATAATATAATAACTACTTCTATTTGATCTGGTTGCATCAAGTACTTGTACACTCTACATCACTAATATAATATAGCATTCTATTTGATTTAGTAGTTGTATTTTGTTTAGGGTTTTAATATATAAGTTTTATATATATATATATATATATATATATATATATATATATATATATATTTAATATTTAAATTCTTATTTTCTTTTAATCAATAAAAACGATTAATAATATATATATATATATATATATATATATATATATATATATATTTATCTATCTCAAATACTTTTACCTCACTTGATTGATTTTATCACTACAAGAAACTGGGGTATTCACCCACACATAATTTACCTACATTTGACTATATGTAGGTTTATAACTACACATGTTTTTATATGTGTGGGTAACGACGGATGAGAATTTTGTTAAGTTCTTAACAAATAATATATGTGCCTACTAACGTTTACCTACACTTACTTACCTACATTTGTATATATGTAGGTGAAAAGGTAAAAATATGCCTACATGTTGACCATACTTTTGTTATGTGTGGGTATGTACCCACACATATACAAAACACAATAATATACGTAGGTAATAAGTACTATTTTACATACACATAATATTATCAAAAATATGTGTAGATAAATGTAGTGAATTAATTTTTTTTATGTTGTTAAAAATGACGTGGCAAATTATGTACCTACACATATTTAATAATTTGGTGTATGTGTAGGTATAAAAATATAGTGACGTGGAAATAATGTTTCTTTTGTTTTTATAATAAAAGAATAAGTAATATTTTACATACACATAATATTAGCAAAAATATGTGTAGATAAATTTAGTGAAGTAAATTATTTTTATTTTATTATAATGACGTGGCAAATTATGTACCTACACATATGTAATAATTTAGTTTATGTGTAGGTATAAAAATATAGTGACGTGGAAAATGCGTTTTTGTTTTTTTTTAAAATAAAATAAAAAACGTACCTACCTACGCATATTGTAAATTATACTTATTTGTTGGTAAAAGTATATTTAGTAAATATTGTTAGTTTTTTTTTACTATAATGACGTGAATGATGAGTTTTTTTTTCTTAATCACACTCTTCCGTTACTTCGTTCTAAAAACAAAATGATACCATTAATTACGAAAGTTGTAAATTATATTACCAACCAAGATGAAGATAAATTAATTGTTTTTATAGTTACACAAAATGCCTAGATATACTACACTAGGACTTCAAAAACCATCACCAACAACAGGCCCGGAACATTACCTAAGTAAACTTCACTTGAAGGTATTGTTCCAGCGCCCGTGCTTCACACTCCGCGGTCGCTAACTTCTGCTCCATCTCGAACACCTCTTTGGTGTACTTGTTCACTAACTCCTGCACCAGAAATCCTCCAACACTTTTGCTTCTTTCATAGTTGTGGTCCAGCACATAAGCAAGCAAGCTGTTGTACCGTTTCATCAACTTCTTCTTCACAGCAAGAGAAGATTTGATATCCGCAATCCAGTCGTTATTTGCAGCCCAGCATTCATCAATGATTGTGGCTTCCATTTGAGACATTTTTGTAAAGCTACAAAATAAGAAATCAAAACACAAATTAAAACCAAAAAAATCAAGTTTAAATTTTTTAAAAACAATGATCCCCAAACATGCAAGATTAGATGAATAACCCATAAAGATTTTGGAACTACGGTTTCTAATAATCAAAACAAACAGACCCATTAGGGTTAGGGTTTCAACAAACGAATGTATAAATTTCTAAGAATCAAAATAAACAGACCCATTGGGGTTATACGGTTTCAAGAAACTAAGGTATAAATTTCTAATAATCAAAATATATACAGATTACGATTGCGCGCATGGATGTTACTATATCAACTTGGATAGCAATATTTAACGGTGATTCCGTAGAATCTCCATATGTGGAAGACGATCTAACATAAACATAAAGACATTACCTTTTGGTTGACGATGAGAAGACTGCTAGATTCGCCGTATGTGTGGGTGTGAAAGTATGTGTTGGTGAAAGAAAGTTGTGGGGTGAGGGGCGGGTATATAGGCTTTTATAAGGGTAAGCGTTCGTTTACCCATTAAAATTTAAAATAAATTTAACAGGCTGTAAAAACTAATTAATGTATATCTAATATTTATTTTAATCGTGGTAATCCAATATCTTATACAAATTTAAAAATACTTGCATCTTAATAGTAACAAATAATATATGCAAATAGAAAAAATAAAGAGTAAATTACAATTTACGTCCTTTAAGAAGTATGTAAATTTCAATTTTCATCCTTAAACTAAAGAAATAGCAGAAAACGTCCTTTATATTTATGGTTTGTTTCAAATCACGTCCTTTCGTCTAACAGACGTTAATTTTTTCCGTTAGACCAGGTCATGTGCAAGGCACATGAGGGCAACATGGTCATTTTATTATTTTAATATAGAACAAATTACATTTTACGTCCTTTAAGAATTACCCAAATTTCACTTTCCATCCTTAACTTAAAGAAATAACAAAAAAAATCCTTTAAGTTTATAGTTTGTTACAGCTTACATCATTTCTTTTAAGAAACGTTATTTTTTTCTGTTAAGCTATATCAGGTGCATTGCACACGAGGACATAATTGTCTTTTTATATTGTACGGACCATTTTGTAAATAAATAAAAATATAAAACTTATATGAATATAATTTTATTTAGAGTAAATTACAATTTACGTCCTTTAAGAAGTATGTAAATTTCAATTTTCATCCTTAAACTAAAGAAATAGCAGAAAACGTCCTTTATATTTATGGTTTGTTTCAAATCACGTCCTTTCGTCTAACAGACGTTAATTTTTTCCGTTAGACCAGGTCATGTGCAAGGCACATGAGGGCAACATGGTCATTTTATTATTTTAATATAGAACAAATTACATTTTACGTCCTTTAAGAATTACCCAAATTTCACTTTCCATCCTTAACTTAAAGAAATAACAAAAAAAATCCTTTAAGTTTATAGTTTGTTACAGCTTACATCATTTCTTTTAAGAAACGTTATTTTTTTCTGTTAAGCTATATCAGGTGCATTGCACACGAGGACATAATTGTCTTTTTATATTGTACGGACCATTTTGTAAATAAATAAAAATATAAAACTTATATGAATATAATTTTATTTATAAAATAAATAAAAAATCTGATCAGACCAAACTTCAATATCTCCAATGTCCACCACATTCTAATTCCTTCATGGCACCGCTGCTTCTCCACCAAACCCTCTGTCACCGCCCCACCTCCACTTCCGATCATCGCCACACCACACATCCAACTCCATCGTAATACCTCCTATCACCATCCATCGTAAATGCTTTTCTGGGATCTGTATTTCTGACTTGTTGCTGAGGGAGTTTGATCTTCATGAACGAATAGGTTTTTATTGGTCGGGTGTAGGATGGATGGTGACATGATGGAGGTAGATGTGTGGTGCAACGATGGTCAGAGGTGGAGCCGGGGCGACGACAGAGGTAGATGTGTGGTGCAACGATGCCATGGAGGGATTAAAATGTGATGGAGACTGGAGATATTGAAGTTTGGTCTGATCAGATTTTTCATTTATTTTATAAAAAGAATTATATTCATATAAGTTTTATACTTCTATTTATTTACAAAGTGGCCCGTACAATATAAAAAGACAATTATGTCCTCGTGTGCAATGCACCTGATATAGCTTAACAGACAAAATTAACGTTTCTTAAAGGAAATGATGTAAGTTGTAACAAACTATAAACTTAAAGGACTTTTTTTTGTTATTTCTTTAAGTTAAGGATGGAAATTGAAATTTGGGTAATTCTTAAAGGACGTAAAATGTAATTTATTCAATATTAAAATAATAAAATGACCATGTTGCCCTCATGTGCCTTGCACATGACCTGGTCTAACAGAAAAAATTAACGTCTGTTAGACGAAAGGACGTGATTTGAAACAAACCATAAATATAAAGGACGTTTTCTGCTATTTCTTTAGTTTAAGGATGAAAATTGAAATTTACATACTTCTTAAAGGACGTAAATTGTAATTTACTCAAAAATAAATTTGGAACTTTAAAATATTATACACTAATAGTCTACTACACGTGTAAAGTTTTAATTACTAGGGATGGCAAAAAAAAACCAGACCCCATGGGAAAACCCGAAACTCGCAACATCTGGGTTGGACAACTGGCCGGGTTCTCGGGTTTCGGGTCGGGAATGTGTAAAATGTTTACTACCGGGTAAGAACAACTTAAAAAAAATAAAGGTTTATAATATAGGTAATATTTTGGCACACAATATCAATGCCACAAATTGATTTTGTGTCAATAACCATTCAATACAGGTTTAGTCAATACAGTTTCAACATACATCTATAATTAAAACAAGCAATCACATGTATAATCAAACACATGTAGCATTAATACTGATCAAAATATAGCCATCTTTGTTTGCAAGAAACCAGAAACCACAACTATTAAAGTATCAGTTTTACCAAAAAGATTAAAGTAGCGGAGATCAACAACTCCAACAGATTAATGTATCAAAGGGCCAACATGAACCCTAGCTAAAACAAACTGAAAACCCACCAACTGTTTATCACTTCTTTCCCACCAACAACTGCTCCCCTACACCTTCAAGCAGTACTTCTTCTCCGGTCAAATCCTTGTGAGCTTTCTGCCACGCGTTGATATCCCACTCTGGCACTATCAAACCGGACTTCACAATTCGATGAGCCATTTCAATTTTACACTTAAGTACGGCAGCTTCAACAGATTTAGCATGAGCTTTGTCCTTGGCCACAAGCTGATCACGAACTGAGATGAACCGGTTTCTGGCCTGCAGCACGAGGAAAGTAAGTATTGCATACTAAAAGTATCTAAACAAGTAATAGGGATACATACTTGAAGAAGGAAACTGTCCTCCTGTTCAAATATTTCTTCAAAAGAAAGGTCAGCAAAAGGATCATAAGAAGACTGGACATGAGAAATAGTCTTTCTCTTCTTCAAAGAAGGAAGCCTCTCCTTATCGAAAAATTGGTGAGTCTTCACGTTTGAACTCACATCCTCATTACCCACACCATGAACAGATTTCGAATTAGCACCTGAATGATTAGATGGACTCATATCAATATATAGAGTAAGACATGTGAAAGCAAAAGAAAATATGCTTACCGGAAGATGAACCTGTCGAACAGATAGTTTCAGGAGTAAACCCAGACAAACTGGAAGCATGATCTATAGAGAAGGTTCTCTCTTCAACAGGAAGAGCCAAGAGTTTACTCAACATTTCAGATGTATGATTGTCAACGGGAGCAACCTTTGACAGATCAATATCTGCAGAATAGAGGTCATGATAAGATCTGACCAATTAGATACCATCCAATTAACCCATGACCCATTCAACTACGCACATATTTTTTTTAATTAGCCTACTATTAACCTTTGAGAGATTAATATCTGCAGAATATGTATGGTTTTAAATAAGAATAATGGGAGACAAATGGTTACCTTCGACAACCCAAGTATCGGGAATAAGTCTTCCGTTGGGAATGGAATCCCTCTCTACGTAGAAGAACCGACTTCTCCAAATGGGATTGTTTTCACCAACACGATGGATCAAATTCGTCTGACCATCATTAGCCTTCAACATATAACGACCTTGGCCATTGGTCACCAGATTATACGCTTCAGTTATCACAGAAATGGGAATGTCTAGATGATGCTTAACTTTAATACGATTTAGGGAGTGTAGGGTTCTCCAGACCGTGGGCATTACTTGAGTATAGCAAAGATTGGTGACATCAAAGAACTCTTGAATCAAAGAAGGAAAAGGATACTTCAAACCTATAGTAAACGGATATTCAGGAAAACATACCCATTTTTTTGATTTGCCGTCTATTGCTGCGGCGGGTTGTGTAGACAAACCCCTAAAAACCACGGAAGTATAAAAAGAACCAGAATCCCTCAGGCGTATAATATCAGAAGGAACTATCATACATTCTTCTTCGGCAGTTTTAGGGACTACGCCCTGTGATTCGATATGGTCGTCTGAAGCGATCCTGGCAGAAGGAGTCTTCACCCTCATCTTTGAAATAGGGAAAGCGATGTGGAAGGAAGAAGAGATCGAAAGAAAAAGGGAAAGCGATGTGGAAGGAAGGAAAGCGATGTGGAAGGAAGAAGAGATCGAGAGAAAAAGGGAAAGCGATGTGGAAGGAAGGAAAACGATGTGGAAGGAAGAAGAGATTGAGAGTATTGTGGAAGGTTTGAAATGGTAACTGACTTCAGGAAAACCGTCGAAAAATAAAAAAAATAAAACAAGTTAAAAGGGAATCGAACCTAAGCCAATTATGAATAAAAGACGACATGGAACCGTTGAGCTGGTTGGAATTTTGTTTTATGAATGAAATTTGTATTTTATATACAAATCATAGGTACATATTTTTTAAATTCAAAGTTTTAAACATCAACTATAATTGTCGCAGATCCTATCCATGTTTATGAATATAAAAAAAAAACTAACAACCAATTAAAACACCGGAAATTCCTATCCACGATATGATCCACGATAAACCCTAGTTCCACGTTGTGTTTGCTTCAACTATGATCGTTATGGATTATGCATCATAGTATACAAGATTGTGATCGTTTTGATTAATTTTTAATCATAATCATTATCAGGTACAAACTATGAGTCATGAATGGGTGACAAGCGGGCATCGTGCTTCGACCGAGTATGTCGAGGGGGTAAAGCAATTTTTGAACGTTGCTAGAAAAACGTTGAACTCCAGTGGGTTAACATTATGCCCATGTGTTAACTGTCTTAATACTAGGTTACATAATATAGATGCCATTACTTGCCACTTAATCAATGTAGGAATTGATAAGTCGTATACGCAATGGGTGTACCACGGTGAGGTTGAGGATGAACACAGCGATGAAGATGTTGGAATGGATGATTTTGATAATGACGAATCTGCTGGTGGCGTAAGAGCAGGATTACAAGATGCAATTGGTGATCAATACTTTGATATTGGCCCTACCAATGATCTAACTGGAAATCAACAGCCTGCTTTTAAAAATAATCGTTTACAGAAGCTGCATGAAGCCTTAGATAGTCCTTTGTATGAGGGATGCAAGGATACTTGTACGTTGACCTTTGTTGTGAAGTTGATGAATTTGAAAGTAATGAACAAATGGACTGATAATTCGTTTGAGATGCAATTGAAGTTGTTTCGCGAGGTACTTCCCAAGCCAAATAATTGTCCAGAAAGTTATTACGAAGTGAGAATGCTTCTTTGTGAAGCTGGTTTAGGTTACGAGCTTATTGATGTTTGTCAATATGATTGTGCTATTTTCTACGGAGATAACAAAGATGCCATAGCATGTCCATTTTGTAAAAGTAGTCGTTATGTGCGTAACAAAATTGCTCACAAGAAGCTGCGATACTTTCCGATAACACCTCGTTTGAAGCGCCTATATGCGTCACGCCACACAGCTAAAGACATGCGGTGGCATAAAGAAGTACGACGGGATGAGGATGGAGTTTTACGTCATCCTGCTGATGGAAGGGCTTGGAAACATTTCGATGATATGTATCCTCAATTTGCAAATGATTCGAGGAGTGTACGATTGGGGCTGGCTTCAGATGGATTTAACCCATTTAGCAATATGTCAACATCATATAGTATGTGGCCAGTCATTTTGATGCCTTATAACATGCCACCTTGGTGTACACTGCATAAGAGCAATTTTCTCTTAAGTTTATTGATTCCTGGTCCAAAGTCTCCAGGTAGGGACTTTGATGTGTTTCTAAGGCCCCTTGTAGATGAACTTACAGTTCTATGGCGTGATGGGGTTGAAGCATATGATGAATATTCTAAATCAAATTTCAGGCTGCATGCCGCAGTAATATGGACGATCAGTGACTTCCCCGCTTATGCTTACCTATCAGGATGGAGCACTATGGGCAAATTGGCATGTCCAGTATGCTTGGAGGACACCCGTTCTGAGCGTATTCGTGGTAAGCAGTCCTATTCAGGACACCGGTGTTTCTTAAGCACAACACACAGGTGGAGAAAGAGTTTAGAGTTTGACGGAAAGCAAGAGAAAAGGGATGAACCTCGTCACTTTACAGGTAACGATATATTACAGCAACTGGAGAATGTTCCTACAATGATTCCTGGGAAAGCACCAAGTAATGAGAGTTTGAAGCGTAAAAGAGGAATTGATGAATATAACTGGTCAAAAAAAAGTATATTGTTTGAACTTCCGTACTGGGCTGAATTATTGCTCCGTCATAATCTTGATGTAATGCATATAGAAAAAAATGTATGTGATAATATAGTAGGTACTTTGTTAAATGATCCTGTGAAATCAAAGGATACTATAAAAGCACGTTTAGACTTGCAGGATCTTAACATTCGCAAAGATCAATGGCTGAAAGAGAGAAATGGAAAATTTGAGAAACCTCATGCTAATTTCACACTCTCTAAAGATGAATGTGAGAAGTTTTGTGAATTCATAAAGTCTGTTCGGCTACCTGATGGTTATGCGTCCAACATTAGTCGCTGCGTGACGGACCGTAATACACTTGGAGGGATGAAAACGCATGATTGTCATGTATTGCTTCAGAAGATACTACCGACAGCCATTAGACCTTTCTTAGACAAGGAAATACGTACAACTTTGATCGAGTTTTGCCAATTCTTTCAAAAAATAAGTTCTAAAACGCTATATGTCAAAGAACTTGAAGAAATGAAGACGGGGATTGTAATTATATTGTGCAAACTTGAGAAGATATTTCCTCCAGCATTTTTTACGATCATGGTTCACTTGTGTGTACATTTACCAGAGGAGGCATTGTTAGGCGGGCCGGTCAGTCAGAGATGGATGTTCGGGGTTGAACGCCGGATGGGAACATATAAGGGATATGTTCGTAACTTTGCACGTCCCGAAGGCTCTATTTCTGAAGCATATGTTGTTGATGAAGCTGTCACATTTTTATCTCGTTATCTAGATGACATTGAAACAAGATTTACTCGTCCAGAACGCAACTGGGATGTACCGACCACTAAACACGATATGGAGCTATTCAACAACAAAATTCGTACATTGGGTGCTTCAAAATTCGGACAGCTAGGTAACGATGTTGATGCGGTGCAATGGTATATCATTAATAATTGCGGAGATGATCTTGATTATTTCTTAAAGTAAGTTGACTGTACTAACATATACCGTTTATATTCTTTTAAGTAGTTAATTTCAAAATTATCAACTATATATCTTATATTTCATTTAGGGAGCACAAAGACGCTATAAAATCAAGAGGTGTAGCAGATGAAGATTTAGATACTATACACAAGCGTGAATTTCCTTCTTGGTTCAAGAAAAAGGTAAAAAGAAAAACTCTTTACTGTAATTAGTAATTGATTTTAAGCACACAACTAATCTTTGGTATTTATAGATGTCTTTGCTTAGAGTCAACAGGGATCATCGAGCAACAGATGATTTGTACGCATTGTCACAGTTTCCCGATGATCGTTATAGTAGTTGGCAAAGTTGCGTTGTACATGGTGTTAGATTTCGTTGCAAAGTGCGTGATGACAAGTTCACTACACAATGTAGTGGAGTTTGTGCAGGGGAATATGATGATGAAACAAGGATTTATTATGGTGTGTTACTCGAAGTTATGGAGTTGGATTTCATACTCGGCAGAAAGGTATTCATGTTTCGTTGCAAGTGGTATAATACAGATCCAAAGGGGAAAAAAATGGTGGTTGATCACAAATTGACATCAATTGACATTACATCTAAGTGGTTTGTAGATGAACCATTTATCTTCGCTACTCAAGCTCAACAAGTTTTTTATCTGAAAGATATGGCACGTGGGAAAAATTGGATGGTGGTACAGAAAGTAAACCATCGCAACGTTTATGATATACTTGAGCACGATGAAGACCAAGTATCGTCGAGTACTGATGTATTTCAAGAAGAGGAATCAAGTGAGTTGCCACCTTTTGAACCAACCGAAGAATTACCTAACTCATCTTTCATAGTTCGAAAAGATGTAGAACCTGAAACTGTACCGTATAAGGAAGTTCAAGAACTACGTAATTTGTATTCCCGTGTCGGTGACTTAGAAGATACAACTGATGACTATGATGACAGTGGTAGAATTTTTATGAATGACGAATCTACACTTGATTCCGACCCCGATTATGATTCTGATGATCCAGTCCATATTAGTGGTAATGATGATGCTCTTGAATGATTTTCACGACAGGCTGAGGTGTGGGCGAGGAGACAACAATTTATTATTTTTATTTTTTGTTATGTAACTGTACTACACGTGATATGTCATTTGATGGTTTGCGATGAGTAGCGATTTGGTCTTGGTTTCAAGTTTCGTTGATCGTATTTATCATGCATGTTTGCTATATATTGAAATATATATATATAATTCGTAAGAGTTAGAAATAGATTAGACTTCTTATACAATTTTATTGCGAGATCAATTTAAAGTAAATTAAGACTTCTAATCAATAATACTTAGTTAAAGTAATAAACATATTTAAATAATAAGACAAATTACCATAGAAAGCATTAACCACAAGATCATATTAATTAGCATACGTGATTGTCAACCGAGGAGATCATTAATGTATTAATTACAAAAAATGCCTAGATACCACTAGGACTTTACAACCACCAAAAGTTAAAAGTTTTGAAACTATCAACAACGACCAAAAACCATCAAACCTCCTTCACAAAACCACCAACAACAGCAGGCCGGGAACATCAACTAAGAAAACATCACAGATAAGTGATGTTCCAGCGCCTGTGATTCTTGCTCCACAGCCTCCAGTTTGTGCTCCATCTCCACCACCTCCTTGGCGAACTTGTTCACCATTTCCTGGATCAGAAACGCAACTGAAACTTTGCCGGCCTCGTACTTGTGATGCAGCACATAACTGAGCAAAGCGTTGTAGCGGTTCACCAATGACCGCTTCACAGCAAGAGACGCCTTAATGTCCCCGATCAGTTCGTTGTTAGCAGCCCAGATTTCTTGATTGACCGTGGCTAGCATCTGAGACATTGTTTTATACCTAAAAAATAAGAAATCAAAACACAATTAAATCAAAACCCAAATACTCAGTCTATGATAAAATATAACTGAAAGATCACTAAGTATGGATCAATCTAACAACAAAGCCCTATCATAAAGCAATATGCTATGTTAATATGGAATAAAGTTAGCCTACATTTTGTGTCAAAAGGGTTTATGGTCCATGCAACAGAGTAAACAAACGATTGGGGTTAGGGTGCTTCTAATAATCAGAGTAGACAGACCCATTGGGGTTAGGGTTTTCGTAAAATCAAATTCACAGGAAAAACAGAATGATACAAAGTAGACAGACCCAATGTGGTTAGGGTTTTCGCAAAATCATATCTTATGCAAAACAGAGTATGCAACAGAGTAAAGGAACATCGCAAACTTCCCATTGGGGTTAGGGTTTTCATAAAATCGCATCTTGTGCTAAGAATAGTACACTACAGATCAAAGAAACAGAGTAAACAGACCCAATGGGGTTAGGGTTTTCGCAAAACAGAGTAAAAAGATATGACGATCTAACAATGTTAGATATGACGATCTAACAAGTTTCATGTTATTAAATGAATCATGTCTAGTGTTACCGTAGAATCGTCGTATATGGAAAACGATCGAACATAAAACGAAGAAAATTTTCAACGAAACAAGAAACTGACCTTAATTTGCTTGAAGACGGTGAATTTGGAAGATGAAGAAGCGGAGTGATAGGAGTAGGGTGAAAGAAGTGAATATGGTCTTTAAATATAATCAGTTTACCCAAACAATTTTAATTTAAAATATCTAAACAAAGGGTTATGATTACTTTTTTAAAATATCTTAAAATAACTTACCTAAAGTGTATAAAAAGTTATTAAAATATATACATGTATATTAATATATAAATTTATTTTATAAAAAAAACATATAAAAATTCCAAAAAGAATAATCGCGATTAATCCCTTGACTAAAGTTCAAAGTTTCATATGTCACTCCAGCGCCGCTTGATGGGGTTTCCTTGGAATCATGACTATAACGGCTTATCGGGGTCCACCAACACCAAAGTGGTCGGTCATGACCCGATTCTCAATTTTTCAATTTGGAAGATCATATTACATGTTAGTAAGTGGTAATGCAAAGTTTCATGCCACTCCAATGCCCGCTTGATGGGGTTTCCTTGGAAACATGACTATAAGGGCTTATCGGGGTCCACCAACACCAAAGTGGTCGGTCATGACCCGATCCTCATTTTTTTCAATTTGGAAGATCATATTACATGTTAGTAAGTGGTAATGCAAAGTTTCATGCCACTCCAATGCCCGCTTGATGGGGTTTCCTTGGAATCATGACTATAACGGCTTATCGGGGTCCACCAACACCAAAGTGGTCGGTCATGACCCGATCCTCATTTTTTTCAATTTGGAAGATCATATTACATGTTAGTAAGTGGTAATGCAAAGTTTCATACCACTCCAATGCCCGCTTGATGGGGTTTCCTTGGAATCATGACTCCAATGACTTATCGGGGTCCACCAACACCAAAGTGGTCGGCCATGACCCGATCCTCAATTTTTTCAATTTGGATGATCGTATTACATGATAATAAGAGAAAATGCAAAGTCATATCACTTCAATGCCGCTATGCATGGGGTTTCCTAAATAGGAGGCGCCGACCTTATAACATTCCACCAACACCAAAGTGGTCGGTCATGACCCGATCCTCAAATTTTCAATTTGGATGATCATATAACATGTTAATGAGAGATAATTAATGCAAAGTTTCTTGTCACTCCAATGCCGCCTGATGTGGAATTTCCTTGGAATCATGACTCCAACGGCTTATCGGCCAGGGTCCCACCAACACCAAAGTGGACGTCGGTCGATCATGACCCGATCCTCAATTTTTCAATTTGGAATATCATATTACATGTTAATAAGAGGTATAATGCAAAGTTTCATGTCACTCCAATGCCCGCTTGATGGGGTTTCCTTGGAATCATGACTATATATAACGTACGGCTTATCGGGGTCCACCAACACCAAATTAAGCGGGATCGGTCGTCATGAACCCGATCATCAATTTTTTATTTTGGATGATCATATTACACGGTAATAAGAGGTAATGCAAAGTTTCATGTCACTCCAATGCCGCTTGATGGGGCTTCCTAGGAAACATGACTCCAACGGCTTATCGGGACGCCCAATTAAAACAGGGTCATGAACGGCCGACACCCAATTTTTCAATTTGGATGATTGTATTACATGTTAATCAGAGATAATTAAAGTTCAATGTCACTCCAACGCCTTATCGAGTCCACCAACACCATCAAAGTGCTCGGTCACGACCTTGACCGAACGGTACTAATTAATTATCATGCATATATGGTCGTATCTCATTCATAACCGCCTCCTAACTTTTCTAAAAAAAATTAAACCTCCCCCCCCCCATTTCCAATTCAGTACGATATAGTGGTTTCGACAACTCCGCTTTCTGTTGAATCCAAATCCCCTTTTTCATTCTCCATATACGGAAACAATAGTCGGTTCTAGGGCAAATCAACTGTTTCTAGTTCATCGGCTTGCATCTGCATCAACTTCAAACCGGTAGCGTCAATCATTTTTCATACTCTTCAATCCTCAAGAATTGTTTTGTTTCATGATGTTGTCACTACTTATTTTGTTGTTGTTTTTTCTTTGCATTATGCTTTCACTAGTTAATTTGTAGGTTTTGGCTAATGAGTTTAGGATCATGTACGGCGTGGATTTGGGTGGTTTGCAAGTTTGTTTTTTAATAGGTTATAGATGAATCTTTAGTTCGTTCATAGGTTGTGTTTAATGTGTTTGATGAAAAGTAGTCTTCAATCATCATGATTTTTTTTTATGATGCTGTAACTAGTTAAATTGTTAATATATATATTTTTTTTGGATTATGCTGACTAGTTAATTTGTAGGTGTTGGTTTTGGTTAATGAATTGAGGATGATCGGGGGCGTGTGGAGATAATTGGTTTGATTCAAAAATGGTTTGTGTTTTAAGAGGTTATAGATGAATCTTTAGTTCGTTCATAGTTTGTGTTTAAGGTGTTTGATAAAACTATACACATTCAATTTATATCAGTTTCTTATTGTAATACAACATTGTTGATTATTGGATATAATTAAGTTAACTGTTATGAAAACCAGTACGCATCTTATTATTCATCGTTGAACAGGTATACAATGAAGCTAAAAAGCGGTAAGCAAGTTGAAGGTGTAAAAAAACCCACTGATTACGAGAAAATGAGAGAACTGAGGATTCAAGAAATTAAAGAAAAACAAATAGCACTAGGAATTAATAACATTTCAACATCTGTAACAAGTTTAGTAGATAGTCAAGGAAAGAAGAAAAAAAGATTATCATCAACCGACAGCAATGATGGAGATCCTGACTTTACTGCTGATCTGGGCGTGGAAGTATCCAAAAAGGTAATTGGTTACCAACTTTTTTATTAACTTGTATTAATACAACCATTCTCTAATGATTATAAGTTTGTTGTAGAAACATCGAAAACAATTCGTTGCACCACTGTCATTGAGACGACGAAATTTAAATACCACCAGGGAATTACGCTCGCAAGGGCTAAGTGAGACGACGAAACAAAATATGAACAACCGGCGGTTTGGTCTTGTTGATGAGGATGAGGAGGATATAGATGACCATGAAGAAGAAGATGAAGATACTGCTGAGGATGATGATATGTTTGAAGGTATTACCTTATGGATGTTATTATTTGGTGTATTTACTAATAATAACAAAGACACTAATATAACTATATTTCATATGCTTGTAGTAGTTTACAGAGGAGACCGAGTATCCCAAACTGTGAATGATGCTGATGAGAATGATGGGGATGATGGCGATGGTGATTTTCAAAACGAGGATGATGCGTTATGTCAAGATGATGTTGGTCAACCTGATAAGTATGGAGAAAATGGCGCTGATGAATTTGAAAACGAGGATGGTACAGTTTTTTATTCAAGTCTAATGTTCTTTAACTAGCACAATTATCATATATTTATATATAACATATAATTATATATATATATATATATATATATATATTTTTTTTTTATTTATTTTTATAGTTTACTGATTTTATTACTATATATATCCTAATTACAACAACTATGTTATATTGGGCTGCTAAATCCTCAGGACCCATAAACTGTTTAATTACAGTTTTACTTAGTTCAAATATGTACTTGTTTTGTAAATTATTTTTTTTATACAGCTAATAATATGGTGGTATATTATTTTTGGAAACAAAAATAATATACGGTTTTCTCCTAAAAATTAGCTCCAATCACGCTAATTGGTTTTCATCTAAAATTTATCTACAAAATAGAAAGTTTAGGCGCTAAAACCCATGCTTCCTCCCGCTATTTTTTATCCCTCTCCCCCCATGATCTTGTTTGTTTAATATAAGTTTTATTCAATATAAACATCTCTGTTTATATTTTTGGTCTAACGCGTCTCTCTCTTAGGAGCTTTAGGTACAAGACTACAGCCTGGCCAAATTCATATAGCCACATTCATCAACCAAGTCTCTGACAATTCTCTATCATCAAGCCAGAGTAATCATTCAAGGTAGTTATTTTGACGACCACACCCTTTTTATCTTCAACTGTCTTTGTTATGTCGAGAATATATTAAAAAGATTGTCTCTTTAATTTGGTATAAATTTGATATAGTATTCAGTTTTAAATCTAGTATTATATCTTCACTTGATAGATGCTGACATGTTATATAACTATTAAATACAGCAAAATGTCAAGAAGAGGGGGGATGACTAAAAAAGCTGCAGTCCGTGGAGAAGATGGGCGACATACTGGTATGTGACAGTTTAATTTATTTTTATTATTAGGTACATTGTGTGTAGTCCACTTTAAAACTGTAAAACCGTCCAAACCGCTCATTTCGTAGAAATTTTTTTTTTACTGTTTAAACAGCAGTGAGTGGTTTGCTTTGGGGTTTATTTTAAGCTCGGTCATATAAACTCAAACAAGAATGTAATATTAGCTACGCTAATTTTTGTGTATGTTTAATGTTGCTATAGATACAGGGTCTCATATGTCGAGCCTTAGAACTTTTCCAATGCCTGGGATATCAGGTACCGGCTCACTAATGTCTCCAATTATGTTCAAATTTACCTGTTACTACTTTATACTGGTAATGTTGTTAATAGATATCTTGTTGTAATTGGTTGTAGACAAGCAACCTAAGATCAACTCGGTTTTAAATGTTGTGAGAAGCGTAGAAAGTGGCAGTAAAGGAGTTCGAGAGAAAATTGTTCCATCTGGACAAAAGGAACAATCCCATGTGCCTGGTGAGTAAATATGTTTGAATTTACTTGTTAATAAATAGTGTCTACGTAATGTTGTTAATACATACTTTGCTGATGAATTTGGTTGTAGACAAACAACATAGTCTCGCCTCTACTGGAATGGGTACAAGCAAAAAAAGGGTCAGTACATGTGACAAAGCCGCGCCACAGACAAAGAGGAGAGCAACTCCTGCTCCTACAAACGAGACCTGTTCAGCTGCAACCAATGAAACTAATCGGACCTCTGGTACAGAGCCAACTGAAGAACTGGAACAATCTACACCACATGGTTAGAAAATTTGTTAGAATATACTTGCTTATACTTGGTGCATGTTGTTAATCTTGATATGTTCCGTTACCTGTTTGTAGACATGTCAGCTTATGAAGAGACAGAGCTAGAAACTGGAGTAAGCAAATCGATAAAAAAACGTGGTGGAACATGTAGCAAGGGTGCTCGAAGAATGGTGAAGGCATGTAAGACAAAACTGCCAGTGGTGTTCAACTTTCAAATGAGGAAAGTTGTTTCTGATAACGAGTCACAATTCATGTTCGAGTGTGGGTACATTTTGCGAAACAATTGTACTTTTGCTTATAAAGAGTGGAGATATGTACCTAATCAAGTGAGGATGTCTTTACGGGACAAGCTAACTGTAAGTTTCTTATTGTAGTCCGGTATGATTTTAACATCTACATTTACTAACCAGTTAATATGTTTGTTACATGTGCTGTTTAAAGACATTATTTGACATTGATGTGGAGGATACGGATGTTTGCCGAGTTATTGATGCCTACATGGCAAGGGCGTGGAGGGGTTTTCGAGCTGAGTTGCATAAGTACTTCAAACTTATGGAAGGATCGAAAGATGAAACAACTCTAGCAAAGGTGAAGGCCACACCCCCTTCCGATATTGGCAAAGACGTAGACTGGGGATATCTCTGTGATCGGTGGTCTGATCCACAGTTCTTGGTAAAGTTTTAACAAAGTTTTAAATACGTTAGTTGTATTATTCAATATTTCTGAATTCAGTCAAATATTTGATATTGCACTATGGCTGTACTTTTTTGAAGGAAACTGCCAAAAAGAGGGTTGAGGCTCGTGCGATGCGAAAGACAGATAGTAGGAATGGTTCCAAGAGCACTGTCCGTTATCACCTGGAGAGTGGACAGGATTCGGATTTAGAGTCTGGTCAAATTGAGACATGGAAGCTTACCCACTGGGATGAAGAGAAGGGTTGGATATCGGATGATGCGGCTGCGATTTATGTAAGTGTACTTTAATTTTCTTCTGATTTGACAAAATTTTCGAAATTAGTGATGAGCATATATAGTTTACTGTTCCTCATGCAATGTTGTTCCTCATCCAATCTTGGATGCCTTTATGTCTAGAGAAATAATATTGTGTACCAGAGCTAATGTCATAAATAAATTGCAATGCTTTTGAAGGGCAAATGAGACTTTTCGCGTTTGTTAATTATATGCACTTTAGGTTAACCCAAACCGAGCTGTGCAACAGTTACATATTTTGACCCGTTACACAACTTGACCAACCAACCACATTGCCAACTCTATGAAAGATAGAACTTAAATATGCTTTGCAAACTGTTGTACTATATCTTGTAAGTTATGGCAAAAGCACCCTTTATTGCTGATGAATAATCATATAGTGGGTTACTGTACATGGATTGTACTAATTGTCTAATCTGTTTCGCTTACAGAATCAGATGATCAAACTGAGGGAAGAGAATCCTAACCCGGCATTGATGAGTGACAAGGTTATTCTTGAAAAAATCCTTGGAAGAAGCTCTGTTCGTTTAAATGGGTGGGGACGTGATCCTCTTACTAGTCAAAGAAAGGGGAGTATTACTAAGAAATCAAAGGAAAACCGCCCATCTTATGACGAACTGGTGGATGAAGTTCAAGTGCTGAAAGGTGTCGTTGCAACTATGAGCCAAGTACTGATTGATAATAATATGTTGCCCCCCCCCCCCCTAGCACACCAACTGGAACTTCTAAAGACAATGCTTCCGAATTCGATGAAGAAACAGAGTTTGACGATGAAGGTGAAGACCCTAATAATCCGGATGAAAATTAACTTGTTGACTGATGAATGTTTCTTTAACTTTTTATGATACAATGATACAATGTTGGTTTGTTTATTAAGTACTTGGTTTTTTTTTATGGAATTTAGACAATTGGTGATGGAATTTCAAAATCAGTTTCTACATTTTCCATGGTTTAGCTACATTTAATAATATGTTTTACCTACATTTTTATATATGTTTTACCTACATTTATATATATGTTTTACCTACATTTAATAATATGTTTTACCTACATTTAATAATATGTTTCACCTACATTTATCATTTGTGGGTATATCCTACTATATACCTACACATGATATGTGTAGGTGAAATTGTAGATCCCATGACAGCCGCCACGTCAGCTGCCACGTCACCATGAAAAAACTACACATGTTATGTGTAGATAAAATCGTATATGCCATGTCAGCATCCATGTCAGCTGCCACGTCATTATCATATACCTACACATGTATATGTGTAGCTAAATCACACTGCCATGTCAGCATCCTAGTCAGCTACCACGTCATTATCATATACCTACACATTTATATGTGTAGCTAAAACACACTGCCATGTCGGCATCCTAGTATGCTACCGTGTCAATATTATATACCTACACATATATATATGTAGGTAAAAACACTGCCACGTCAGCCCCTATCACGCGCCCACGCGCTTGTTATTTGAAGAAAATGTAATGCTATTACCCACATATATATTGAAGATTAACTACACATATATGTGTGGGTAAAGAGTACCCTTTACCTACATATAACCAATGTGTGGGTATAGACCTTTATCTTCATGGCTCCGGCCACACATGTTGACACTTAATTTATGTGTCGGTAAAAACAACTACCCACGAAATGTACACATATGCCCACACTTATAAAGTGTGGGTGAAGACCCTAATTTCTTGTAGTGTATAAACTTTAATTGAATAGTGATATTTGAAATAATCATAACAATATAACGTGATTACCTCTTTGACGGGTCGTGAAACGAGTCCAAAATAACCGAATAATAAAGTTGTCCGATTCGGAAAAATGAATAGTCCTCTCTGACTAGCTTCTCGCCATGAGCATTTCCCCGTTGTCGGTTCGTTGTTTGGACCTCGTTATGCCACCGAAACGTTGACCGAAAGTTAAGATGGGTTTTATTATCGTCGCTAGTTTACACCTCGTTTGCCGCCACCGTGGACTACCTTCAACAACCGTCAACCACCGCAACTATTCTCCACCATCCCGGCAGTTCATTGGTGTAGCCGCTACGTCCCGTCGTTAACTGCTCGTCACCGAGTGTCGCTCCGAACATCACCGAATAACAACCCCCACATGAAATGACAACCCGTCACCTTCACCGCCGGTTGGACGAGCAGGTCATCGGAGCTAAAGGAGGAAGCTTCGCCGTGAATAACCGTCTTTGGAGTTGAACGGAAGGAGTTCACCGGTTCTGTGGAGTCACCGGAGATGCATGACGGTCCTGGCTGTCGCCATAGCTGCCGCTGCAGTCGCCAGGTTCGACTGGGTCAGCTTGTCAGAAGAAGAAGACGGGGTCGAGGGGTTCGCCGGTGGAGCTGCTGGGTCGCCAGGTTGTCGGCCGGAAAAATGAAGAGATGAGAGTCGCCGGCGGAGTTATTGATGCATCCATCGCCGCTGGTTCTCGCCGATGGGACGTCGGGCAGAGAAAGTTGCCGGAAAAAGGAACGGGATTTCTAGGGAGAAGGCTGGGCTTGCTGGTTCAGTCGCCGGAAGTCGAGAAGGGTGTCGGGTTCCGGCATGAATTCGGACGGAGATGGAGGGTACGGTTTTGCTTTCTCTCTCTCTCTTCTCTTAATTATGTTTCTTTCCCTTTTGTCGTATGTGTGTATATTTGAATTGTGATTTCAATTGTAACCATGCATGTATATATATACTATTCATGAAGGCATAGAAATGTTACACGTACATACTATGAGAATTACTTTCAATCGCTGAATCATACGATCAATTCAACAGGTATGAAAGTGAGAAGTAAGGAACAAGCAATCCTTTTAATAGGGTATAATATAAATAAGTAGGTATTATACCCGTATTCTGTATCCATATAATAATATAATATTTTATAAACGGTTTATTTAATTATGTGGTAGAAAGCGCGTCTGATCAGCGTTGCGATCGTGGCCGTTTCATAAACCGAATATGTCGTCTTGACTGAAATACTTAATTATAATAACTATTTATGCTTTGCCGAGTTGTTATAATCATCTTGAACGGCTAACCGAATTGATTTCGGTTATTATCGCGTAACCACATCGGTTACCGATTTCATCGTTTTTTGTACCGAACGTTGCAATTATATTTTATAACGATTATAAATCAAGTATTTAACAATACCTGATATTCTATTTTTGTCTCGGTATTATTTTAGTGATGTTCGTGCTCAAATACGGTTTATTACAAACCGGGCCCAAATCACTATTTCGCGTATTCCCGCTTCGTTATAACTCGGATCTAAGATCCGTTTGCGCCCATGATCTTTATTTTACGTTATCTACCATATTCTATAAGTTTGTTTCTTGACGTTTCCTCGAACGTCGCGCCGAATATTTATACGTGAATCGTGACGTTCCTCTATTACACGTATATATATTATATCATATATATTTTAGTTACTTAACAAATATATATATTTTAGCTACTTAACAAATATAGCACACGTGTATATTTTAAGTCATAAAATTTGGGGTGTTACAGAATATATGACTATTGCTAATGCCAAACAACTGTTAGAGACCTCCTTTACTTAAACTGTTACACTTTTTGCCAAGGACTGTTGTGAGCAAAACCATATCATGTATACAACCATACTAAACATGCATGTTGGGGTCGGTTTAAATTTCCCTCGATCGTGCATCGCTCGGGCCTGCACACTAGTATATATTAAAAGAAAATTGAGCAGAAAGCTAGGCACATGTTGCCGCATATGTTGCCTAACGTGTTAATATAGAATAAATAATCATAGGTAAAAGAAGAAAAAAAATTAAAAAAAAAATAAATGCTCCCAGCGCTCCACCGAATAGGGGTATTCAAAAATATCCGAGTCCGAATTCGTATCCGAATTATCCGAAATTCCGTATCCGAATTATCCAAAAATTTTGGATATCCGGAATTTCGGATATCCGAAACTCGGATATCCGAAAATTCGGACTAGGACTTGGACAATAAGTTACAAAATTTTCGGAAGTTTCGGATACCCGATATCCGAAAAATTTAAATAAATCAAAATATATTTTTGGTTAATTTGATTTGTATTTAAAGACTTGGACTATATTTATTTGTCTTGTCGTTTTTTTAGGTCGAACTTATGTTTATTTGTATTTGAAGACGTGGACTGTTTATTTGTTTTGTCGTTTTGTCATTTTTTTTTGTTAAATTGTGGGTTTTTAAACAAAACAGGATTTTCGGATATCCGTTATAACTATCCGAGTCCAGTCCGAAATTTCAGATATTCGAAATTTCAGACTTGGACTTGGACATCAAAAACTGATATCCAAAATTTTCGGATACCCAAAATTCGGATATCTGAAATTCCGAATATCTGGTTTTGAACACCCCTACCATCGAACCAGATGCATCTCTTTCACACCCCCACAATCGAATCTCAATTTCCTTCTTTCTTTTCTATGCTTTTCTTTTTTTTTATTATTATTTTTTTTTTTGCCTTTTAATCTTTACCAAAATAAACCCTAACGAATTATTGCTTTTTCATCATTGATTTCCCGTTTCATCCCTATCAAGATCGACCATCTTCTCCGATAAAGTTCTGGTTTTTCCGGCTACCCCTCTGGTTCGATCTTTCTTTATGCACAGATCAGGACTCTTGAATCGGAAAAACAGAGTCTTTCTGTCGGTATCGGTAAATCGGTGTTCTCAATACTTTCATCAGGTCAGTGTAGTTATTGAGTTCTATAGATTCCATCAGTTCACACAGTACTGTCTTTTCTCTGAATGAATCGGTTTGTTTGTATTTCCCCTGTTTCGAATGTGTGTGTTTTTTAGTGTATTGATATGTGGAACCTATATGATTGTCGTTACTTTTGTGAGCTGTATATTCATCAGGGTTTTCCCCCAATTTGATTTAGGATTTTCTCCCCAAATCGAGTAGGGTTTTTGTGAACAGATGGTAAATTTAAGGTGGAATTTGGAGTCATCTGGATCCCCGTTTAATTGACCAGTAAAAGTATTAAACACTAAAACAACAAAATTCGATATACAAAATTCTGATTTTAGTAACAGAAAAGCCGGCAAATAATCTTGTGTGGTTGATCATTTTTGCTCCAGTAAAATTATAATTTCCGATTGACTCGCTTGATCAAAACTAAATCAAAATGCCCGCCACACCCTGGTTTATACATGGAAAGCCAGAAAAGTAGTTCGGTGGATAGGTTCAGAATTCAAATAGAAAACTAGTAACTTTCATGATTTAGACCTCGACTCCCTAATGCTGAGACAGATTCAATTCTTTTTAGGGTAGCAAGTGTGTACCTACAAGCCCGAAAGGAACTGAATTTGGATATTGTGGAATACTAACATTGGATGTGAGGTGTGGATAGTGAAAACAACCTCAGCTCCTTAATGTTGAGTATTCCAGTTCGGATTAAATTCCTTTTGGGCTAGCAAGCATGTATCTGCAAGGCTGCAAACCTGAAAGAAACTCAATCTGAATGAGCAAAATTGGATTTTACGGAATACTAACATCGGATGGGGCCCGTTTGGGGGGGGGGGGGGTGTTGATAGAGGAAAAGAACCCTAACTCCCAAATGTTGAGTATTCCGATTCAGATTCATATATTCAAATTGTAGCGGTTATTAATCAAGTTAACTGACATGATAATTCACATGCTTTTGGATTAATCCTTTTTTCTTGAATAGTAATTTTAGTAACCCTTTGTTATCTGCTTTGCCTTTTAGAGTTGTATTTATTACCAATAAAAATGCAAACTTTAGTGACTTTATCCATGTACACACATTATCTATTCTGGACAACTAATTTGAGGAAGAAATGACAGTTGTTGGTTTCTAATATGTAATACAATAATATACGACAGGTTTGAGATCAAGGTTTTAGATACAAAAAGTGCAAGATGATAACTGAAAATTTGACGAGTGAGACATCACTTCATCAAGAACTTGAGGTTTTAAGTGTGTCGAAACGTCTAGTTAGAAGTCTAAGCCAAAAGTTAAAAAGAAAGAATCATGAGGATGACACAAGCGGGATTTCGCTGAGGTGTCCAACTATGTACACACGTGGTGGGGGTTGCAAAGTTGGTGCAACCACTAGTGAAGAATTTGGTGAAACGGGTTGTGGAAGGTGTTCTTCAAGTTCCATTGAAGATGGAAAAGGTTACAAACCTATATGCGGGCCTGAGGACACGAATCTGGATTGTTTTTCATATGGAGTAAAGGAAAGATTTCGGAAGAGAAGTATCCGGAAGGTTCCAGAAGTCGGAGGCATACAAGTATTCCTTCCGGATGATATTGTCGAGATGTGTTTGGTTAGACTCCCGTTGACCAGTCTTATAAGAGCTCGTTTAGTATGCAAGAAGTGGAGATTATTGACCACAACGCCTCGGTTTATGCAGTTGAGGCGTATCGGCCTTCATCAAAGCCCGTGGATGTTTCTTTTTGGCTCAGTTAAAAACGGTTTTTGCTCGAGGGAAATACATGCTTACGATGTTTCTTGTAACAAATGGCATAAAATCGTCTCGGAAGCTATCAAAGGTCGGTTTTTGTTTTCAGTTGTTAGTGTCCAAGAAAATGTATACATTGTTGGAGGTTGTTCAAGTTTGAACAATTTTGGTAAATTGGAACGAAGCCCGGTTAAGACCCACAAAGGGGTTTTGGTGTTTAGCCCATTAACAAACTCGTGGCATAAGGTTGCATCCATGAAACAGCCAAGGTCAAAACCGATTCTAGGTGTATATGAAATCAACTCGGATAGCTTGATCATTAAAAGTCGACAAGAACGACATTTGATCAGGACACGGATCGGTGGTGTATCTGATGTTTATGAGGACCCACATAGGCTTTCGGTCAGGCGGCAATTAAGGTACCCTGCTGCTGATGAAACTGAGATTTCGTATAGACCAAAAAACAAGGACGCGAGTGGAAAGGACTCTAGAAGGTTCTTGATTATGGTTGTAGGCGGCGTCGGATCATGGGATGAGCCGTTAGATTCGTGTGAAATTTATGATTCTTTATGCAATAAATGGACCGAAATCCAAAGATTACCAGGCGATTTTGGGGTAATTTGTTCTGGAACTTTTTGTAACGGAATGTTTTACGGGTACTCAGAAACCGATAGTCTTGCAGCATACGATATAGAGCGTGGTTACTGGGTTAGAATCCAATCGACTACATTGCCTGCCCGTGTACACGAGTATTACCCGAAGATCATTTCGTGTGGAAAACGGCTGCTTATGGTGTCTGTTTCGTGGTGTGAAGGTGATGGTCAAATTGGGAGAAGAAACAAAGCGGTTAGAAAAATATGGGAGCTTGATCTTGTTTATCTCGACTGGAAAGAAATATCGGTTCATCCTGATGCACCAATGGACTGGAATGCGGCATTTGTTGGTGATAAAAATTTGATTTTCGGTGTCGAAATGTTCAAGATTTTCGGGCAGGTGTTGGACTTCTTGACCATGTTTAATGCTTCTGATGTCACAAAGAATTGGGTTCATGTTTCGAAGAACCGAGTGGCTCATGAGTTGGATGCGAGTTCATGTGTGACAAAATCGATGGCAGTGGTGCATTTGTGACACTAGGTTTGCAAGTCCCGATGGTTATTATCAAGCTGTATTATTATTATTATTATTATTATCTTGTTTTTTAGACTCATATGTTAAAGTGTAGTGTAAACTTGGTTGATTGTGATCAATTGATCAATTATTTGTTATTCTAATTCAATTAACATGAGTTGCAAATCAAAATGAAACCTTTACAAGTGATAAGTGCTTGAGTCCTTTTTTAATGGTGTTCATAAATAGTTGTGTTGAGTTATGACTCGATTCGGTATGGAAAGAAACTGATGATTATCAAATCTCACTGATAAAGATGAAAAAAATAAAAATTAACAACAATATTGGTAACCTCACATTTGATTTTCCTGTTAAAGATGGAACAAATACAAATTCCTGCTACCCATAATAATCTCTAAATATTGCCTTCCCACAATTGCAAGTTACTAACATAGGTGATGTGTGATTTCAATTATGAAGACAAAACAAATGTAATTAGTGCTAATGTCAATCTCTACCACCATAATCTTACTAACGAAGAAGGAACAGATGCAAATTGTTGTCAATAACTTGTAACATTTAGTTTCACTATATGAAGAAAAAAAAAACCAGTAGTAAAGTCATATTAATAGCATTAACTACTATTAGTAGGGTCCGGGAAGAGTGGAATGTAGACAAACCTTACCTCTGCCTACAAGGATAAAGATTTTGCTTCCAGGATGACTCCCAGCACCAAAACACAAGCAAAAAGCACTAGCGGGGAAAAAGAAAAAAAGTTTAAAATAATAATAATAATGATGATAATAATAATAAAATAACATAAATAATATTAAACTAAAAAATGATAATAATAAAATAAGAGTAAATTACACTAGAGGTCCTTGAGGTTTATACAAGTAACGAAAGAGGTCCATAGAGTTTTAAAATTATGGAAAAGGTCTCTAACGTTTGTATTAGTGTAACGAAAGAGGTCCATCCGTTAGTTAACCCCATTAAATACAAACGAGGTTAACTAACGGAGGACCTCTTTGATTACACTAATACAAACGTTAAGGACCTTTTCTATAATTTTAAAACTTTAGAGACCTCTTTCCTTACTTGTGTAAACCTCAGGGACCTCTGATGTAATTTACTCTTTTTTTTTTCTATTATGTATTTGCATCATTTTCTTAACTCTTCAATAAATACAATTCAACATTGTTTTTTGCTTTGTAAATAAAATAAAATGAGTTTTTATTTAGAAAGTATTCATCTTCTTAATTTTTTAACGTTTAAAATATTGATTTATCCTTAAAAAAAACTATAAACCTCATTTTTTCAAAGAAAATAAAAAAATTTGTTATATATTTTTTTTATAAAAATGGCTTATAATTAATTTTAAATGTGTTTATATAAAATAAAATACTAGTTAGAGAAAATGTTTTTAAAATGATTTTTTTTTATTTTAAGAAATTTATTTAAAAAAAATTCACATTTAAATGTAGATCGCACATTTTTAAAACTTCAGTAATTACATATAGTTGTTTTTTTTATTTCTTTGAACAATTCATTTAAGTTCTTTAGTCAACGTTCTTTTTTCTGTTATTTTTTTAAAAAATAATCAATATTTTAATTTTTTTAGTGATTGTTATTTTTAATCTTCATGTCTTGTTTTGTAAACAAAAATCAATATTTTAAGATCTTTAGTCAATGTTATTTTTATTTTAAATGTTCTGTTTTTAAACAAGAATCAATATTTTAAATTCTTTAGTCGATGTTATTTTAAATCTTCTTGTTTTATTTTGTTTATTTTTAAACAATAGAAAATCTTTTTAGAAAATATTTTCAATCTACATTTAAAACTTTAGTTTTATTTGAGTAAATTACACTAGAGGTCTGTGAGGTTTACACAAGTAACGAAAGAGGTCCCTAGAGCTTTAAAATTATGGAAAAGGTCCCTAACGTTTGTATTAGTGTAATGAAAGAGGTCCCTCCCTTAGTTAACCCCGTTAAATACAAACGGGGTTAACTAACGGAGGACCTCTTTCGTTACACTAATACAAACGTTAGGGACCTTTCAATAATCATAAACCTTCAGTGGCATCTTTCATTACTTGTGTAAACCTTAGGGACCTCTGATGTAATTTACTCAAAAATTAATAAAAATTTTAATAGAATAAAGATAAATAAATAAATGTGTGGATACACGGAAATAGATAGATAAATACATAAAAATAAAATAGATAAGTGGATAAACAAATAAAAATACAATGGAATTCCCTAAGATTCCTTAATCTTAATCATACGCATCCACAATAATCTATCATCGACAATATCCTCAGAGAGGCACAAGTCTAGCAGATCAAGCCTAGTACGCTCCATCCATGTCAGCTTAGGTCTAGCTCTATCTCTCCTCCCCTCGACCATGATGTTATCAACCGAACAAACTGGCGGCGTCAACTGCCTCCTCTTAACGTGTCCAAACCATCGCAAACTCCCATCACGTATCTTCTCTGGGATACTCGTCACCGCACATCTCTCCCGAAATACCTGATTTCTAATTTTGTCCAACTATGTGTGGCCACACCTCCACCTCAACATCATCATCTCAGCCACTTCAAACTTACGCACCTGAGTCCTCTTGATAGCCCAACATTTGGAGTCATAAAGCATTTCCGGTCTAATGGCAACCTTATAGAATTTTCCTTTCAGCTTAACAGGGAACCTCCTGTCGCATAGTACACCTGTGGGCGCACGCCAATGACACCAACACACTCTAATGCGATGGGCCACATCACTACCGATGCCCCCATCGTATTGGAGAAACGATCCTAAGTACTTAAACCTTTTGACGGACGGAACTGTTTGGCCTTCAATAGTAATCTGGACATCCTCAAAGTTGATCGCACCGTTGAAGTCACAGTGAAGGTACTCAGTCTTAGAACGACTAATCCTTAGGCCTTTAGATTCCAAAGCAGTACATCACTCCTCCAATATCCTGTTTAAACATTGTCTACCATCTACAACAAGCACAATGTCGTCGGTGAAAAGCATGCACCATAGAACCTCCTCCTGGATCGACTTGGACACCTCGTCCATTACAACGACAAAGAGAAATGTGCTCAAGGCGGACCCTTAGTGGAGGCCCACCCCCACAGGAAAAGAATTTGTGTCACCCATCGGCGCACGTAAGCAAGTTAACGATCTATCATACATGTCCCTGATTATGTCAATGTATTTCCCAGGGACCCCTCTACTCTTGACGCTATCCCAGATCAACATACCTGGTACGCTATCATACACATTTTTCAGGTCAATAAACACCATATGCAAATCGCGCCTCTTCTCCCGGTACTTTTCTATCAAATGCCTTAAGACATGAATCGCCTCCGTAGTGGACCGTGTGACAACCCGACTTTTCAGGTGATTCCTGGCTAAGACAAACATATGTTATTACAAACATATATTACTACGAACACTTTTACAAACATGCATGCATTACGATTCACATAATTAGGGTTGTTATGTGTCCGTCACTACATAAGCATTCACACACAAGTCTAGACGTCGGTGAATTAACTTAAAGAACAAGATCAACATGCACGATCCATGATTTCATGTGAACTAGGTATTTTATGATTTTATATGGAACTATATTTATATTTTATGATTTTATGTGGCGTTGTTTTACGTAAAACATTTCATGATTTGATGTGATTCAAATACTTACGATTTTATAAGCTTTTAATTCTAATATTTGGTATAATTATTTAAATATAACACACTGTACATTTTATAAAAATGAATGGTTTCCATGTCACGTGTTTTATAGAGTTATGTCGGTTAGTCAGGCGTTAGGGACTCTAAACCTTTAGGGGTCGATTGTGTCTATTTCCTAAACTTGTTTCTACCTATACAAACCTGGAGGGACTTATCCTATAATTATCAAAACTTGCTTCCTACCTTGTAAATTCGTGAGGGACTGATATCGTCAATTGAGACAAATCAAACTAATCTGATCGCAAAGCCAAAACCGTCGCCCGCATTTTATTACGATAGTCATTCCTATTAGTTGGAGGAAAGAATATGTGGAGGGGTCGGTTGGGTGGTTGGATGAGTAGGGAAATGACCGTTCATCAAAAGTGACGTGGCGAGAGAGGACAATCTTGCCCGTCGAAAGGTCGAGGCACCGGTAACCTCTAAAATTGGTCGGGTAACCAAGGAACACACATGGAGATGATCGAGGTGCAAGCTTATGTGGTCGTGTTGAGGGAGGACATGAATTTGATAACACAAACTTCAAAAATTTTGCTTCCACCAAGGGCCTTCAATTTCGGTTCTCTTGCCCCCAAACATCCCAACAAAACGGGAAAGCGGAACGCATGATACGTCACCTTAACGACATCATGTTCTCCAAACTTATCCATGCTTCCCTCCCACCCACCTTTTGGGTTGACGCTCTCCACACCGCCACCTACCTTCATAATATCCTCCCCACCACCGTCTCACAAAACAAAACACCCACCTCCATCCTCTACCTTAAACAGCCCACATATGACCACCTTCGGATTTTTGGGTGTGCGTGTTATCCAAACATGTCCTCAACACGACCACATAAGCTTGCACCTCGATCATCACCATGTGTGTTCCTTGGTTACCCGGCCAATTTTAGAGGTTACCGGTGCCTCGACCTTTCGACGGGCAAGATTGTCCTCTCTCGCCACGTCACTTTTGATGAACGGTCATTTCCCTACTCATCCAACCACCCAACCGACCCCTCCACATATTCTTTCCTCCAACCTGATCCCTCCCCCCTCATATTTCATCCGCCTATTCCACCCACACCGTCCGCCCCCGACTCCCACCCAGGCCCAACCCCAAGCCCAATCGCAAGCCCAACCCCTAGCCAACCCCCATCGCCCTCCCCTCCCCCAACGACATCCTCACACTCTCTGCCCTCATCCATGCACCACAACCAATCACCTACCCCCCCCCCCTCCACAGCCCCTCTCCTTCATCACACAGTCAACCCCCCTCCCCTAACCTATCCGACGCTATTCACCCTCCAACAACCCATCACATGGTCACCCGTTCCAAAGCCGGAATATTTAAACAAAAAGTTCCCTTCTCCCTAAACATAAACACCGCCCCTATCTCCCCATTGCCCAAATCCCACCTCTCCGCCCTTACCGATCCAAATTGGAACGCCGCCATGCACGATGAATATAAAGCTTTAATTGATAACAAAACATGGGAACTAGTTCCAAGGCCGCCCAATAGCCATGTTATTCGTTGCATGTGGCTTTTTCGACATAAGTTTCACTCAAATTGTGCGCTACAAAGATATAAAGCTCGACTTGTCGTAAACGGCAAAAGCCAACAAGTCGGAATAGATTGTGATGAAACCTTTAGTCCCGTTGTGAAGCCCACTACGATACGGACTGTTTTGAGCCTCGCCGTCTCACGTTCTTGGCCCATCCATCAATTGGATGTCAAGAATGCATTTTTACATGGTGACTTAAAGGAGACGGTGTACATGTTTCAACCACCCGGTTTTTCTGATTCGTCTTTTACTAACCATGTTTGCAGGTTACGAAAGTCTTTATACGGGCTCAAGCAAGCCCCCCGGGCGTGTGTGAAACCTCGTCCGAAAACCTAGGTCAAACCGTTAACTTTGACTTTTTAATTAAGTATTAATGTGCTTTAACTGACCTGATTACTGTTTAAACTGTTAATAACTGTGCCTGACCGTTAACTGATGACTTAAGCCTAATCCCGCGTTTGTACTTGAAGTGTATACCCATAAATTTCATAAAGATTCCATGGATTAATTATGGAATTTCAATAACAAGAAAAATAAATATAAAATGAATTTTTATATTCTATCTGGAACTGGTGTCGTGCGTTTATATAACCGACACGGGAAACTGATACGCGATCATATGTTTAAAACTATTCGGTTTTAAACAATCTGGACGGTCGAGCTTAAAACTGTTACGAACTGACAAAACTGAAAACTTTGACCGTAACCCATTCGAAAAACTGAAAACTATATCCGATTTCTGAAAAACTGTTATAACCGACTCGAACTATTGTTTTTACGAAATAAAAACATCACAAACCGAAATCGTTGTCAAGACTTAAGCCAAACCTCAACCGCTAACCAATTGGGCCCGACTTGGCCCAGTAGGCCCAATAAGCCTAAAACAATTAAACGGAGCCTGAAACCTTAACCCGTTGCATAATCTTGATAACTCGAGTAATCGTGACGATCCGTAAACCCAACCGATGCACAACGGGTCCAGGCCTCCAACCGGTGCCCCGTTTGGACCCGTACGGCCCATAACCGACAAAACGAACTCAATCACATTTTCTTTAAACAATTAGGCCCAATATCAAGCCCAAATCTAATGGGTTAATTTTAATATATTGGCCCATCAACCTTGCATTAATTTTTATAAAATGGATTAACATCTTTAATTTTTATAAAAATTAGTCACCACCTTTTATAAATTTTGCTCTACACTTTTATTATTTATAAAAGTTATGGTTTCAACCATTGCCATTCTATCATGTTTTATAAAAACACTCAATGCTTGTTTTTATAAAACAAGTAACCTACATATTACATAGCAATTTTTATTAAAGAATGATAAAATCTTTTTTCTTTTATAAAAGCAATCACCTATAAAATGAGAAGTTCGTAGATTATATGGAGTTATCTTGACCACATCACCACCCTACCAACTTGTACTTCAAAGACTACACCACCCATAATTTCACCGCATCTCCCACCTAACAACCACCTTACACTCAACTCCCTACTCCCTCCCTACTCCTCTCTTTCTTTCTGTCGAAGAACAAGAAGCAAAACCAAACATCTCCATTTCTCTTCTGTCAAGCAATTCAACATCCATCCCCCATTCCTTTCACTTTTCCGGTGAGCAACAAAGCAACCAATACCACCTTTCCATTTCTTCTCGGCAGCTAAGCAAAACAACCCCACCACCGCCGCATATTGCAGCCACCACCACCATAAACCGTTGCCCTCCTCCTCCTTGTTCCTCCCGTTCTCGTTTTCCGGTGACCACCCAAAGCCACCACCGCCACCTTGTTCTTTCACCCTTCCTTATGCGAAACTGCCACTGGGTTGCTGCCACCACCATGAACCACCGCATCCACCATTTTCATTGCTACTGTTGTGCCGCCACCACTGCTAGACGCCTGTTGCTGCTGACCGAAGCCAACCACAGCCACCTGGGCTGCTGCGGGCTGGTGCCGTGCAACCTTGCTGCTCCGCCACTGAACCAATCCACCGGCGCCGCCGTGGACTGCTGCTGCTATCTGCAGCTGCTGTGGCAGACGTGGACCACCTTGATCAACCGCCACCTTCTTTCTTTTTCTTGTCCTTCTCCATTGTGAGTCGTTTTGATCATTTTTGAATTACGTTTTTTTATTACGTTTTAAACGTTCCTGAATGATTCCCCGAGTCTTGACAACTAAACCGTTAAAACCCACACTTTTTAACGAATCGAAACTACCCAACTATTATTCTATCACTTGTTAGTGTTTTTGTTTAAAACAAAAACCTATAGATTAAATTACAAATTAAATGGTTTAATTTGATCATGTAGTGACATTATGATGATTATATGTTATGCATAGTCAATACTTAATATTATCATGCTTTGATAGATTATAAATTGTTGAAATGGTTACTTGTGATTTTAATAGTTAACCATCATATTTACGGATAAATATGTGCTAATGACAACTAACCTGGACTAAATATGGTATTAGCGACACTTTTGAACTAGATGGACATTAGAATATGTTACTCTAACTTGGGACATAAAATGATAACTTAGAAACATTTAAATGAATTTTCATGGTTAAATATTTAAGTTGGTAATTTTATAAAATTACTTGGATATTTTAGGCCATAAAATGTCACCATGTAATTAATTATATAAAATGGACACATTTTATAAAAATATAATATCTAAAAACATAAGACTTAAATGCTTGTTTTGGATTTTATAAAAATACAATGGATTAAAATATATATATTTTATATCAAAAATGGTAAATAAACATTCTTATGACACTTGACTTGAAAAGTATAAAATCTTGGAATTTATACAAAAAGTGGAAAATATTTTATGTTGGGAATTTTCTATAAAAAGTCTTTAATTTAAAAACCCTAACTTTATTTGATAAATAAAGTTATTTAGAAATAATTTTATAAAAATAAAATCAAAAGACTTATAGAAACTATGAAAAACATATTTTTGATTATTTTAAATAAATCAAAATAATCAAAACGTTTTAACCGGATCAAATGTTTTATTTTTAAACGTTTGGAACTGAAATGAAATCTTTAAACGTTTTAAAAACGTTTTGCGACGTATCGAAACGTAAATAATTGTTTTCGACAAATAATTATCCGTATGAGTTTAGAAACCCTAAATTGAGTTAAACTCATCATGAATATTAATGATAAGTATTTTAATAATAATTATAATTATATTAACATGGAAACCCTAATTTTCCCTAACATGAGTTTAATATTAAAATAACCTTTAATATTAACCTACTTGTGTTTATTCATTAAATCGTTAACTTGTAATAATTTGATAAATTATTCCAACAAGTTAGAATAATTATTTTGATAATAATTATCAACTCTAGTTATATGTATTATAACTTAACGCGATTAAATATTCAATCGATCGTACGAACTTAAAAATAATAATAAATATTATTATTTAAAACAATATTCAAGACTTGATTGAACTGGCCTTCATGATACGTGATCGCATGCTCATTTCTTGTATTCAAATTACATAAATGCTTTTATACGTGAACATTAGCATTTACTGATTGTAAACTGATTAACTAACGGGTTTTCAAATGCTACAAACGGGATTATACGTCAAGACTTGACCGGTATCATTTGGGTAACGTTCGTTACTCAAATGATTAAGTGGACCCTTATGCATGTTGTCTTATGTTTTATTAGGACGTTACTTGCTAGTTGCCACTCGGCAATCCATCATCATCACTGAATCAAGTGAGTTTCACGGCCCCTTTTCTTTACAACTGTTTTACACTTATGGGGGAGAAATCATGAACTGATAAAATGCTTTTTACTTAATGTTATGGTTTACCTGTTAGCCGTATGACTACATGTTGCATTCTGTATCCCAAACAACTGGTACTTTATCGTTATCAACGTTAGTACAACTGAATCCCACTATTAATTGAATTCGATTAGTTCTGCTCGAAACGATAACTAGTGAATAGATCTATTTGGGTTGACAACCCTGCCGAGGTTGGTAGCTCCAATGCTGACTTCGTACATTGTCAAGGGGTACACGTCAGTTATTCTCGCCTGTTCGGTATTCTTGGGATAGAATGCCATGAGTGGGTAATCCGTTAGTATTCGAATTTGAGGTTCATGGGAGGATCTTACAACCACGACAGTAAACCAACGTAACATTTAAGTATACCGTAAACTGTTATTCCAACATACTGTAAACTGTTATACCAACATACTATAAACTGTTTTTACAAACTCATCATAAAATCATAAACCTGTGAACCTCACCAACTTTATGTTGACCTTTTAAACTCATGATTTCTCAGGTATCAAAGCTTATCATGGAAGACGTGCAAATGGGGCTTCATTGAAACTTTCGACCCTGCTTCACCGGAGTCGTAGTCCCGACCTATCTTAAATAAACTGATTTATGATTTCAATATCAAACTAAGACTTTTATTCAAATGTAAGACATTATCATTTCACCACAACTTTCCGCTGCAACATAAATGGTATTATGTTTTAAATAACGTTTGAATTTAGTAGAAGTTGTTCTGTATATCTGCGACTATGATTCCGTCTCGCTCACACCCAAATCCGTTGACCGGGGTGTGACAGATTGGTATCAGAGCCATGGTTATAGCGAACTAGGTTAAACAAATAAACAAAAACCAAACCTGGACTATAACCCGCTCTGAAGCTACCGTTTGCACGCAAGACCAATTCCTTATCATATTGGTTACGTTAACTTATGATTTACATATACGAGTTATTATTACTGCAACTGGTACATTTATATCTTTATTCTAGATATTGTTATCGTGTTACCATCTATGTTCTCTCCTGGAATATTATCGCAGAGATGACTCTCAAAAAGGTCATCTACATATCTGATTCCTCTGGAAAAGACACAGTCGTGCCTGAGTACACAGCTTCCCCTGAGGACCATGAACTGTCCAGCCCAGAGCAGGACATTCTCACCATCGGTATTGTCCGACAGTCCTCATTACCATCGAGATTTTGAGACCATTGTGACCATGTCTCTCAAATGGCTCCTTGAACCACCCGATTCCCACCGTTGCCGCTGGCAGTGCGGCCACTACCACTGGTGACATGCCTGAGATGTCACGAACAAGCCTTTGGAGTGATCGACGATGAGATCACTAGACTCCCCACCTGGACCGATCTGGCGACACTAGAGACCCGTCCAAACGCCATGGAGCATCTCCAGGCTTCCACACTGGGTGTTATGGAGTCACTGCACGCTCGTATGAGTGGTGTCAACATGGCCTACACCGATCTGCGGTTGGCCAACGAGTCCTTCCATACGAGAGTCGTTTACCTAGAGGAATTCCCTGGGCGAGTGTTCAGTTACATGAACCTCACTGCTCAGATCACCACCACCTTAACTATGCCCTCTGGACTGCCGCCACTCTAGATAGCTTAACTAAGAATCCAGACTTTTGATCCCTCCTTTTGGCAATGAAAAATATTTAAATATTTTGTTGCGACGAGACTGCAAGCCCAGAACGAAGACTTATCCTCTTTTGAGTATCGTATATTCTACCAGTTAATACGTTGGATGGAAACTAGTATTATGAATATGATTATGATTTTCATGTTTAGGACTGATGTTACTATTGTTGTTTACGTGACATCATACGCGTATGTTGTTCCCTTCTGCTTCCTGTTTCTTGGTCATGCTTGTGCGCGTCATGTCTTGGGTATCATGGATGTATGACGTGACAGTTATTCTCGCACATGTAATAACCCCATTCACATAAAATCTAGACTTTCCTTTATACATTATTAATTTAAAGCGAAAGTATGCCGCCTATACGCCGAGCCACCAGAAACGCTTCACCTCCTCCGCCCTTGAGCGCTGCTGAAATCGAGGAACTGATTGCTCAACGCGTTGCAAAAACTGTCGCTACTACTGTAACCCAACGTCGCGCGGACGATTGGGCGCGCGGTATGAATGAATTAACCAACGTTAGAAACCACTAGACTACAATTGCACCAAATTGTGTTCAATGTTTTAACATAATATTGTAAGCCCACGTGAATGTTCATAAAAGGACTTTATGAATTAAAGCCTACACCTTTTAGGGGTTCCGTGAACTGTTCACCCTGTCCGAAGAACCGTTACACCGGTACAACACCCCTATGCTCCAAATGCAACCTACACCACACTCTCGATTGTGGTAATGTCTATTGTAACATCTGCAAGATTGAAAGACATGTAGCACGCGATTGCCCAAATCACACTTGCTACGGTTGCTTGGAAATTGGGCATTTCAAAGGAATGCCCGAAGGCGAAGAATCAAGATGCTAACCATGCTAGAGGAAGAACTTTCGTGATCAACGCCGGAGATGCCCTTCGTGACCCCAACACGGTGATGGATACGCATCTGCTAGATAGCAATTATACCTCTGTTTTATTCGGTACATGTGTCGATAGCAGCCTTGTGTCTATCGATTTTAGTCAATTACTTGACATCACCCCTGTTGCCCTAGCCGCTAAGTTTGCAATAAAATTAGTGAATGGAGATTTGATATTGACCGGAGTAATCTAC
>JBCNJP010000027.1:104019799-104157409 GCA_039602395.1 Deinandra increscens subsp. villosa
GGAGTTCACAACGTGTTTCACGTTTCTAACTTAAAGAAATGTCTGGCTGAAGACATCGAAATAATTCCTTTGGAGGAATTGGAAATTGATGAACATCTAAGATTTATTGAGCAACCAGTAGAAATCATGGGACGCGAGGAGAAAGCCCTCAAACGTAGCAAGATTCCGATCGTCAAGGTGCGATGGAACTCAAAACGTGGACCAGAATATACTTGGGAGCGAGAGGATCAGATGAAGAAAAAGTATCCTCACCTGTTCGAGCAAACGTCTACGGAAACTCAAGGTATGATTTAATTTTGGGGACCAAAATTCCTTTAACAGGAGGAGGATGTGACGACCCTAAAACCTTGCTTTCTTTCCCCAGCAACGACGACAGCCGATGCTGCGAACGCTACGACGCAAGAATAATTTTCGGGACGAAAATTCCAATTACAAGGGGATGATGTGACATCCGAGAATTTCAAGGTTAACTTCCGTTAGACAAACCCCGTTAGTTACGTTATAAGTGTTAACTTAGTAACTAATGCTTAACTAGGCCGAATACGTCCACGACCTTTGGTTGATCACCGAACCCGCCCATATGTGCTATGTGTTCATTATTGTTGTCATTATGTGCAATATGATTCAAATGCATGATTTAATATTACGAATAGCATGACGAATTGTAAATCCTTGATTTTGTGAAAATTGCCTAAGTTGTGCAGCCAGCGAAACTAACGGGCGAAACTATAGTGTCGCCCGGTAGCTAGCTAAACTGACTGACCTGCACGAGCTCAGGGCCAGTTTCGCTTGGCCAGCGAAACTGCCAGCGAAACTAGCCCCTGATATAAATAACCTTAATAAACCCTAGTTCTCCTATTTGCCTCATCTACACCACAAACACACACATTCTTCTCTGGAAATCTGGTCAGCCGAAAACCATCAAGAGAAACCAAGATCTCAGCCCAAGACAACATCCATTCGATTCCCTGATCGAATCGTGACTCCCAAAACCTTTCCTTTATGCCATTTTCTATGCTTTTCTATGTGTTTCTTCATAAAGCATGCCTAGATCTCTGTGTTATTGTTAGATCTTCTGATATGTTGCTTAGGATTGCTAGATCTACCATAAAGTTGATAACTTTACGTGTGAAATCCATCCATGATAGAGATTTGTGCCATTTTAGTCATTTTAGGGTTTTAAATGCATTTTGGTGATTTGATGATAAAAACCCATGATTAAGGTGTTAAAGCTCACTGATTTATGTTGGTAAATGCCTATGTATGCTAAACAATGAATTGCATGAAGTATGGAAGCTGTTAGATTGATTTTTAGGCTGATCCGTATGTTTTTCGCGACCAGCGAAACTGTCGTGTTCTCTGGGCGAAACTGTCCAGCGAAACTATGCATATCTTCAACCAGCGACACTATGCAGCGAAACTGCAGTGTCGCCGGGTAAACCAACCAGACCAGCTCGAGCGAATCTACCGAGCGAAATTCCCTGAACGAAAGTTCAAACCAGTTTCGGGCGAAACTAGGCTAGCGAAACTGTGCCAACAGTTTCGAGCGAAACTAGCCTAGCGAAACTGTGTCATCGGGTATTGCCTAGCGAAAGTGCTGCCCGTGCACACGGCGAAACTGACTAGAGAAACTGCTAGCGAAACTGAGACCAGAATCTAAACTTGTACAATTTGCTTGAATGTTATGCCATGACTTACATGATTATGCCATGATGATACATGCTTTGATTTCTGATATATATGAACCCTTGTTTATGATCAACCATCGGTGTCGTGTGTCTGTATGTCGAGTCATAGTTCCAACGTGCTATGTTATGGGCCATAGTGACGTTAAGTAAAGATTAGACACGAAACTAATACTTAAGACCTAAACGTGTTCATAGGTCTTCGATAAGCAATACTTGGATTATAAGCAAGTGTAGCAGTGCAACCAAAGGTGAGTGTCACTAACCCGATTACCGTGAACCCGTTTGGGTCACACCGAACAACTAAAAGTAAAACAATGCTGATAAACTCGAGAGTGCTAGGCACCTCCCTGATAAACTTGAAAACTTGGAGTGCTCGGCACCCACTTGATGAACCTGAAGTGCTTTATGGGAAGCACTTGCGAATTACCAAAACAACGATTTCTGAAACGAAACTGAAAACATTTTTGAGATTCATGAGAATCCGGTAAACTGTTTTAATATGGCTAGTGTAGGTTAAAGTCTAAACCACATGATATCACATGATTTCTAAGGATGCCTTGAAAACTTAAAAGTCCTCAACTAAATTGTACCATTAATTGTAAAGCGAGGGGATGTTGGGTAGATCTACTGGAGTTTGACAAACTCCGCCCCGTGGCACGGGGAGTGCACGGAGGTACAATATCAGCCTATTTGACCGTGATCCCGAGAGGACACGGGGGAGGCAAAACCGCGATGACGTAGGTCCGCAGTACTAGATGGCACGGCCACTACAATAATTTATAGTCAGCTTTGGTGCAAACTTCCTTAGTGCATGGAACAACGGATTAGCTACCCGCGATATCGGTTGAGCACTTTAACTCTTACAAAACTAGTTCATACCCGATGACGTAGGTCACGGACAATTCCTTATTAAACTAAGACATAACATTTAGCATTGCTTTTCACAAACAAATACTATGTAAGTATACCTTGATACAAATTATGATTATGAGACCGGGCCAATCATTGACAAGCCCACTGTGAACTCACCAGCCGTTAGGTTGACACTTGCGTGGTTAAACTTTTGCAGATCGCTAAGGAGTATCCGGAGCGGGTTGGCATGGCACATGAAGACTTTTATTTTAATTAAACTAATTTGGGGATTTAATACACTGATTTGTAAAGCACGTGGTTAGTGCTAAAGACAATACTTATTCCGCTGCGTTTGTATTTGAAACTTCATTTTATAACTGATTCTTGAACTAACTTTGATTCATTTAGTATTTGTAACTAATGGTTGTGGATCCTGGTCTAGCCGCACCCCTTAACGGTATAAACTCCGTTAGTGGTTATTTGGGGGTGTGACATCATTCACAGGTCATCTTGGTCAATGTTCAAGTGTTCAGGCTATGCACTTGATTGACATTGCCTATCAGTTTTGCTAAGCCTTCTCTCAGCAATCTTCCTCTCTCTATATTCCCTATACTTCCTTTGTTTGTTGGTCAAAACCTTTGGCAGCTCACTGGGTGAGGTGTAGGTCTGATCAACTCTAGTCACTGGTGAGATTCTAGCATTAAAGTTTGAAAATTTATTGGTCTGGCTAGATCTCTCACTGTGGAATGCAGCATTGGCACTTCCACTTGAGCTAGAAGGAATTTCCGGTTGAGAGTTGTGCTTGTTTTTCACAATATTTTCTCTAGAGGTGGTCTTGCCTCTAGATGAGTTTCTCCTTCCCTGACTTTCAAAATGGTTGTACTCATCAGTGAACTGAACCCTGGGTCGTTGTCTAGGTGCAGTAACTGATCTGAGTGTTTTGGAGATTTCCGGTTGAACTTCACTTCCGGTTGAAAAATTTTCCGGTTGAAGTTCAGCCGGAACCCTGTTTGGTTTTAAGACTGAAAAACTTCCATTTTTGTTGTTCCCAATTAAAATTTTGTTTGACTCAGTATCAAAATACTTCATTGTGTTACTTCTTACAGGTGAAGTTCTACCTGTAGATCTTTTCTAAGTAGAAGCAGTTTTGGGTTTTAACAAGTTTTGAGCTTTGCTCAATGGATTGAATTTGCATTTTGCAGCCATGTGCCCTTTTTCACCACAGAAAACACATTCAAACATTTTTCTTTGATAAGTATCTGTGTTTTTGGTTGTCTTTTCATTAGTGACCTGGAGGTAAGTAAGCTTACCCATTTTCTCAATTTCACTTGGTTTTGGCTGCTCAGGTAGTTTACCTCCAACTTTTGAGTCTTTTGGCTCATAAATAGTTGGTGGTGGAAAAGCAACTTTTGGTTTTAAAAACTTGGATTGGTCAACAGATGCTGATGTGCTAGCATCTTTGACTTCACAGTTTGAAGATGATTTAACAGATTTTGATTCAGATGAAGAAGATGCAGTGTTGTCAACAATTAGACTCACACTGCACTCCTTCTGAAGTGCTTGGATTGGAGCAATAACATGTGAGTATTCCTTGGGTGGTTCAACATTGTTGTACCCAATACCTGTTTTCCCATGCATTGCTCCATTCCAAAGTTTCTCAGCTTTCTTGTTAGCTATTTGGAATTTGTCACAGGTGAACAAGGCATCTTTTAATTTAATTTCAAGAACATCATTTTCTGCTTTTGCATCTTTTGTTTCTTGTCTTGAAATAGTTAGTTTGTTCAACAAATCCTCTAATTGTGTATTTCAAATAGAGTTAGTTTGCTTCAAAGCATCAAATTCTTTGTTTAAATTTTCAATTTTGGTGATGTATGCAGTTTCAGTTTTCTTAAAGCAATTCTTTAACTCATTCAAGTTAGAAACTTCATCAATCAGATCAGTGTTATGTTTCCTGTATTTTGACACTTGTTCTATGCAGGCAGGGCTGCACAGATTTTCCAAAACTTTTTCAGGAATCTCATTTACCTGTTCAGTTGAATCTTCTTTGGCCATTAAAGCATGGTTGATTGGCTCAAACTCAGTGATAAAGTCATCCCACTCATAGCATTCAGTCTGATTAGCTACAGCTGCCACCACACTTTAATTTCCAAGTGGTTTTGGCTGAGTTGGCTGCTGGTTGCTGTTGTTGTTGTGTTGACTGCTGTTGTTATTGCTTCCATGATTTGATCTCTGTTGGACATTGTTGTTATTGTTCTGTCCATCTCTCCTTGGCTGCTTGCACTCCCTGGCAAAATGGCCAAGTTGGTGACAGTTATAACATTTAGCTTTAGATTTATCCAACACAATTGATGATCCCTTTGACCCCTTATAAGTTCTTCCTGTTCTCTTATAAAATCTTTGGGCCCTTACAGAAACCATAGCTAATTGAGTTAAAATGTCCATCTCTTCTAGATCATCTGCCCCTATGCATTCCAAGTCTTCACGTGTGAAGCCTTGAGATGAGTCAGTTGCCACATAGGCTGAGTGAAAGTTGTCAAACTGTGTTGAAGAACTTTCTGAGCATCTGGGTGACTCAATGAAACTGACTGAGGGTGAGTGATATTGAGAAGTGTTTGAGATCTTTTGAAAATCAGTTGTAACCAAAGCAGTGGTTTGCAACTATGGTGATGCTTCAGGAAAGTTGTTCTGCTTAAGATTAAGCTCCATTTCATAAGCACTAAGGACTCCATGGAGTTCACTTAGTTTAAGCTTTTTGAGGTCCTTGCACTACCTGATGCTGACTGTGTAGACAGCCACACAGGAGGTAAGGATCTCAAGAACTTCCTGTTGGCATCAGCCTGTTCAGTTTTTACTTCTACCTTTTGCAATTCATCAAGAAGTGAAACAAATCTAAGGTAATGGTTGGTCATAGATTCACCAGTTTTGTAAGTAAAGTTTTCATATCTTTGTTTCAAAACATCTTTCTTGTTTTCCTTAACTTCACTAGACCCTTCATACATCTCACTGAGAGCATTCCACAAGCCATGTGCTGTCTTATATCCCTTGAACCCTACCAGTACAGAGTTGGGTAATGCAGCCTGGAGCGTCCAGTAGGCCTTGTGATCATATTCAAGCTCAGTATAATCAGCTGCAACATATTTGTCTAGTGGTTTTGGTATTTGCACTTGGGCATCATCAACAGATTGAACAGTTGGACTGTAAGGACCTACAGTCAACCTGTTCCAAATGCGTCTGTCTAGGCTTCTAACAAAACCTTCCATCCTGAGTTTCCAAGTATCAAAGTCATCAGGAGTGAAAATTGGTGGTTTGTTAGAGCTACCATTAAGTGAACCAAGAGTTAAGTCAGTCATTGTGAAAAACTGTTTGTAAAACAGAAAAAGCTTGTAAAAGTCAAGTAAGCAAGTAAAGTATCAACTTTGAAGCACCAGAAGTCTTCAAAGTAGAGAGCCAAAGCTCTGATACCACTTGTAGGACCGTTGATTACTCAGAGAAAATAATCAGAACAAGAACTCTTTCCTTGTGGATCACAACCTTGCGGAACAAAGTTGCATCACACTTGTTTTACTTAAGCCTTGTTTTACTTATACTTGTAGCTTGATTGTATTGATTGCGTAAACTAGTAAGCACAAGATAATAAATTTCTCGGTACTATTTGCATTAACTCAAGTTCAAACTATTACAAGTGTAAGCACTAAATCTGGTACTTGTGAATGAACTAGCTAACAACTATATATAGTACTAAGGAGATCAACCACAGCCGTTGATCTCATACGGGCTAATCTAACCGTACATGAAAGTCAAACTACAAACTTACTAAAAGAATATTAGTAAATATACATAAGAGGAAATGTGCAAAATGCAATTATCTATAAGTAGGAGACGGCTAGGATCTGAATCTAAAGAAGAAAAGTAGTTGCAGGCCTGATTTCTGCAAAAGTGAACTTTCAGTACTTTTCCGGTTGAACTCTTTATATTGTTGGATAAAAGAGTTCACCCGAAAATGTTCTCCGCTTGAGCTTTTCCGGTTGACAAGTCTTCCGCTTGAGTGTTTTCCGCTTGAACATATCTTCAACCGGATAATCTTCATCTTGAACCGGTTGACTCAGTTTTTCATTTCCTTACAAACTGAGTTTTATAACTCACTAAGTTTTCAGTGAGTTTTATACCTCACGAGTTTTAACTGAAGGTTAGTTATAAACTCAATGAGTTTTATAAGTCACTGAGTTTTAACTGAATGTGAGTTTTATAACTCAGTGACTTATAAAACTCACTAATAAAACTCAGTGAGTTTTATAAGTCACTGAGTTTTAACTAAAGGGAGATAATGATAATGATAATCAGTGAGTTTTATAAGTCGATTTTTTTAAGTTGTAGTGAATTTTAAAAACAATGAGTTTTAAACACGACAATGAGTTTTAAAACTCAGTAATGAGTTTTATAATTTTAGTGAGTTTATAGAACATCGATTTTTAAAGTTGGAGTGAGTTTTAAACACAACAGTGAGTTTTAAACATAATAGTGAGTTTTATAGAACATCAAGTTTTCAAGTTTACAGTGAGTTTTAGAACAGTGAGTTTTAAACACGACAGTGAGTTTTAAAACTCAGCAATGAGTTTTGTAGTTTTTAGTAAATTTTATAGAACGTCGATTTTTAAAGTTTGTAGTGATTTTAAAAATAGTGCGTTTTTAAAAACAATGAGCTTTAAACTTAATAGTGAGTATTATAATTTGCAATGAGTATTTAAAAAGTTTTACAATCTGTAGTGAGTTGTAAAACTCGATGTTTTTAAAGTTAATAGTGAGTTCTATAGAACATCGAGTTTTAAAGTTTGCTGTGAGTTTTAAAAAAGAGTGAGTTTTAAACTCAATAGTGAGTTTAAAACAATGAGTTTTAAAATAGTAACAAAACAATGAGTTTTAAACTCAATATTTAGTTCAAAACAGTGAGTTTTAAACAAAACAATGAGTTCTAAACTCAATAGTGAGTTTAAAGTAGTGAATTTAAAAATAATGAGTTTTAAAATAGTAACAAAACAGTGAGTTTTAAACTCAATTTAAGTTTAAAACAGTGAGTTTTAAAAATAGTGAGTTTTGAAATAGTAACAAAAACATTGAGTTTTAAAAATAGTGAGTTTTTAAAGTAGTGAATTTTAAAAAACAGTGAGTTTTAAACAAAACATTGAGTTTTCAACTAGTAACAAAATAGTGAGATTTAAACTCAATAATGACTTTAAAATAGTGAGTTATAAACATAACAATGAGTTTAAAACTTAATAGTGAGTTTTATAAAATAGTGAGTTTTAAAAGTAGTGAGTTTTAAACAAAACAATGAGTTCTAAACTTAATAATGAGTTTAAAACAGTGAGTTTTAAACACAACAATGAATTTAAAACTTAATAGTGAGTTTTAAAACGGTGAGTTTTAACCAAAACAATGAGTTCTAAACTTAATAGTGAGTTTAAAACAGTGAGTTTTAAACAGAACAACAAGTTTAAAACTTAATAGTGAGTTTTATAAAATAATGAGTTTTAAAACAATTAATTTTAAACAAAACAATGAGTTTTAAACTAGTAACAAAACATTGAGATTTCAACTCAATATTGAGTTTAAAACACTGAGTCTTATAAATAGTGAGTTTTAAAAGTAGTGAGTTAAAAAAAACAGTGAGTTTTTAAAAATTAGTGAGTTTTAAACAGAACTCACTGATTATATTTATAATCATCCTCTTGAGTTTTTTCCTCTTCAGTTAAAACTGACTTAAAACTCAGTGAGTTTTATAACTTTATTGAATTTGTATAGAGTCTTATACTTGAGTTTTAAACTCAACAAAACACACTTAAAACACATGTTTTGTTTAAAACAAATAAACACATATAAACACATATTAACACATAAACACATGATGTTGATATGGTGAGCAAAACAGTTTCATAACAATAAAGAAATCTTGATTAACCAACAAACAAAAATAATAAAGAAATCTTGATTAATCAACAAACAAAACCACCGAGCTTTAAATTGCAATGTGTTATTAAATTGTTTTAAATTAAAACAAAAAAATCTTCATTAAGAAAGAAACAAAATCAAAGAAACAGCCAACCACAGGTCTTGAACTAGCGACCTGTGGTTTAGGTTAGAGGGACTTAACCATTGGGACAACTTCTTGTTTGGTTAAATTGTAGTTTTAGAGATATATAACTTATAAGCCAGCAGAGTCATCTTCTCCAATTTGAACCCTAGTCACGTTACCACCATGGATGACTAGAAAGCTTAACAAGGATGAAACAGAGGCGTGCCAAAACACGTCCGTACTAAGGTTTTAGACCATACCTTCGATTGAAATGGCAAGAGAAACACGAGGACGGTGATGATACACTCGGATGGCGGCTCGAATCAGACTCGATCTACTTCAGCAATGTGTTCTCAATGGCGAAAGTGGATGATCAAATGGTGGCTGAACCATGGTTGTCTGAACCATGGTTGGATGGAGGCGTAACAGTGTAAGGTTGTGAAAACGGTGGTGATGAAAAAAAAGCCAACAGTCAAGGTGTGTGTGTCGCCGATTCTGGGCAAACCCCGAAACTTGAGGATGATTGTGACGAGGTTAAGACTTGCGATCTGGAGATTAAAAGATCAATTTAATTTTTTTTTTGGTTTCAATGGGTATTAATCTATTGGTTACGGGTTCTTTACTCACTGATCAAGAAACCATTTGTTCGAATTAATTCAAAGTCGTAACTGGCGGGCATCAGAGGAAGATGGCTAAAAAAAGAGATGGAGGATTTTGACGATCGTACCCTTCCAAAAAAAAACTTAGCTCTTTAGATCCGATGGCTAGAAAGGGGGTCTACGGTGTCTACAATTTTAAGGGGTCTATGATGAACAACCGACTCTTCGCGTCGCCATTTTCAATAGACCTAAACCCTAGCTCGAGAATCTGAGGTGTGAGCTTGTTTATTTTCGACTTTCACGGTGGATTTTCCCGACCGAACTTTGTTTTTTCACAAATCTGTGTTATTTTTTACGGTTAGGCACTTGTGTTGGCGCTAACAGCTAACAATGGAGTTGTGATGGTGTCTGGTGGTGACCAATGGTGGTTGCGTCGATGGAGAGCCGCCGGACAACAACTTTGTTGCCTGTGGAATTGTGGATGATGATGACAAGTGGTGAAGATGATGATGGTTGCTGTATAAATGGGTGTGTTTGGTTGGGATTTTAAAAAGAAAATAGTGATATTTTATTTATTTATTAAAAATAGTCCCTTGATCTTGGTTATTTTACAGAACTATTCCCTGATCTGTAAATTTACTGAAATACACTTCCACTTAACAGAAAAATCAAACATTCATTAGTCTTAAAAAACTCAGATGACAACGAAATACCAATGTTGCAGAAATCGCGATTAATCGGTGATTAATCAGCGATTAATCGCTTGACGGTCCCTCACCGTCTATGATTAATGGTTTAACGGTCACTTGGTCAACGATGGTCAACATCTGTCCTTGACAGTCTTGGCGGCCTTGACGATTAGCCAATTAATTTAAAAAAACTTAAAAAATTCTCAAATATCTTCTTCCAGCGTGTATTAGAAGAGAAGGTCATTCGCGGTCATGAAGCTTCCGAGACTAATAATAATCAAGCACCTCAGAATGAACTTTTTGATAAAGATTTCGAGTCCGAGGATGAGGTGGTAATTTTTGAAGATGAATACGAGCCGGATGAAGTCCAAATATTAGAATCACTTTGAGAGTGTTAATATAAGATGATAATTCAAGTATGAAAATTTGTTTATTTTTTGGGATTATTAAAGGTATTCGACTTATATATTGTAGTTTTTTTTATTTAAACGTTTATATAAGTACTAGTTTATTACTTACTTATCAAAGTTATTTACTTATTAACTATATTAGGATATCGTCATGCTATATATATTTGTAATAATTTAGGGTCTCCGAATCACCGATTAATCAATCGTTTAACACTAGTTAACCGTCAAGCTACCGTCAAACGATTTCTACAACCTTACAAAAAAAAGGAAAAATGGCGCCAAATAATCCCATGTTTCTATTTGTTGCAAATAATAATCCAACGTTTTACCTTTGCAAGCGGTGGTCCCATATTTTAGGGTATTTGTTTTTAACAGACCCTCCGTTAAAAACTTCTGACGGCGTTAACAGCCGATGACGTGGCGCTGACTTGGCTTTACCTTTTTCGTTTTTTTTTTTTTAAAATACCCCTCATTTGTTGACATGGCACTTACCCCTTTAACCCCCCATTCTTTCTGTAACCTAAATCTAACCTAAATCCCCAAAACCCAAGTCTAAACCTCCGATGAAATCAGCCTAAATCTTTATCCGATGAGTGCTTTCATCTTCATCTGCTTTTATTTTGGAGGTAAATTGAAGCTCAAACCAAAAACCGAGTATGAAGGTGGTGAATCGAAGATGTTCGAGATTAAAAGGGAAGGCATGACATATCTGGATCTACTTGAAATTGTAGTTAAGTCCGACCCCAAGTCATACAAATCAAAGGATGCCATTTACCTCTACTGGCGCAGCCCCGATTGCAAAATTGAAGATTACATTTTTCAAATAGCAGATGACAATGACGTTGCTGAAATGTTGGAGATTATAGGTGAGTTCACTGGAATTCTTGATATTTATGCATGTGTTAGTGATACTCTACTGCCCAAGGTGATATCTTCTTCACCAACTAGAGAAGATGGAAATAATGATTCTCATGTGGCCCAATCCCTCGAACCGGAGGCCCACTCCATTGAACCGGAGGCCCAATCCAGTAACATCCAGGCCCAACCTAGTAACCATCAAGTCAACATGTTTGACTCTGATGACTCAGTTTCAGTTGCTCAATCTGAAAGTGGATCTGGATCTGGATCTGATGCAGAAGTTGCAATAAATGAAGTTCCTTCAAAAGTAAACAGTGGTGAAGTAAACAGTGGTGAAGTTATTGAATCTGAATCAGAAGAAGTAAAGAGGGATGAAGTGCTTGAATCTGATTCAGAAGAAGATGATGATGAATGGAAACAATCAGCAGCTGCTATAGAAGATGTGAATGGTACTGAAAAACAAGAACAGGAGGTGTTCTTTGCAAAGTTTATAAATTTTGATGAAGATGTTCCTGCAGTTGAAATTGAATCCGAACCTGTTGGGGATCAAGGTGGATACAGCAGTTATGAAGACTCTGAAGCTGAGATATGTTCACCAGGAGAATCAGAAGATGATGATATAAGAGGTAAGAAACACAAGTCTATATTTCCTCTAGTTACTGAATCAACTGATTGGGAGAAATGGGAATGGCAAGTTGGTACAAGATTTCCTACAAGGAACAAGTTCAAGGATGCAATTAGAAAGTATGCTGTATGTAATGGTAGAAACCTTAAGATAAGCATCAGCAACAAGAATAGAGGTGGAAGGGTTGGGGTAACTTGTGTGGAAGGATGCCCATTTAAGATATATTGTTCTTGGCAAGATTCAAAGTTTTGTTATATGATTAAGAGTGTGGTGAAAGAGCATACCTGTCAGAGAAATATGAGTAAAAATAGACAGTTAAATGCTAGATACATAGCACAAGAACTCCTACCAGCATTCAAACTAAGGCCACATTGGCCTGCAAAAGAGATCCAAGATGTAGTAAGAGAGAAATTCAGAGTCTTTATAAGTAAACATATGGCTTACAGGGCTAAGCAACATGCACATTTGGCTTTACATGGGTCTATGAAGGACCATTATTGCAGGATTGGTTCTTATTTGGCAGCCTTGAGAAGAGAGAATCCCACATCCATCTTCCAACTTGAAACTGTGCAACCAGGATATTTAGGGGTGGAGGGTGACAATGAGGTGTTTCATAGGTTATTTGTGTGTTTTGATGGTGTTAGAAGAGGTTTCCTAGATGGATGCAGAAAGCTTTTGTGCCTGGATGGATGTTTTTTGAAGACATTTTTAGGTGGAATGCTATTGGCTGCAATAGGAAGAGATGCTAATGATCAAATGTACCCTGTTGCATGGGCTGTGGTTGAGGGAGAGAACAATGACAGTTGGCAATGGTTTATGAATCAACTGAAGATTGCATTGGAAGTAAGTGATGATGGAAGGGGGTGGACCCTCATTTCTGACCAACAAAAGGTATTGAATACATGACTGTTTTCTGTTTTTACATAACAATTTCAATACATGACTGTTTTCTGTTTTTACATAACAATTTCAATACATGACTGTTTTCTGTTTTACAGGGTCTACTGAATGGTGTAGTCATGTATTGGGAGAGAGCTGAGCATAGAAACTGTGCCAGACACATATATGCTAATTGGAATAAGAAACACAAGGGTCAGGATCTAAAGGAAGCATTTTGGAAGGCAGTGAGAGCATATAATGAAGCAGACTTTTTGATGGCAATAGAGGAGATGAAGGTACTCTCAGAGGATGCCACAACTGCATTTTTGGCTCAACCAACCAAGGCATTTTGTAGGTGTTATCTAGAGGTTGGAAGTAATGCAGATGTTGTTGTCAACAACATGGCTGAAACCTTCAATGGTTTTATCATCCAGTCCAGGTCCAAACACATTATCACCATGTTAGAGGACATCAGATTGGCAATCATGACTAGGCTTTCAAATAAACATAAAGAGATGGTTGACAAAGCTGTAACTTTGTGCCCAAGGATTCAACAAAAATTGGACAGGGAGAAGGGGAAGGCACATCATTGTCAGATTTTTCCTTCTACACCTACAGTGTTTCATTATAAAGGAATCATGACTTATCCTAATATTTGTTTGTTTGTTGGTTGGCACATGCCACATGTATATGTGCTGCAAAAGTGGGTCATTTGGGTCAGCTGCAAAAAACTGAACCAACAAAACCATATATGAACCTAAAATTGAGATACTTGGCTCCCAAAAAACTTGGTTACTTGAGGTAACAAATCTGTTTCTCTATTTTCCAAATTGAACCAACAAAACCAACAATCCAAGTCAACATAAACAAACAATCCAAGGCAACAAAACCAACATTCCATGGCAAAATAACTTCATCTTAATAACTTGCAAATGACATGAACAAAACAGATTTCAAAAACTTGCATATTCTTATTGCTTAAAACATAAACAAAACAGACTTCATCAACATCTTCTTGAAAGTACCATAGACACCATTTCATCCTTAAACCAACAACAACATTAACATTACATCTTTGGAATCATAAAAACAACCACTAGAAATAGACAAAGTACAAGAACATTTCTTCTCCAAAGTGTAACTTTCAATTGCTTCAACTCCTTCAAAAGAACCAACTTCTCATCTTCAAGGGCATTGATGTTCATATCAACATCTTCTTGTGCTTGAACTAGAAAATGGCGAACATCATCTTTCCATAGGAAGAAGCCGCAACTACAATCCTACACATTGCAGAAATTGTATTAACTTTGTAACTTCCAATTGACATGAAAAACCTTAAATTTACTTACCGGCCACTTACAACAGCCATAGAATTCCCGACCTGGTCTTGTTGTTCCAATACCGGCTGTGCGAACTACTATGGGGAGTTCATGATTGCAATACACATTCCCATCCAACCCCATTTTTATTAATCTCGTTCTTCTTCGGCTAACACTATGTGATGACGATGATGAGCTCATCTTCTCTCGTTGCTGGAATTCAAATGAGTGTGGAGATTTAGGGCTCCAATCGAGCACTGTGAGGTTTCAATTTGGGGGATTTCAAGTTTGGGGATTTAGGGTTTTAAACAAGAAAAGGGGTAAGTGCCATGTCAACAAATGAGGGGTATTTAAAAAAAAAAAACGAAAAAGGTAAAGCCAAGTCAGCGCCACGTCATCGGCTGTTAACGCCGTCAGAAGTTTTTAACGGAGGGTCTGTTAAAAACAAATACCCTAAAATATGGGACCACCGCTTGCAAAGGTAAAACGTTGGATTATTATTTGCAACAAATAGAAACATGGGATTATTTGGCGCCATTTTTCCCAAAAAAAAAAAATAAACTAAAAAATAAACTAAGTTGAAAAAGTAGTCATACGTCGTAGCCACAAATTGTAATTAACTCCGTCAAAATTTTTATAGGAGTCCAATTCCCACTAACCCAAGAGCATCATGAACTCATGAGTAACCCACAAAGAGATCATGGAATCAAATGCAGATTAGGCAGTTGTAGATCATACAGTTTTACTTCATCACACAAATCAACTCCCAATTTCTCTTTCCACCTCCTCCACTCTGCATTCCCACACTCACAAACCCTAGAAATTTCCGAAAGCCAGGTGAGGTTCGATTTTTACTTCTTTTGATCACGATTGAAGTTAGCAAAATTCAGAAACCCAAATCTTTCCCTTTTTCGGAATGAAGAACCGACTCTGATTTAAGGGGGTTTGAGTTTGATTCTTGATCATGGCTAGGCGACATGGATGGGAACTTCCTGCTCATACTTTTCAGGTTCGATCTGCTATTTGTGTGTGTTTTTTCCTCTAATGTGGGTTTGATGACGAGTGATGTGTAATCATGGTTATTATTCAGCTTTGTATGTAGATAAATCATAAATGTATGAGATTTGACTATTAAGAAGTTGATTGACCAGAGTTTGACCAACAGAAATACCCCTTAAACTGAGCGTCTAACTGTATAACAACATCACAAACCATAGGGCTCTGGCTGGTTTTGATGAAAACTCAGGCCTAACTACTATGGTTTCGAAAAATCACACTCCAAACCGGTCGGTCTGGGTGAGTAGACAGGACGGTTCAATAGTTACGTTTTGGTTGTTTGAACAGTTTTTTTTTTAATCACGAGTATAATACAAAAATGAGAAACGAATTATAAATTAGGAAGGTCAAACGACCCCTTCCATGTCTCAAATCACCCAATTGTTAAAGCGGAGAAAACGAATCATTTGGATCTTAGAACCAGCCAAACCAGCAGACTTGCTTCTTCTTTTTTTTTTTTTTTTCCTTTTTCTTCCAAAAGTGATCGTTACTTTACGAAAAAAAGAAAAAAAAATCAAGTTTGGTGGGTTGGTTTTGATGAAAATTTTAGGCTAATTTCAGGAGATAACAACCGAAACTGGCGGGGGTTCCCCTTCAAAATCATTACTTTGTATTGAACAAGATTCCACAACCCACACATTGCCGCAGGGATAACGATACCGCACAAAACCATTGCATTATAACGCTACGTGTAAGAATACGAAAATATAAAAAAACATGTAACAACCAAAAGCATTTATAAAATCATTGCCAGCTCATATTTAACATTTAAAAATTTACCTATTAAACAATCAACTCTTTTGACAAACTCGTTGCGCTCGGATACAAAACAAATGAAGCCAAAAAAGAAAAATAAATATAGAAAAAAGAAGTACTAAAAAACAGAATTTATAAAATTAATTAATTTGTAATATAATAATCAAATTTATTAGACATGGCAATATAATATTCCATTTTAATACCAATCCTAATAAAATATTCACTCTTAACCAAACCAAAGTTGTAATTTGTTTATATATGCAATCTGGTAAAATGACAAAGATGTTCATGAGTATAATACATACACAGACAACTACATATTCAAAATAATGACTTTTTTTTTTTATAAATAACAAGGTCAAACAACCATCTTTTAAATCTGGACGAACTGTTAAACCGGAGAAAACGAACCGTTTGGATCTTAAACCAACCAAACCGGATAAGTCAGAAATAGAATCGTTTGGATCTCAACCCAAAACCCGCCGACTTGCTTCTTTTTTCTTTTCCAAGAATGATAGTTACTTTACAAAAAAATAATGAATCAAGTATGATGGTTGAATAGTATGTAGGACATGGCATGTAAAAAGTAAAAGAACATCTCACCCAAAAACATTACAACAAGCTGCCATTTGTTTCCACTGACAACCATCACCCAAAAAGTGTGAGCTTTTTGAAACGAATGGTTATAATTTACTGATTTCCCATTTTACCCTTCACTCTTAGTTCCTCTTTATCACTAAATCTTTCATATTTTCTTAGTAAATTGGTATCTTAAATGCACTGAGGATAACATTGATCTGAGGATAACATTGATCTGCTATTATTTTCTTTTTTGTTTCTTTGCCTCTTTTTGAGTTAAGGTTTGCCCTTATTTCACCCCACAGACCCTATTGTTCGAGTGGGATTTTGTTGGTTATATTTGTTTTCTTTTTTGTCTTTGGACAATAATATTGGGATGCACTACGTAGTGAGTGATAAAACTACGTCTTGCACGCTTGCCTTGTAGTAATGATTTTGTTGATCTAAGGTTTAGTTGTTATATTTTGTGCATATGAGTATTAATATATGATGTGGATGATTCTAGTGTTTCGTTGTGTATTTTAGCTTTTTTATTTGTCCAAGCTTCTGAGGAATTCTCATTTTCTGTATGTAGTTGCTCAATATTGTAACCTGAAGATGTTACTTTAACGGGCTTCTTGTAGGTCCATCATAGTTATCCAGTATTCTGCTCAAAGCAAAATACTTTATTTTTCTTGTCAATTTCAACATTAAGTATCTCATTTAACACTCACAAATATCCGATCTTTGATGTTGATTTTTTTTAATGCAATAATCAATTTGTAGGTTGTGGCTATTACTGTATACTTCTTACTATCAGTTGCCTTCTATACATTTTTCTCACCTTTTCTTGGAAAGCATATTTATGAACATGTGGCCATTGGTGTCTATTCCTTCTTGGTAAATGACCCTTTTGCCCTTCAACTATTTATCTACATTTTTAGCATGTTATTCTTAATTGTTATATTATTTTCAGGCTCTCTGTGTTTTCACTCTTTATGTAAGATGCACAGCTATTGATCCTGCTGATCCTGGAATTTTAATTGAACCAGCCAGGGCTTCACCTTGTAGATCACATACCAGTAAAGAAATTCCTGGTTAGTGATGAAGTTTCGTTATAAGTTTCTTGTTAATTGTTTGTATAATAGTCACAGTATTCCTCCTCTCTTAATGTCTAACAAGTCAAATGGGTAAAAAAAATAAAAAACTTGGCTAAAACTGAAATAGGTCACATTGGTCAGTCACCCAAGCTGTAGAATGTTTAGTTGCTTACAAACTGCTAATGTTGCTTTAAAAGAATTAGGTTCTTATTCTAATGGTGTACTTTTTGTAATTATATTCAATACATTAGCTAGTTATAAATTAAAAGAATGGACATAACATTTTTGGCCGGTCCGCCTGACTCGTTAAAAAAAACGCAGTGTTTGACACCCGGGATGCCCATTTGCCACCTCGACTTAATGTTTTAAGTACAAATATCTTCCTAGAGTTTCAAAACATATATGTGGAGTCCCTGGTAGTTTCAGTTATAAATCTGCAGAACCATGTCCAAAATCATCTATTTGTACTCTTCGGTTAGTTTTAAGTTCCATCAAAAGCTGTGCACGAGATTGGCTTTTGGGTAATTTTAGCCCTTTCTTCATCTTCCTCAACCTTCTTTTCATATTAGGAACGATATCTAAAAAAATATAGAAACTTAAACAAAGAAATTCAGATTAAAAGCATACTTCTGACCCAAATGAAAGCCAACTCCTTTACAAACAAAAAACCCTAACATTTTTGTTCAAAATCAAAGCATAAAATCATAAAAGTCTTGAAATCAAAGTATAATGTGTGATTGGATATCAGGAAATGGATCTTTTGTTGGAGAACCGAGCAAAAGAGGGTTTGAAAATGGTGGAATATACGATAACAATAGTCCTAGCTGCTGTTTGAAAGTTGGGGGATTATTTTGTGGTTGTGTTGTCAAAGAGGATTGCAGAAATGATGAAGATATGCAACAAGGATGGGAAGAAGAAGCTTTATTTTGCACATTGTGCAATGCAGAGGTATTGTCTTTTTAACAATTTTATTTTCATTGAATCATTCCTTTCTAAATGTCTTATCCAGCATAATGAACTTCTTATGATATAATTTCTCTATATTTTCTGTTTCTGAAACCATTTTTGGTTACTAAATTGATCAACCTTGTATTAGTTTTCCGAATAATTTATCAAGTTGTAAATAGCTAAATGATCTTTATATATTGTTTTCTATTTTATTTATTTAGGTGCGCAAGTATAGCAAACACTGCAGAAGTTGTGATAAATGTGTTGATGGATTTGATCATCATTGTCGGGTAAGGTCTAATCATGAAAAAAAAATTAAAAGTGCAAGGTATATTTGACAATTTATCTAATTTATTTCTTATGATTTTATTTCTTGTGTAGTGGTTGAACAATTGTGTTGGGAGGAAAAATTATTTTACATTTGTGTGCCTAATGGCTGTAAGCCTTGTTTGGGTAAGTTGTTGAATAAGAAACTTTTTGTTTGATATTTATAAGTGACTAGTTTTACAATTTTCTTTTCATTTTGATTTTGTTCAATAATATTCACTAAATTATTGTATTGTGTTTTCCTGTCAGCTTATTTTTGAAAGTGGGGTTGGGATTGCTGTTCTTGTTCGATGTTTTGCTGAAAAAAAGGCTACTGAAAATCAGATTGCCGATAGACTTGGAGATGGATTTAGTAGATCACCATTTGCAACTGTGGTGGTACGTATTACTATTTCTTACAAAATTATTTTACGGCTATAACATCATTAGCTACGGTCACTTTAGTGTTCTAATTAATTTCAACAATTGTTTTTGGCCAAACTGTTCACCTGTTAATCAAACTTCTAAAACAAGCTTACAGTTATGACAAAGTGAAGAACCTAGTAGGGTAAAGCCTTTCTTGAGTATAAAAGTTTGAACTTGAAACAACAACAACCATGCCTAGTAAAGTCCCACAAAATAGCACATATATGGTACTATTAGTAGGTTATGTGTTGTGAACCAATTTTGACTTAGTTGCAATTGTAATCCAATTATGAACAAATCTGCAAATTTCTATTGATTCACACTACCGATTACAAGAAATTGCAAGGATCAAATAGTAACAGATTAGAAGGGGATGGGATCAGAGATACAGACGAAGGGGGTAGGAAGGAAGGAGCCAAACACTCAACAATTTTCTCAATGCCCTAACTTGTTGTCCGCTTATTTTCATATACTTGGTTTAATGGATAATTTTTCTTTGGGTTGGGTAAGATATTTGGGCTTGTAAACTTTTCGGTCTTTGGGCTATTCATAACATTACCCACCGTTTCAAAATCACCTTGTCCTCAAGGTGCAAGTCAACACAACGATTAGGTAAGCTGGAAATCTCCATCAAAGTACTGTAGTCCTCGAAAAGTAATGCAGGGAACAAGCAATATTAAGTGGCTTATGTCCATAAAGCGCCTCAAATGAAGTGAGGTCTGGGTCAAGAAAATAAACGTTTACTATCCTGCGACCCGTCATCATTGCTAACATAACCACCCAGTAGTTATTCACATTAATCTTTGAGGTTAAAAGGGAATGAAGAACCCATTCGTTGTGCATTCTTTCTTTCACATGTAGATTAACCCTTAGGTATCCTTCCCCACCATAGCTAAATATAAAGGAATTAAAAGTTGAAGCTTGATGACTAACAGTACCTTCTAACAACCACTTGTTTGTTTGCCATTAGGATTGAAAGTAACTTGGCCAAGAATCCAAACATTTTTACTGAATCCGGGAGGACCGAAATGGTTTCCTAAACGGGTCGCGTTGGGACCACTTCCAGATTTTACTAACTGCCCAAGGTGTCCGTATCCGTTGGAACTTGGAAGCAAACCCATTAATCATAGTATAGAATGAAACATGAAAATTAGGAATGAAATCAAAAACATTGCACGCAGCCGAATCGGTACCACTACCTTCCAACATGTGGGAATAGAATTCACTGAATCTTCTATCTTGCCCATAAAATAATTCCTCTCTTTTGTTTCATCAACCACGGTTGTTTCGACCTCAATTTTCACGGTCTCTAATTCTCTTAACGGGTCCAAAAATGCTATATGTTTGTGTGGTAAAGCCTTCATTTGGTGTTGCAGGGTGGGCAGGTCACTCAACATAATTGATATACAATGAGTTATTACTTTATCACTTAATCCTTCTAGTGATGATGGCGACCATAACTGCTCGGTTGAAATGACCATTTTTTCTAAGGGAGCTAGATCTTCTATAGATACTATATGGAATTTGGCGTTAGGAGCGAAAAGAGTTTCAAGCCATGAAGCTCTATCTTCTCTAGATATGAACCTTATATGTTGAGTTTTGTTGCAGAAATTGAAAACAAGAGTTTGTCATTATACGTGCTTGCTCTTAAAGATGACACCTGCAATTGTATCGCCCCATATGGGTTCCATCGTAGTGAACCAGATCGATTGTGTCCGCTCCCATGGCTGCATTGCCTCATGTATTGTATTGATTAATCTATGATTACCTTAACCTCTTTTGCGCTCCCAGGACTAAGCCTGATTTTATTTGTTCTCCCGTAGTAAGACAGTGAGTCCAGCTTTCCAATTACTTGGTTTTCTTCCTTATAACTTGCCAAATCAGCATCTAAAATCATAACGAAGTCAAAAGCTTCGATGTAACCACAAGAGCAATCGGAGTGTAGAGTCTCTTCGTCGTAGCTGTGTCGCATGAAACCATGCCTGGAATTAAAATGAACATGTTTCGCTCGCCAAGAATACGCATCAAGTCGGATCAAAATATGTGAAGCACATGAATCATCCTGTCCACTCCCCGAACAACCAAGCTTGGCAAGTGGGCTTGCATATATTAATGTAGCCCTGAATATATTTCGTTGAGCAAGCTTGATTGAATCGTGGGATAGTGTAGCAAATGGAACCATCTTCACAAGCTTAGGGTATAATTTGCTATGAAGTACCCTCTCTATACCAACAAACATTAGTGTCTTTAATAGCCCAATTGTAGTAGCAAGTGGAGGGAGGCCATAGGCAAGTGAAACATCGACACTACATTGAAGCATAATTATGGTTATCTGCAAATGGAACAATAGAAAGAAGTTGTGTAGCTTGGATTACCCCAACAGGAGGGTTACAAATCTGCATTACTTGAGCTATAACAACAAGAGTCATGCCAGTAGGTACAATTGTTGTAACATGTTCAATCATCTTCATAGCCCCAGGAACATAAGTGTGCGCAACCAAAACTTGACCATTATCCCACCCAATATCATTCCTCATAAAACCAACCGTAGTCTGTTGTTTTCGAGGGTGGTCAGCTAAATCATCAACCAAGTTAGTAACTACAGAAGGAGAAATACCCTGGTCTAAGTTAATATAAGAATTCAGGAATGCAGATGGAGGACACGATATCGCAACGGTGTCGGCAGTAGCCGCTAAATTTGAATTACCAAATTGTAGTCTAAGAGAATCTGTGAAATCTGACCATTCGGTGAATTGGAATTCATAATGCATCAAATTAAACCACATTTTTGCTTCATCCTCAAAATAATAAGAGCCATATGGAAAACGATGGGTGTTATGAAGTTTTATAATACGTGAAAAACCTTTCAGCATAAGCGAGCCATTTAACCGGATTTACATCGGTAAATCGTGGCAAGAGTGGCGCCTCATCGTGAAGCCCTAATCCGGAAGATAATGGCACAACGTCTGGTAAATCGCTAAGCTCGATTGGAGGTGGAATCGGATACTGAGCCAGTTGATTGTAGATGTCCTCGTTGTGCTTCCTTCATGGTTAGATCATCCTCCAAAACCTTGAGAATCGTTCCATCAGCCACGAATGCCGGCGGATCAATGAAAGCACCATTGTTGTGAACCAATTTTGACATAGTTGCAATTGTAATCCAATTAAGAACAAATCTATAAATTTCTATTGATTCACACTACCGATTACAAGCAATTGCAAGGATCAAATAGTAGCAGATTAGAAGGGGATGGGAACCAGAGATACAGACGAAGGGGATGGGAAGGAAGGAGCCAAACACTTAACAATTTTCTCAATGCCCTAACTTGTTGTCCGCTTATTTTCATATACTTGGTTTAATGGATCATTTTTCTTTGGGTTGGGTAAGATATTTGGGCTTGTAAACTTTCGGGTCTTTGGGCTATTCATAACATTATGGGGTGGGATGTAGGTAAACCATACCTCTACCCGAAAAGATAGAGAGATTGCTTCCAAGGAGACCCCCAACTCCGAACCACAAGAGACGTGACACCGGAAGCCGGAAAGAAAGAGAAGAAGAAAAGAAAAACCACAAGCCAAAGGCAAAAATATATATATAAATGAATAAGTAAGGCACAAATAAGTAAATATATGTATATATATATATATTAATAAAAATAAAAATAATAATAATTATAATAATAATAATAATAATAATAATAATAATAATAATAATAATAATAATAATAATAATAATAATAAATAAATGAATGAATGAATAATAAGACACAAATAAATAAATAAGAAATAATAATAATAGATAATTAAAAAACCTCCAAACACCTCTAGAATTCCTTAGCCTTAAGCCTACGTCTCCAAGATGTCCTATCATTGACCATATCCTCAGAGAGATGCAAGTTTAGCAAATCAAGCCTAATACGCTCATCCCACGTCAGTTTAGGTCTACCTCTACCTCTTCCCCCCTTGACCGTGATGGTATCAACCGAACGAACTGGCACCGTCAACTAGAAAAGTTTGAACTTGGAATTTGCTAAAAACGGAAAATTAATTTTATGGGATGTCCCAATATTAGAGGTGATCCATTTGATCTGTTTGACCCATTTGATGCATTTCCTGTTTAGCTAACCTTTCTGCTTGGAGATAAGACATAACCCAGGTCTACCCTTTCATGAGGATATGGATCGAGCTCTACTCAAAATGAAAACTATTATCTTACTTTGTCCCCTTTCACATTTTGTAAAGTTATTCCTTCTTTCAGCACATTACTTTGTGTTACATTTTACCCTTCTCTCAGGCGATATGTACAGCTGTTTCTCTTCTGGCCACTATTCCACTTGGAGAACTCTTGTTCTTTCACATAATCCTCATACGGAAGGTCTCTCTCTCTCTCTCTCTCTATATATATATATATATATATATATAGAGGAAGGATAAAATGAAAACGTCTTCGAGTTTGGAAAACCGTGAAAACCAAACTAAAAAATTCGTTTTTTGTTCCGATTTTTTTTTATGGTGACTCTCTAAGTTAAAAAAACCCCATTTATGCAATAAAGTAAAAAAAACACCTAGTAATTTTTTTTAAAAAAAAAAATTTATAACCGATGTTACATATGTAACAGGGTAATGTTACATATGTAACATCGATTATAAAATATATTTTTTAAAAAAATTACTAGACGTTTTTTTACTTTTCAGCGTTAAGGGAGTTTTTTTTAACTTAGAGAGTCACCATAAAATAAAATCGGAACAAAAAACGAATTTTTTAGCTTGGTTTTCACGGTTTTCCAAACTCGGAGAGGTTTTCATTATATCCCTCCCCTATATATATATATATTTTTGATATGTATGTATGTATGTATGTATGTATGTATATTTATATTCATATTTATAATGGTATTTATGTTTATATTTATATTTATGTGTACACCAAAATGCAACTAAAATTAATCTTTTGTCACTGAGTTTATGAAAAATGTCTTCTCTCTATTTTATGTAGTGTATTTTCAGTTTAGACCGTTTTATGCAAGTAACCTTCAATAGCAGGTTAAACGATGTGGGGCCCCATCATGTCATAAAAAAAACCGGTGCCATGTCATCATTTTACATACAATGATAAAATTTGATCCAATGTTACATACACGGGAAAAAAAAACATTTTTTCCTTACAATACAATGACAAACAGGTGAAAACAAACGACTTTATAGTGTAACCTAGCCTCGTGTGAGAAAAAAAAAGTTTTTTCTCCTATTGTATGTAACATACATCTAACTGTTACCATCGATTGCAAGTAACCTTCTATAGAAGGCTGAAGGTAATATGGTGATGTGCCATGCCACATTTTAGTTGCTAATTGCTATTGAAGGCTACTTACATACAATGGTTAAAACTTAAAACTCCAAATTATGTTCGTAATAGGAAAAACCATATTTTTACGTGCTATTAAAAAGGTTAAAGTAACTAACATTTTGTTGCAAAATGCAAGAAACAAACCAACTTTACCTTTTTTGTGAATTTATTAACCAACCTCATATTGGGTGCAAAGTACAAATCAATTTATGTATATTACTGATTTTAGCCAAGTTACAATTTTGTACCGGTTATATACGGATGGCCGATGTCCTTTTTTAAAAATTGTTGGAGTGTCTTTTTTGTCAATTGGTGTGTATGTGACATTTAATACTATTATTATTATTTTTGTAATATACTTATAAATTATTTTATTTATTTTTTATTCTTTTCACAAAAATCAGCTTGCTTGCTAAAATTGGTAAGAAATTGTAACTTGGTTTCTTTTTTTGTACTTAGTTTATAGTTGGTTGCTAAAATCTTGAAAGGTGTGTTCCTATTTCGTGCAGTTTTCCCTACACACATCTTTATACATAAATTCATAAATTGTTTATTTATTTTTTTTTGATGCAGGGGATTACAACATATGAGTATGTAGTTGCAATGAGGACCCAAAGTGAACCACCAGGCCCGTCGTTAGATGGGCTGGATCAACAAAGCCTGCAGTCTTCTCCCACAAGCTCTGCTGTGACTGCCATGAGTGGTCGAAGCTCACATGGTCATGGATTGAGTTTGCAACATAAAGTTGCTTGGTGCACCCCTCCTCGAATCTTCATGGATCAACAGGTAATTAAAATAACTTTTTATTTTTATTTTTATTTTTATTTTTATCTTTTTGTAGCATATTCATCTAGGATCACCTCTTTGTCAATTAGTAACCATTAGGGAGTCAAGTGGTTGACTTCCCTTTTTAATGTTATCTTCAAAACCTGGAAGATGCCGGATCAGTGGAGGGCTAGTGTCGTGGTCTCACTCTACAAGAACAAAGGAGACGCTCAGTGTTGTGAGAACTACAGGGGCATTAAGTTGCTAAGCCATAAAATGAAACTATGGGAAAGAGTTATCGAGACTAGAATCAGACGCGAAACCCAGGTCACCATGAACCAATTTGCTTTCATGCCAGGGCGGTCCACTATGGAGCCGATACACATCTTAAGGCAATTGATGGAAAAATATCGGGAGAAGAGGCGTGATCTGCATATGGTGTTCATTGACCTGGAAAAGGCGTATGATAGTGTATGACACCAGTTTAACTGCTACTACCGTGCTATCACACAAGATGAGGTGAAGACCGCACTTAGGAAGATGGGAAAGGCGAAGGCAGTTGGCCCAGACAACATACCTATTGAGGCATGGATATGTTTGGGCACCGAAGGCGTTCAGTGGCTGACTACCTTGTTTAACACTATCTTCAAAACCGGTAAGATGCCAGATCAGTGGAGGGCTAGTATAGTAGTCCCACTCTACAAGAATAAAGGAGATGCTCAGTGTTGCGAGAACTACAGGGGCATTAAGTTGTTAACTCATACAATGAAACTCTGGGAAAGATTTATTGAAACTAGAATCAGAAGGGAAACCCAAGTCACGATGAATCAATTTGGTTTCATGCCTGGGCGGTCCACCACAGAGGCGATACACATCCTTAGGCAATTGATGGAGAAGTTTCGAGAAAAGAAGCGTGATTTGCATATGGTCTTCATTGACCTGGAAAAGGCATACGATAGCGTACCACGACAGCTGATTTGGGATAGTCTTGAGAGTAGAGGGGTCCCTAGGAAATACATTGATTTAATTAGGGATATGTATGATAGTACGGTGACTTACGTTCGTACGCCTGTGGGTGCCACAGATTCCTTTCATGTGGGGGTGGGCCTCTACCAAGGGTCCGCGTTGAGCCTGTTTCTCTTTGCTATTGTAATGGACGAGGTGTCCAGGTCGATCCAGGAGACAGTTCCGTGGTGCATGCTTTTCGCAGATGATATTGTGCTAGTAGCGGAGAGTAAAGAGCGTTTGAATGGAAAACTCGAGGAGTGGAGAGCTACTTTGGAATCCAAAGGCCTACGGATAGCCGTTCTAAGACCGAGTACATGCACTGCGACTTCAGTGGGCCGAGCAACATTGAGGATGTCCGGGTTACTATTGATGGCCAGACGATTCCACCCGTTACCAAGTTTAAGTACTTAGGGTAGTTTGTACAAAGTGATGGGGGCATTGATTGCGATGTGGCACATCGTATCAAAGCGGGTTGGTGTAGATGGCATGCGGCCACTGGTGTACTGTGCGACATGAGATTTCCTGTTAAGCTTAAAGGTAAATTCTATAAGGTTGCCGTCAGACCGACAATGTTGTATGGCTCTGAATGTTGGGCCATAAAGAAGACGAAGATGCGTAAGCTGGAGGTGATTGAGTTGAGGATGCTGAGGTGGATGAGTGGTCACACTCAGTTGGACCGAATTAGAAATGAGGTCTTTCGGGAAAAATTTGCGGTGGCGAATATCTCAGAAAAGATTCAGAAGGGAAGATTGCGATGGTTTGGGCACGTGAAGAGGAGGCGTTTGACGGCTCCAGTTCGTTCGGTGGATACCATCACGGTCGAGGGGAGGAGAAGGAGAGGTAGACCTAAGCTGACGTGAGACGAGCGTACTAAACATGATTTGCTAGATTTGCACCTCTCTGAGGATATGGTTGAGGATAGGATATCATGGAGACGTGGGATTAAGGCTAAGGACAAATAGATGTGTCAGGAGAGTTCTATCTATTATTTATTTATTATTATTATTATTTTATTATTAGTATTGTTTTTATTATTATTATTATTATTATTATTGTTTTATATTATTATTATTATTATTATTATTATTATTATTATTATTATTATTATTATTATTATTATTGTTTTTATTATCCGTATTACTATTATTTTTATTCATTTATTTATTTATGTTTTTATTTTATCATTATTTTTATTTTTTAGGTGCTGTTGGCATGGGTTCTCCTTTTTCGCATTGGGTCTTTTTCTCTTGTGGCTCGGAGCTGGGGGTTTTTCTGGAAGCAACCTCTCTATCCGAAAGGTAGAGGTACAGTTTGCCTACATCCCACCCTCCCCAGACCCTACTAATAGTACCAAGTGCTATTGGTGGGACTTTACTGGGTACGGTGGTTGTTGTTGTTTGTAGTGTACCACGACGACTGATTTGGGATAGTCTTGAGAGTAGAGGGGTCCCCGGCAAGTATATCGACATAATCAAGGATATGTATGATAGTACGGTAACTTGTGTTCGGGCGCTCGTGGGTGATACAACTTCTTTTCCTGTGGGGGTGGGTCTCCACCAAGGGTCCGCGTTGAGCCCATTTCTCTTTACTGTTGTAATGAATGTGGTGTCTAAGTCGATCCAGGAGGTGGTTCCGTGGTGCATGCTTTTTGCTGATGATATCGTGCTGGTCGCGGAGAGTAAGCAACATTTGTACAGAAAGCTTGAGGAGTGGAGATGTGCTTTGGAATCTAAAGACCTTAGAATTAGTCGTTAAAAGACGGAGTACCTACACTGTGACTTCAGCTGTGCTAGCGACGTTGAGGATGTGCAGATTTCTATTAAAGGTCAGGTGGTTCCTCCGGTTACAAATTTAAGTACCTAGGATCATTTTTGCAAAACGATGGGGGTATTGATAATGATGTGGCCTATCGCATCAGAGCGGGTTAGCGCCGATGGCGTGCAGCGACAGGTCTACTCTGCGACAAAAGATTTTCTAATAAGGTAAAAGGGAAATTCTATAAGGTCGCCTTTACACCGGCAATGCTTTATGGCTCAGAATGTTAGGCCATCAAGAAGACGCAGATGCGGAAGTTGGAGGTGGCTGAGATGAGGATGTTGAGGTGGATGAGTGGCCACACGCAGTTGGACCGAATTCGAAATGAGGTATTCCGGGAAAGATTTGCAGTTCATAGTATCTCAGAGAAGATACGCGAGGGAAGATTGCGATGGTTTGGGCACGCGAAGAGGAGACACTTGACGGCGCCAGTGCGTTCGATCGAGAGTATCACGGTCGAGGGGAGGAGAGCGAGAGGTAGACCTAAACTGACGTGGGATGAGCGTATTAGGATTGATCTGCTTGACTTGTATCTCTCTGAAGACATGGTCGATGATAGGATTTCGTGGAGATCTAGGATTAAGGTTAAGGTCTTTTAGGGAAGATTTTTATTCTTATTTATTTATTTATATCTTTTTTATTTTATTATCATTAATATTAAATTTCTTTTTGTATATTATTATTATTTTATATAAATATATAATTTTTTTAAATTTATTTTTATTTAATTGTGTTTTATTTATTTATCTAATTATTATTATTATTATTATTATTATTATTATTATTATTATTACTATTATTATTATTATTATTATTATTATTATTATTATTATTATTATTTATTTTTGAGTTAATTATGGTTTGCGTCCCTGTGATTTGCTCTCTTTTGCCACCTGAGTCCAAAGGTTGGAAATTTTTCGTCTGACACTCTGTGGTTTGCATTTCTTTGTATTTCTTTGTGAATTGAGTCCTTTTGGCTAACGAGGTTAACTTTTCCCGTTAACTCAAGGGGTATTTCAGTCAATTTGCAAATCAGGGACTAATTATGTAACTTTATATTATGGTTAAAACCAAAAGGACTATTTATGTAATTATCATTACATAATTATCTTTATTTAAAGATCTCAAATAATTATCTTTCAATAATTACAGATCTTAAATCTCTACAGATCTTTGAATCGAATGTGAAATCTAAATGAAAAGAAGAATCAGACCTCAAATGTCTTCCCGATCTATTGAAGAATCAAAACCCTAACAATTATTCACCCCTAAATTAGTCTAATGGTTAAAGAATAAAAAAGCACTGGATCATGTCGTTTCTTCAACCATCTTCCGCTGTCGCCGCCATTTGTTCTACCGGAAAGCTTCGCTGGCTCCCCAACGGTCATCATCACCACCACCCCGGACGCCGCCTCCGCCGACACAACAGCCAGAGAATGCCAACGTTGTTTGTCCTTCTCCTACTATCGAGAAACCCTGAACAACGAAACCCTAGATTCCGATGAAACGCCCCCGATTTCATCCCATGATTAAACTCCTTTCTTTTTGACGAAACGCTCCTGCGAATCCTAACTGGACCTGGATTTGAATTTTGCGTTGTCTCCCACCCCTATCGCCATCGATCTAACGCCGCCGATCCGAGGCAGATATGACTTTATAGCCAGAGAGAGAGGAGATATAAGATTTGAACTCAGATGCGAGGATTTAAAGCTTCGATAGAGCAGAGAGGTGGTGGTCAGATGTGACGGCCGGAGTAACACCGGAGCATGGTGAACGACGGTGACGTGGCCAGACTTCACAAATGTTTCTGGCTTGATGATCGATCTCACATATTAAAATTACAAAATATGTGGTTAAGGACTTAAGGTTGGTGGAGATTGGTAACCTTTTTTTTTTTATAAATTTTTAATCTTTATTAAAATTACAAAAATAGGGAGAGGATCATTTGAGAACTAATTGGGTTTGAGAACTAAAAAGAACTAATCTTAGCCACTAGTTTATATATATGGAAAACCACCCCATGAATTTGAATGCTCCCCCCTTGAAAATTAGTGGCCCAAATTGGTTCTCAAAAATTCTCAAAAGAAAATGTTCTCATTTGAACCTAACCCTACAAAAATATATCCTATATTTTATTAATTTACATAATTAGTCCCTTATGTATAAATTGACTGAAATACCCTTTGACTTAACAGGTAATTTTAACCCTGTTAACCAAAAGGACTCAATTTACAAAGAAATGCAAACCACAGAGTGTCGGACGAAAATTTTTCAACCTTTGGACTCAGGTGGCAAAAGATAGCAAACCACATGGACGCAAACCGTAATTAACTATTTATTTTTTATTTTTTTTACTTTTTCATTTTTATTTTTTTATTTTTTTATTAATTTTTTTTATTATTATAATTTTTTTTTTCCTTGTTGGCCCTGTCCCTTGTGGTTCGGAGCTAGGGGTCTCTCTGGAAGCAGCCTCCCTATCCTTCGGGGTGGAGGTAAGGTTTGCCTACATCTCACCCTCCCTAGACCCTACTAATATTATTTCAGTGGGACTCTATTTGGTATGTTGTTATTGTACTAAAGCCCTATGTGGATGTAGATAAATTGTTTAAGGGATAACATATGTGAACCAATTTCACAATTATACCATTTTCACATTTCAACAAGTTTATACCAATTTTGGCAAAAACATGCCAAATGACAAAGATGCGCTTAAATTTATTTTTTAGGAAGACAATAGTTTTAGCCAATAGCATGTTGACATATCATTGTACGTATTTTTGTTTCTAGAAAATGTTATAATTATAATTATTGCATTAATTGTTTTATAAAAATTTGAAGTGTGTACAACATGTTTATGGGTGTTTCAACTTTCAACCTGTACTAATAATGACCCGTTACCTAACCCGCCCAACCCACTCATCTCTTCACATTTACGTTTTGCTATACTTAATTTCGAGTTGAATTACTTTTAAAACGAATGTTCATTTTATCTAACATCTTTTTAATATCATGACATCAGGATGAGGTCATCCCTCATCTAGAACCCGGGCAGCTACCATCCACAATCGACCCGGATGCAGTCCAACCACCCGACAAGGGTAAGAAATTACCACAACGCCCTGTGAGAATTAGTGCATGGAAGCTTGCAAAACTAGATTCAAATGAAGCAATAAAAGCAGGTGCGAAAGCCCGGGCCTCATCCTCTGTTCTTCGCCCATTGGGGTCAAAACACAACCCGAACGATCCTGACCATTTGTCTAGTAGCAATTTGAGCATCATAAGCAGCACAAATAGTACAACCCATCACAAAAGAAGCCGATCCAAAAACTCTTATCCACCCAGTCGGGCCAGTCGGGAAGATACTGAAACTTGCAATCACAGTGCCAGTAACATGAGCAGCCCGGCCCCAGGCTCGTTACCAGGTAGAGAACATTTTAACCCTGTGTACCAAACCTCAGCGAATCAATCCCCATGGTCAGCAAACAATGAGCCAATAACAGTCCAACAGATGGCAGTACCAGGACCGAGGAGAAACAGCTTGGGTGTCGTAGAAACTACAAGATCGTCTTCCGTGTATTGGGATCAAGAAGTGGGTCGGTTTGTATCTGCTTCAACAAGAAGTGTGGGTGGTGGGTCGTCTTCTCAGGCTTCCGGTGCAGACATGACTTATACGGGTCAGTCAATATTCTTTGGCGGGCCCCTTGTTGGTGGCGGTCAAAGGGGTTCGACGACTGTTAGTTATTATCAGCAAGGGAGATCACAGAGAGGTGGGCAGTTACCTGTGTTTGTTCCTAGTGAACAAAACCAGAATCCTAGATTATGATGAGAATGTTTTATTGGATGTGTCTTCTTGAATCTACTTTTTGCAAATTTTGTATTGTTTCTTAATTTATCTTGTGCAGCACAAAGTTCTGATTGTCTATTGTATTGCTACTAGTTTTCTTACTTCATTTCATGTTTGGCTTGGTTTTAGTTAGGGGTATACAAATCGGTTTTGGCCCAAACCGATTCAGGTTGGGACAACCACAAGGCTAAACTGGTTTTTATTAGAAATCTTGTTTAAATCAGATTGGTTCTACACCAGGTTGGAACCGGTTTAACAAATGGGTTAAGATTGGAACTCAAACCGGTGGGTTGGAACCTGGTTCTAGTGTTTTGAAACTGGTTTTGAACCTCAAACGGGAATGGATGTCCATGTGTCATTTTAGTTATGCGTTAAATACATAGTCAATTTTAAGTAGAGAATTTTGATAAACACAGTAATTTTTTGCTTTTAACAGTCGTACATAAGATAAGATAAGATGATGGTTGTATTAATCGTAGGAAAACTGTTCTTAAAATTAAAATAAAATAAATATTTTATTCGAGTACGATTACAACAAAAGAAATAAAACTAATCTATTACAATACAATGAAAAATGAAATTATACTCCTATCGACAATTACAAGGAAATAATAAAAGTTACACGGAAATGAAATACAATACAGGGAAATAAATAAGGATTACAATGAAATGAAATTACAATACAAATGAAATGGAATGCAAAGTTTAACAAATGCTTGTAAATAAAATAGTAATGTTTTAAGTGAAAGAAAAACAAAACAGAGAGTTATAGAAAATATGTTTTGAATGACAAAGAAAATGTTTAAGGAAAAACACTTTGATATTAGTTTAAGAAAAACGAAGAAGATTTCAAGGAATCTTTGGCGAAGGCTTCGGGTCAAAATCCGGGTCCCTTAAAACAAATTCCGGGTCTACCGAAGATCCGTTTTGTTTCCCAGGGTACAATCGCCTAAACCGTATTGTACGGCCGGGATAACTCTAAACTTGAAAATACCTTTGAGTTCTCGAAGAACCTGACGAACATGGTGAATAATGGAAGAAGGAGAAGAAGAGAGAATTTTAGAGAGAGGAAGAATTCTGTGAATTCTGGTGTGTTTTGCCTCAACTAATGAGGCTGTATTTATAGTGGTGGAAATTCTTGTTGAGCACTCAAAAGTTAATTCGTAGTCAAACTTTGCATTAAACGTCTTTAATGTAAATTGATTTCTAATTAACACGGAATTACCTTAATTAGCTCAAAACGCGTTTACAACTGTCATTCCGGAGGAATCTCCGCGTAACAGCTGTTTTCCGGAAGAACTGATCTTCCGGTTCAACTTCCGCTTGAACTCCAAGCGGAGCTCCTTTTCCACTTGAACTACTCTTCAGGTTGAACTCAGTTCCGCCCGGACCACCCAGGTCCGCTTGAACTGTTCCGCTCGAACCTGACTTTTTCCGGTTCAACTCACAGTCCGCTTGAACCTATCCGCCTGGTCTTCAACCGGACCAACTTCCGGTTGAACTTAAAAACAATAAGGCGGCTCTCAGGCGGCTCGCGGCGATGCGAAGTGCAAAGTGCGCCATCAAAGCGCCTCATACGCCCACGCCACGCGCGCGTGCGTGTGCGAGTGCGAGTGCGAGTTAGGGTTGCTTCGCACCCCTCAGGGTCCAAGGGATGTGTCCTACTAAAGGAAACAATAGTTGGTAAGGTTCCCACCTTATAAACCACTTTTGGTTTCATTCCCCAACCAATGTGGGATGAGTTAACATGCTATACTTAGCATTTTTCTCTCTAATTTTCGCAGCTTCACAAGTTGCGAGACCTAAACTTTGAGCTTCGATATCTCATTCATACGAGCTCGGATTTGGACGTGGTTTGATGCGTTGGAAAGCCCTCACAACGTACGACACAAATCCATTAAATACAGAGGCATCAACCTATGTTATCTGTATTTTATTTTAGTTCAAAGTTGGTGAAAAACTCATTTTAACACTTAGTGAAAAAACTCATTTTCCACTAGTTTTTCTCCCAAAATTCCAACAATCCCCCACATGAATGGGTATCGATCTATTCTTCAAGAATCAAGAGCAATTTCGGCAGTCCAGTATTGCAGGATAGGTAGGTGTCCCCTTTGAACCTTCCTTTGTGAAGTATACTTGGGTTACTGGTGTTTGGTAGACGCGATGTCTTTGAACCAACCGACCGTTTGTGTAACCGTTATTACACCCACACAACACTTTCCCTAACTTGGTTAGCCCTCATTGTCGTGTCCAATCATGGTTCTGGAACACTTGCCTGGTTCTGCTAGAGCTCTAGGATTTGTGCCCAATAAATCCACTCGAAGCGACCGCACTTCTCTCTTGCATAGGTGATTACCACAATCATTAAAAGCATTGGTATTATGATTTACTCAAAATCATCTATGACTTACACAAAGTCATTGACCATCGTATGCTTAACCTCACACATTTCACTGTTTGGTGATAGGAATGGACTAGGAAGTACACAACTCCCTTGTAAGATTTTAGGGTACTCCCCCACAGTGACCTTAGCCAATGCGATTAGGTTGTCCTATTGAACCTAGAGCCTGGGATCTCCATTTTCATAGGTTAGGTTTTCCTTCGCATCAGCTTTCAACCCAATGGGCTTTAGTCCCATTCCCCTTGACGACTTCAAAACTAACTCTTTGCTTAAGCCTTTTGTAAACGGATCCGCAGTGTTATCTTTTGACTTCACATAGTCAATTGAGATAACTCCGCTAGAGATTAGTTGTCGTACCGTATTATGTCTACGTCTAATGTGCCTTTATTTGCCATTGTACATCATGGATTGGGCGCGCCCAATTGCCGATTTACTGTCACAATGTATGCAAATAGCCGTCATTGGCATAGGCCACCTTGGAATTTCTTCCACAAATTGACGTAGCCATTCCGCCTCTTCACCAGATTTATCCAAGGCGATGAACTCAGATTCCATTGTGGACTGCGCTATAACAGTTTGCTTAGCCGATTTCCAAGCAATAGCCGCGCCACCAAGCGTGAACACATACCCGCTTGTTGATTTGGAATCCTTTATATCCGAAATCCATTTCGCATCGCAGTATCCTTCGATAACTGCTGGATCTCGGGTATAATGCAGTCCACAGTCTCTCGTGTATCTTAAATACCTTAGTAAACGTGTCATTGCTTTCTAATGTACCGCGCACGGATTACTCGTGTACCGGCTTAGTCTGCTCATAGCATAAGCCAAATCTGGTCTGGTACATGTCATAAGATACATGAGACTCCCAATCACCCTTGAGTACTCTAACTGAGCAACCCCTTTTCCTCTATTCTTAGCAAGATGAAGGGTAGTATCAACCGGAGTTTGAGACACACTCTTATCTCCTGCGTTGAACTTCTCAAGGATTTTGTCCACATAGTGAGATTGACTTAAGACAATACCATTTGGGGTTCTGATGATTTTTACACCGAGTATCACATCTGCGAGCCCCATGTCTTTCATGTCAAATCTCGCTTTCAACATGTCTTTAGTAGCTTTGACAATCTTATCATCACTCCCAACGATAAGCATGTCATCTACATAAAGACATAGAATCACATAACCTCTAGGTGTGTCCTTCGCATAGACACACTTGTCGCACTCATTTATTTTGAATCCGTTGTCAAGCATGACACGGTCAAACTTCTGGTGCCATTGTTTCGGAGCTTGCTTCAAGCCATACAAAGACTTGACGAGTCTACACACCTTGCCTTCTTGGCCAGGAGCGGTAAAACCCTCAGGTTGTTCCATGTAGATCTCTTCTTCTAAATCACCGTTTAGAAACGCGGTTTTTACATCCATTTGGTGAACCTCCAAATTTCGTAAAGCCGCTATAGCAAGCATCAACCTTATCGAGGTTATGCGAGTAACAGGTGAGTAAGTATCAAAGTAATCCAGACCTTCCTTTTGTCTGTATCCTTTGATCACTAGCCTCGCCTTATACTTGTCAATGGAGCCATCGGCTTTCAACTTCTTCTTGAATATCCACCGATATCCAAGTGGTTTGCAACCCTTAGGAAGATCGACAAGCTCCTAAGTGTGGTTCTGCAAGATAGACTCTATCTCACACTTGATGACTTCTTTCCATTGAGGCCCATCTGAAGAGGTTACCGCCTCGCAGTAGGTATTGGGATCACCCTCAACCATGTAAGCCGTGAAGTCAGGTCCAAAGGATTTTCCAACCCTTTTTCACTTACTTCTTCTAGGCTCACCCTTATCAGATGCAAACCGTTTACGAACCTCATTACCAACAGATGGTTGTTCATAAACCTCGTCACCAACAAATGGATCTTCACGAGTCTCGTCACCAACTAATGGTGTCGATGAACTCGCGCGTTCTCGTGACAAACACGGGAATACATTTTCAAAGAATGAAGCATTCCTTGATTCCATGATAGTGTCTTCAAGCATATCAGGATTTTTCGAGTCATGGACAAGAAACCGATATGCACTACTGTTTTCTGCGTATCCGATGAACACACAGTCCACGGTTTTGGGTCCTAACCTTTGCACCTTAGGCAAAGGAGCTAATACCTTAGCTAGGCACCCCCACACTTTGAGGTATTTGTAGGATGGCGTTTTGCCCGTCCACAATTCATAAGGAGTCTTATCCTTATCTTTGCGGGGTATCTTATTCAAAAGATAGTTAGCCGTCAAAATGGCTTCCCCTCACATGTCTAGGCTCATCCCAGAACTATTCAACATGGCATTCATCATCTCTTTCAATGTACGGTTCTTTCGTTCCGCAATGCCATTGGATTGTGGAGAATAAGGTGCGGTGGTCTCATGGACAATTTCACTTTGTGCACATAAGTCCGCAAACGGTGAAACATATTCACCTCCTCTATCACTCCGCAAAACCTTAATTTTCTTGGTGAATTTATTCTCAACTAAGTTCTTAAACAAGACAAACTTGTTTATTGCTTCATCCTTACTCTTAAGTAAGTATACATAGCAATATCTTGTACTATCATCAATAAACGTGATGAAGTACTTGTGTCCGCCACGCGTGGGGACGACTTTCAAGTCACACACATCAGTGTGAATTAAGTCTAGGGGTTCGGTTATTCGTTCAACCGATTTAAATGGTGGTCTTGTAAGTTTGGATTCGACACACGTTTCGCATTTTGATTTCGAGTCTATTTTAAAATTTGGCAAACATTTTAAATTCATCAAACGGCGTATTGAATTAAAATTGACGTGTCCTAATCTACCATGCCACATATTTGAATCGTAAAACTCAATCATATAAGTAGAAGAGGAGGCTTTCGCCATTTTATTAATAACCATTGTAGACAACTTGAACATAGAGTTTTGGGCATAGCCCTTGCCTACAAACATGCCATTTTTGGTCAAAACGACCTTATCAGACTCGATCACTATGCGAAATCCAAACTTGTTGAGCAGCCATCCAGAAACAAGATTCTTCCTGATTTCCGGCACGTACAGAACGTTGCTCAACGTAAGTTCCTTCTCGGAAGTGAACTTCAAAACCACATTGCCTTCACCCATGATGTCGGCAGTAGCTTTATTCCCCATATAAAGCTTCTCGGTCCCCTTCGCCTCTTTAAACGTACTAAAGAGGGACTTGTCTCCGCACACATGGCGGGTGGCACTGGTGTCAACATACCAGCCAGGGTTCTCCCCCACAATGTTGACTTCAGAAATGAAGGCAGACGCCTCCGTGATCATGGCCACCAGTGGCATGTCATCCTCCACTATGTGAGCGCGCTCACGTTGTGGCTTCGGGCACTGATCCGCCCGATGACCATGCCCCCCACAGTTGTAGCACTTTCCAGAAAACTTTAGAGGCTTCTTTTTCACAACCGCTTTCTTCGGTGCCAAGTGCTCCACCGCTTTGCCTTTGCCTTTGGCTTTGGCCACACCATTGCGTTTGCTTCCTTTGGAAGACTGACCAATTTCCACCATATTCACCTTTGCCGTAGCTTAAGTGGTGGTGGCCTTTAGAGCCATCTTATTGTCCTCCTCGATACGAAGGCGGACAATGAGATCCTCAATGGTCATCTCCTTTCTTTTGTGTTTAAGATAATTCTTAAACTCGAGCCACGAAGGCGGAAGCTTTTCAATCAAAGCCGCCACTTCAAACATCTCACTAAGGGACATACCCTCCGCGTGGACCTCATGAAGTATAACCTGAAATTCTTGGACTTGGCTCATCACCGATTTGGTGTCGACCATCTTGAAGTCCAAGAAACGGGCCACAACGAATTTCTTCGTTCCGGCATCCTCCGTTTTGTACTTTTTGTCTATGTTGGAACTTAAAATCTATGTGACTGACGCCATCAAATCTGTTTACCGAAGCATTCGACTGAAGAATCCATGTGATTGATTCAGAGACCCGGGTTGTGATGCTCGAGGCTTGCAGTTTGGACCGAAGACCGTTTTCTGGAAAAGTCAACCGTTCGGGTCAACGGTCAACGTAAAAGTCAACGGAAGATTGGTTCGAGCGAGTCAAGCTTCGGATTAGTTAAATCAACTTTGATTTAATTAATATTTATGTTATTTACCTTTCTTGTAATTTTCAGTTATGTTTATGTTTCTGTTGTTAGTCACCCTCACTATATATATAGTGAGGGTGCCCATTACAAAAAAAGAGTCTCCGAATGGGGAGATGATGAATTTCTTGTAGAGTGTGAGATTTCCATTCTAGAGAGAGAGTGAGTCATGGTTTCTAGAGAGAGATTGTGTGTTCTTCATGATTTCTTGTAACTAATCATTCGGTTATATGAAATCATTCGATATGTTCTTCATCTTTCTTGTTTATGATTATTCATGATTTATCATCATCATCTTCTTCATTTGTTTTGAGTTTTCGAATTCGAACCATGTTCTTGCTCAAGATCGAGATTCTTGTAGTGAAAATCGGTCCTAACAAATGGTATCAGAGCGGGTACCGATCAGATTCATCTCACCGTGAATCTGGTCACTCGAATCTGAGATTTTGAGCTTGAATGGTGAAGATGAGAAAACTTATTTTTTAGAGACTTTTTTCTTATTTTTTCTTCGATTCTGGATGGATTCTGATGATATGGATGATGGATTCGTGCTCTGGAGTTCATCTTTATGTTTGTTTATGTTCTACATCTTCAGATCTGGTGGAGAAATGAAGATCCGAAGCTATTTTTGGAACTTTGAAGTTTTTCCCGTATTTGAAGATTTTGAAGATTTTTGGGCTTGATTCTTCATTTTCTGGGCATTTCTTCATGGATTTGGATGATATGAGGTATGATTCTCAGTGGAAAAACGCGTTCCGGATCCATTGGAATCATCTGTTTCGTCTGAATCTCAACGGTTTGAGCGGATCTGGAAAAACACACACTAGTATGTGTTTCATGGTGTTCTTCGTGTTCTTGAAGATTTCCAGAATTTTGAGGGCTGATTCGAATGGTTTTTGCTGCTGTTTGGGATATGTAAGTGGCCATAGCATGTTCTACAACAGATTTGTGTCATGAATCACTCGTTTCCATTCATTCTCGAGACTGTTTCAAGAATCGAAGGGTATGTGTTCTTCACTTGTGTTCATCTTTTTCCAGACTTGTTCATCAGTTCTTGAAGGTTTGAAGATGCTCCTAGCGGACTTGTTGAGTTCTTTAGCGGACTTGTTCTCCTCTTAGCGGACTTCATCAGTTTTTAGCGAACTTGAAGCTTGTCTTAGCGTACTTGTTCTGTGCTTAGCGAACTTGAGTCCTTAGCGGACTTCAGAGGTGCCTTAGCGGACTTCTAATGGCTTTAGCGGACTTGTTTCTTAGCGAACTTGTTTACTGGGTTTTCGTTCGAGTTTGTTTCAGATGAATTTGATCGTTAAGGGTTGTAGAGGACGTCGCTACGAGCTCAGGGACATAAAATTCGCGAATTTTCGTTGAGTTTTGACCGAGATATGGATGGAATACGTTTTTCCGGTGGTTGTTATGGCTTTTCCGGTGAGTTTTCTCCGATCGTATTAGGGTTTCGGGGAGAAGACGCAGATGGTGGGGCACAGGGTGACGTGGCGACATCTGATTGGCTGCAGAGGAATGTCTCTCACCTCTTGTCGGTCAACCCTATTGTTTCTCTCTCTGTTGTCGCATGCCCATTGGTTGAAGAAGAATTCCCGTGGGACCCACCTGGAGAAGAAAGACGTATAGGGCAGTTCTCTATCCTCCTATTTTTGTCGGATTCTCCCACTTACTCTAGCTGTTGTCTAATTTTTATTGGCTACAAGGAAAAGGCAGTGGGACCCACTACATGGAAAGAGACGTTGAATGTCAGCTTCCCTCTTTCCTCCTTTTGTCGCATGTGCCGAAACATCCACCCTAAATTTGCTGTTAAAAAGTCTCGTGGACCCCACTAGTGTACAAAAGAATCTGTTGAATGGCTGTGAGTTGTTGCCTTGCTATTGGCGCATTTCTCCTACTCACGGATCATCATAGCCAGCCGTAGATCTTGCCTCAATTCCAGCCGCTGGATCAATTTTCTGATCAATCCTGATTGGTTCTTTCCAGCCTCACACGGATTGTGTGCTTTCTCATGGCAATTCTGATTGGGTATTTTATTTTCACATGGATCAAGGTTTTCTCATGGGGATTTTTTTTGAGACTAATTAAATATTTCAGCATTATTCGTCAATTACGGGAGTTTTTCTTGTCGGTTTTTAACAAGATTAACGAGATGACGTCGCGACGGAATTTCAGAAAATTTATTGGTCACGGATTTATTTCATTTTATTGGGGTTCTCGTTTATTGATGTCGCGTGCAACGTTTGCTATCGATCACTGACGGGTTAGCTTTATTATCCGGTTAATTACTCGGCTTTCTCGTTATATCTCACGGTTTTATTTTTTAGCTGATGCAGCGTGGATGTCAACTAACCGGATTAACAGGAATCTCAGTTAATTATTGGAATTTATCCGGTTAAATCTCTCGGATGACCGTTTCTTGAAGAAATTTAACAGTTTATTTAATTTTTGCATCCAACCTCAGTCAGCGGATTATTCACAACTGTCAGCATCCGGCTTCCGGTTTTTCGCAAGATTGTCCATTTTCAAGATTTTTGCACCGGTTTCTCTAGGCAACCGATCGCGACGGTTCGACTCTCCGCATCAGATTTTTACGCTTCCGACTTGATGTTTTTGGAGAGATTTAGAGAAATAGGAGGAATTATTATGGATTTGGATATCGGGTCGATTATTCGGAGTTAGAGCATGTTCGATGTTTGACCGGTTTATCTGATTCGGTTTGTTGCGGTTATGACTCCGATGTTCAGCATTTTCTCAGTATTGTACCCGACCGTGTGAACCGAGTGAGCGGAACACTTGGATCTCGAACTGGAGCAACAAGAACAGAAGAAGCTTATTCAGAGGGGGAATTTCTACATCAGATTGTCTCCGGTTTATCAGTTTCTCATTGAAGATGTACGACAGAGCGATTCTTCAGCAGTTGAACAGATTTGAAAGCATCAGTCAAGGGGGAATTGTTGGAACAAAAATCCATGTGACTGACGCCATCAAATCTGTTTACCGAAGCATTCGACTGAAGAATCCATGTGAATTGATTCAGAGACGCGGGTTGTGATGCTCGAGGCTTGCAAGATTGGACCGAAGACCGTTTTCCGGAAAAGTCAACCGTTCGGGTCAACGGTCAACGTAAAAGTCAACGGAAGATCGGTTCGAGCGAGTCAAGCTTCGGATTAATTTAATTTAATTATCAATTTATGTTATTTACTTTACTTGTAATTTTGTTCATTCAGTCATGTTTTTCTGTTGTTAGTCACCCTCACTATATATAGTGAGGGTGCCCATTACAAGTAAAAGAGTCTCCGAATGTGGAGATGATGATTTTTCTTGTAGAGTGGAGATTTCCATTCTAGAGAGAGAGTGAGTCATGGATTTTCTAGAGAGAGATTGTGTGTTCTTCATGATTCATTGATTGTAATCTTTCGATTAAGGAATTCATTCGATTTGTTCATCTTTCTTCTTATTTATGATTATTCTTGATTCATCATCATCATCTTCTTCATTTGTTTTACCTTTCTTGAAAACTGGCCAGTTCTTTCTCACGCAGATCAGCTTTCCACAACCGCTAGATCTCTTTAATTCCAGCCGCTGGATGAAATTAATAGGATTAACCTGATTGGCCAGTTTTCAAGCACATGGATTGTGCTTTCTTTGAGGTTTTTTTTTCCACTAATTAATTATTTTCTATATTTTCGTCAAATACGGGTATTTTTTTTATTAGTTTCTCAACGAGACTTACGAGATGACGCAGCGACGAAATTTCAGAAAATTTTTATTGGCCGTGGATTTATTCTATTTTATTGGGGTTCTCGTTTATTGACGTCGCGCGCAACGTTTGCTATCGATCACTGACGGGTTAGCTTTATTATCCGGTTAATTACTCAGCTTTCTCGTTATATCTCACGGTTTATTTTTAGTGGATGCAGCGCGGATGTCAGCGAACCGGATTAACTGGAATCTCAGTTAATTATGGAATTTATCCGTTAAATTTCTCGAGAAGCCGTTACTTGACGAAAATTGATGGAATTTTTCAGATCGAGCCGTTTTCGCCCGTTTAACTCAGAATTCTTCACGGAATTTTATTTCCGAGCTCATTTTTCTTCGCCCAAAATTACGAAGACTTCGGTTTTGATTATTTTCGCTCGGGATCTCAGTTTTTCTCCGATTTGACACTTATCTTTAACTTTCGCATCCAACCTCAGTCACGCGGATTATTCACAACTGTCAGCATCCGGCTTCCGGTTTTTCGCAAGATTGTCCGATTTCAAGATTTTTTATCCGGTTTCTCTAGGCAACCGATCGCGACGGTTTGACTCTCCGCATCTGATTTTACGCTTCCGACTTGATGTTTTTGGAGAGATTTAGAGAAATAGGGGGAATTATTATGGATTTGGATATCGGGTCGATTATCAGAAGTTGGAGCATGTTTAGTGTTTGACTGGTTTATCTGATTCAGTTTGTTGCGGTTTGGACTCCGAGATGGAGCACTTTCTCAGTATTGTACCCGACCGTGTGAACCGAGTGAACTGCAGCACTTGGCTCTCGACTGGTGCAACGAGAACAGAAGAAGCTTATTCAGAGGGGGAATCTCTTCGACAGATTGTCTCCGGTTTATCAGTTTCTCATTGAAGATGTACGGCAGAGCGATTCTTCAGTAGTTGAACAGATTTGAAAGCATCAGTCAAGGGGGAAATTGTTAGAACAAAAATCTTGGTGACTGACGCCATCAAATCTGTTTACCGAAGCATTCGACTGAAGAATCCATGTGAATTGATTCAGAGACGCGGGTTGTGATGCTCGAGGCTTGCAAGATTGGACCGAAGACCGTTTTCCGGAAAAGTCAACCGTTCGGGTCAACGGTCAACGTAAAAGTCAACGGAAGATCGGTTCGAGCGAGTCAAGCTTCGGATTAATTTAATCAGCTTTGATTTAATTATCAATTTACGTTATTTACTTTACTTGTAATTTTGTTCATTCAGTCATGTTTTTTTGTTGTTAGTCACCCTCACTATATATAGTGAGGGTGCCCATTACAAGTAAAGGAGTCTCCGAATGTGGAGATGATGATTTTTCTTGTAGAGTGTGAGATTTCCATTCTAGAGAGAGAGTGAGTCATGGATTATAGAGAGAGAGTGTTCTTCATGATTCATTGATTGTAATCTTTCGATTAATGAATTCATTCGATTTGTTCATCTTTCTTCTTATGTTGATTATCTATGATTCATCATCATCATCATCTTCTTCATTTGTTTTGAGTTTTCGAATCCAAACCTTTGTTCTTGCTCAAGATCAGGATTCTTGATGTGAGAATCGGTCCTAACAAATGGTATCAGAGCGGGTACCGATCAGATTCATCTCACCATGAATCTGGTCACTCGAATCTGAGATTTTGAGCTTGAATGGTGAAGATGAGAAAACTTATTTTTTAGAGACTTTTTCTTATTTTTTCTTCGATTCTGGATGGATTCTGATGATATGGATGTTTGATTCATGTTTGGGAGTGCATCTGGATGTTGTTTAGTGCTTTACATCTTCAGATCTGGTGGAGAATTGAAGATCCGAAGCTATTTTTGGAACTTTGAAGTTTTTCCCGTATTTGAAGATTTTGAAGATTTTTTGCTTTGATTCTTCGTTTTCTGGGCATTTCTTCATGGATTTGGATGATATGAGGTATGATTCTCTGTGGAAAATGCATTCCGGATCCATTGGAAGCATCCATTTCGTCTGAATCTCAACAGTTTGAGCGGATCTGGAAAAACACACACTGACGGTGTAACTGTGTGTTCTTCGTGTTCTTGAAGATTTCCAGATTTGGGAGCTGATTTGATCCGAGTTGCTGCTGTTTATGTGTTGTTGGTGGCCACAACAATGTCGTGAATGGTTTATTATCACATCTCGTGCATCATATCGAGATTTCCGATTGTTTCTGGGCAGTTTCAAGTTCATGAGTAAGTATTCATAGTGTTCATCGTTTTTCCAGATTTGTTCATGTTCTTGAAGTTATGAAGATGTTCTTAGCGAACTTGTACCTGTTCTTGAAGATATGAAGATGTTCTTAGCGAACTTCTTTTCTTCTTAGCGTACTTCATCCATTTCTTAGCGAACTTGTTGATTTTTAGCGTACTTGAGGTGTGCTTTAGCGAACTTGAGGTCTTAGCGAACTTCATGTTCGTCTTAGCGAACTTCTGGTGGCTTTAGCGGACTTGTTTTCTTAGCGGACTTGTCAACTGGGTTTTCGTTCAAGTTCGTTTCAGAGGTTTTTGTTCGTCCAGGTTTGTAGAGAATTGGATTACGAGTTCAGGGACATAAAAATCATCAAAAATGGTTGAGAATTGACTGAGATATGGCGATAATACGTTTTTCCGATGTGGGTTTCGGTTTTCCGGCGAGGGGTATGCTTCTCCGACCATTTTAGGGTTTTCGAAGGTTGAAGATGACTGATGAGACATTCGATGACGTGGCACAATTTTGTTGGGCAGTGGAGAATTTCTTTATCTCTCTTTGTCGGTCCCAAGTCAACAAGCCTTTATGTCGTCGAAAGCTGAATGGAGGAAAGAAGGCTGTGGACCCCGCCTGGAAAGGAATCCGTTGAAAAGAATGGTCTGCTGAATGCTCATTGGCTGTTGAAAAAGCGTATGGGACCCGCCTGCTGTACCAAGGAACCGTAAATGCTCCCATCGCTGTCGTGTTGTGATTGGCTCTCCATGCCCTCACACGGATCCAGGCTTCCAGACCGCAAGATCATTTAAATCTGATTCGTTGATTGAGCCCTTCTGCTTCAACGTGATTGGTTGATGGACCTATACACTGATCGAGATTTTCAGCCCTTGATTACCTTATTTTTCCAGCCGTTGGATCCAAAAGAATCTTCAACCTGATTGGCTGAATTTATTAGACACGGATCATGTGTTTCTTGAGGGATTTAATTGCCTAATAATTATTTCAGTATTATTCGTTAAACGCGGGGGTTTTCTTATCAGTTTTTCGAGACGAACAAGATAATGCCGCGACGGAATTTCAAAAAATATATTATTGCTCGCGGATTTATTCTATTTTAATTGGGTTCAAGTTTTTGGTGACTTCAGACCACGTTAGCTAACGATCACTGACGGGATAGTTTCGTTTTTCGGTTAAGCATGCAAACTTTTTCGTTATATCTCACTCTAAGTTGTTTAGCTGACGAAGTGCCGATGTCAACTAACCGGATTAACTAGAATCTCAGTTAAATATTGGAATTTATCCGATTAAATCTCTCGGATGACCGTTTCTTGAAGAAATTTAACAGTTTATTTAATTTTCGCATCCAACCTCAGTCACACGGATTATTCACAACTGTCAGCATCCGGCTTCCGGTTTTTCGCGAGATTGTCCGATTTCAAGATTGTTATCTGGTTTCTCTAGGCAACCGATCGCGACGGTTCGACTCTCTGCATCTGATTTTTCCGCTTCCGCATCCGATGTTTTTAGAGAGATTTAGAGAAATAGGGGGAATTATTATGAATTTGGATATCGGGTCGATTATTCGGAGTTAGAGCATGTTCAGTGTTTGACTGGTTTATCTGATTCGATCTGTTGCGGTTTGGACTCCGAGATGTAGCATTTTCTTAGTATTGTACCCGACCGTGTGAACCGAGTGAACTGCAGCACTTGGATCTCGAACTGGAGCAACGAGAACAGAAGAAGCTTATTCAGAGGGGGAATCTCTTCGACAGATTGTCTCCGGTTTATCAGTTTCTCATTGAAGATGTACGGCAGAGCGATTCTTCAGCAGTTGAATAGATTTGAAAGCATCAGTCAAGGGGGAATTGTTGGAACTTAAAATCTATGTGACTGACGCCATCAAATCTGTTTACCGAAGCATTCGACTGAAGAATCCATGTGAATTGATTCAGAGACGCGGGTTGTGATGCTCGAGGCTTGCAGTTTGGACCGAAGACCGTTTTCTGGAAAAGTCAACCGTTCGGGTCAACGGTCAACGTAAAAGTCAACGGAAGATCGGTTCGAGCGAGTCAAGCTTCGGATTAATTAAATCAACTTTGATTTAATTAATATTTATGTTATTTACCTTTCTTGTAATTTTCAGTTATGTTTATGTTTCTGTTGTTAGTCACCCTCACTATATATATAGTGAGGGTGCCCATTACAAAAAAAGAGTCTCCGAATGGGGAGATGATGAATTTCTTGTAGAGTGTGAGATTTCCATTCTAGAGAGAGAGTGAGTCATGGTTTCTAGAGAGAGATTGTGTGTTCTTCATGATTTCTTGTAACTAATCATTCGGTTATATGACATCATTCGATATGTTCTTCATCTTTCTTGTTTATGATTATTCATGATTCATCATCATCATCTTCTTCATTTGTTTTGAGTTTTCGAATTCGAACCATGTTCTTGCTCAAGATCGAGATTCTTGTAGTGAAAATCGGTCCTAACAGTCTAGAGACTCCCAAAGTTCTTTGGAGGTCTTAAACACCGAGTACACGTTATACAACGAGTCCACAAGGCCGTTCAACACATAGTTACGGCACAGATAGTCCGAATTCTTCCAAGCTTCGACCGCACTAACGGTCTCAACATTGGATTCCCCTTCACCGAGTTGGGGAGCGGACTCCGTGAGACACCTCGCAAGGTTTAAGGTGGTCAAGTAAAACAACATTTTCTGTTGCCACCTTTTGAAGTGAGAACCCGAGAACTTCTCGGGCTTTTCAGCTTGACTAGCAATAGTGTTGGCTGTTACGCCAACTTGAGCCCCAACCGATGGTGCTGCCTTAGGCTTGTCGGCCGTCTTTTCAACCTCGTTAGTCATTTTTCTGAAATATAAAACTACACAAGTTAATGTTCAGAATTGTTATTTAAACGCGCACGTTTAAAACGTAAGAAAAAACCTCCAACTAATGGATGGTTTTCAAGGAGTAGATGAGAATTTTTAATCTCTAAAGCGCACGTTTTTAAAGAGATTAAGGTCCAACAAATGGATGGATTAAAGTGTATTAAAGTTTTTATATATAACTTCCAACTTATGGATGTTAGATGGTTTTAGATTATAACGTCCAACTAATGGATGTTAAGGTTATAAAAGAAAAATTAACGTCCAACAAATGGATGTTAAAGTTTTGTCGTAACCGACAACTCGTTTAACTCTAAGTCCAACTTTGAGTCAAAACGAGTTAAAAAAATATTTATTTTTAAAACACTAGATCACCTCGAGAAATCTAAGTCCAAGTTTGAGACTCGAGGCAATGAAGTTTTTATAAAACGAACGGTGTTTTAAAAATTTGTTTTAAGTTTGTAGGAAAACCGTTCGTAAAATTAAAATAAAATAAATATGTTATTCGAGTACGATTACAACAAAAGAAATAAAACTAATCTATTACAATACAATGAAAAATAAAATTATACTCCTATCGACAATTACAAGGAAATAATAAAAGTTACACGGAAATGAAATACAATACAGGGAAATAAATAAGGATTACAATGAAATGAAATTACAATACAAATGAAATGGAATGCAAAGTTTAACAAATGCTTGTAAATAAAATAGTAATGTTTTAAGTGAAAGAAAAATAAAACAGAGAGTTATAGAAAATATGTTTTGAATGACAAAGAAAATGTTTAAGGAAAAACACTTTGATATTAGTTTAAGAAAAACGAAGAAGATTCCAAGGAATCTTTGGCGAAGGCTTCGGGTCAAAACCCGGGTCCCTTAAAACAAATTCCGGGTCTACCGAAGATCCGTTTTGTTTCCCAGGGTACAATCGCCTAAACCGTATTGTACGGCCGGGATAACTCTAAGCTTGAAAATACATTTGAGTTCTCGAAGAACCTGACGAACATGGTGAATAATGGAAGAAGGAGAAGAAGAGAGAATTTTAGAGAGAGGAAGAATTCTGTGAATTCTAGTGTGTTTTGCCTCAACTAATGAGGCTGTATTTATAGTGGTGGGAATTCTTGTTGAGCACTCAAAAGTTAATTCGTAGTCAAACTTTGGATTAAACGTCTTTAATGCAAATTGATTTCTAATTAACACGGAATTACCTTAATTAGCTCAAAACGCGTTTACAGCTGTCATTCCGGAGGAATCTCCGCGTAACAGCTGTTTTCCGGAAGAACTGATCTTCCGGTTCAACTTCCGCTTGAACTCCAAGCGGAGCTCCTTTTCCACTTGAACTACTGTTCAGGTTGAACTCAGTTCCGCCCGGACCACCCAGGTCCGCTTGAACTGTTCCGCTCGAACCTGACTTTTTCCGGTTTAACTCACAGTCCGCTTGAACCTATCCGCCTGGTCTTCAACCGGACCAACTTCCGGTTGAACTTAAAAACAATAAGGCGGCTCTTAAGTGGCTTGCGGCGATGCGAAGTGCAAAGTGCGCCATCAAAGCGCCACATTGCGCCTCATACGCCCACGCCACACGCGCGCGTGTGCGTGTGCGAGTGCGAGTGCGAGTTAGGGGTGCTTCGCACCCCTCAGGGTCCAAGGGATGTGTCCTACTAAAGGAAAAAAATAGTTGGTAAGGTTCCCACCTTATAAACCACTTTTGGTTTCATTCCCCAACCAATGTGGGATGAGTTAACATGCTATACTTAGCATTTTTCTCTCTAATTTTCGCAGCTTCACAAGTTGCGAGACCTTAACTTTGAGCTTCGATATCTCATTCATACGAGCTCGGATTTGGACGTGGTTTGATGCGTTGGAAAGCCCTCACAACGCACTACACAAACCCATTAAATACAGAGGTAACAACCTATGTTATCTGTATTTTATTTTAGTCCATAGTTGGTGAAAGACTCATTTTCACACTTAGTGAAAAAACTCATTTTCCACTAGTTTTTCTCCCAAAATTCCAACATTAATTTCCTTATCCCGCCCGCTTGCTTCCTCTCTTCCATTATATTTGCAAAGCATAACGTACAAGTGTTTTGTGTTCTTATAGATCTTTACTCTAAACTGGTTTTATACTGAAAGCGACTTTTAGTTGATACGACTTAAAATACAACTTTAAAATTGTAGTTGATAGATCTGAATTTGGCCCAAGGGACCCTTTGCGGGCCCTTCTTAAATCCACAAGATTTCTCATGTTCATTCATATTGTCCGTGTGAATCCTTTTGGCTCGTAGAATATTCTAGCATGTAAGAGTCCCATATTCTGTTATGCCACGTGTCGCCATCTAGTATGATCTTCATGCATCATCAGATCTTCACTTTTCATCCATAATTTCCATCTATAAGGTTACGTGCCTCCACGCGCCAAGAATGAACCTTACTATCCATGCAACCCCATACTTAGAGTTGCACAAATATTCATTCACCCTCACCTTTCACCTTCATCTTCACATTCTTTCTTCTCAAATTCTCTGATCACTGATTCTCACGTTGGAGGGCCATCTCAGGGCACCATTTCTTGCCCTGCATTGGTCCTGACGCGTTGTTACTTCCCATAGCTTACTCCCATCATCTCAGAGATCTAATCTAGTGTTGAATTGAAGTTTGTTTGATCAATTTCATCAACCCAAAACTGAGTTCATGATTTGGTTTAAACATTAAAGCCATCCTTTTCCTTTTTCCCGGTGAATTCATACCTCATCATAATCAATTCATCTTCTGATGTCTGATCCAAACAATTCACTTCCTCCGATTCTAGATATGCTTAAGAACTATGTTTTTGCTACATCAACATGCACTGGGGGCCAGCTCAATGACTCCATAACCCTAGTGATCACCGACGCTTTCGGTCCCTCACATGATAGAGATGAAATCCCATCCAATGACGATGATCTGGTTATCATCATCGATAACTATAATTATTTTTCTTCATAGCTTCCTAAATCATCTCAATCTGCTCTCACAAACCAGATCAATACTGCCTCCCAAAATCAGGCATTATGTGGGGGATCTAAAATCCTCACCGCCAATAGTTCTAACCCTGCTTTTGCTCACGCATTCAATACCACATTACAATCTCAATTCATGTTACCATCATTCTCGCAATCTACTCCATATATAGTTTACTCCACTCCGACCTTAGGATCTGAAAGTGCGTGAGCAGTGGATCGTCTACTCGATCTAGCTATTTCGGATATAAGAACATAATTAAAGATTGCTTTTATTGATCACAAGAGAACAATAGTACAATCTGAATACACAGAGAAAACAACTTAGGAAACACACATAGAAATCACTCAGTTCACACAGATTCACTCAGAAGTCTTTGAAGATTACAACATAAATTACTATTTATACCAAGTAGGCTGTTCATGAACTGGGACACCAACGAACCGTGGGTTCGTTGGTCACGAACTCACAGTTCGTGTCCCACTTCGTTTGTGTGTAAACTCCAATCTTTAATATTCTCCGATGCATCATTCGTCGAACCGTTTCATGCTCTAACAAACTCGCCCTCGACGTGTGCTGTATCAACACTTCTACATTAGTCATCAGTATCTTCAATCAAACTCCCCCTCAGATTGATAGTTAGTCCGATCTTGAATACTTGACAATGTAGAGCGTATTGTGTCTTTATCAATAACTTCCGAAGACTTGAAGAAATGATATCCTCATTCACTTGAGTACCTGACCAACATAAATAATCCTGGCGCAAAACGTCTGTTTGAGACTCCAAGATATTTAAATATATTCAGCATTTTGAAAACCTCGTATCTCGTGTCGATCAGGTCGAAAATAAAGCAGAAACAAAATATTTTTAACTTTACTAAACTTTATATTAAAACACACCTAAAATCTTTTTGGTATTTTCAGAAATGAAATGTAATCAACAAAGCTGAACAACTATTTTTTTTATGAGAAAAATCCAAACGTGAGATCATATCAGACATAACGCATCTAGCACATTTTAGTTTCAACTGCATCCGCATTCAGATCAAGATATATCCATTTCAATTCATTTTTAGCATTTGACAAATCAATTTTATAGCTTTCTAATATATTTATGGTATATTAATAAAGCACTGATAACATGGTCCTCATACTTTCTAGAAATATCGACAACTCATCATTTTTTAATTTTATTTTTCTCAGAGATGTATTCATCCATTGTGTGTCATGCAAAAGGAAAGCAGAACGTTAAATCGTCTAAATTAAGGTCGATCTTTTGATACGCAGATAAGGCCTCGGATTTAACAAAATAAAAAATAAAAACAAGTTGAAGTTGTATAATTTAACAACTATCAGGTCAATACTTTCGTATGCGCAAAGAAAGTCCGATGAATTATATGAAACACCAAAGAAAATAAAGCAGAACCTCAAAAGAACAACAATCAGGTCGATCTTTCGATACACAAAGAAAATCCGATCGTTTGAGAAAATAAAGAAAATCAAACAAGTTGAAGTCTTTGCAAAATGATAAATCACAGTTATCAGGCAAGCATTATCTTGATATCATACTTGCATATATCAGATTTGTCATGCATTTTCTCTTATTTAGCAATAACTTACAACCTTTACATCTACTTTATCCATGGCAGATAACGTATATGCTGATGTACTATCATTTCTCACTGTTGTTAGATCAAATTCTCTTTTTGAAAATTTTCAAATTTTATATTTTTCCGAATTATCCTAAATTCTCCCCCTATAATTCAAACAAACACTATTTTTTTTTTTGAATTTTCAAAATTTCTCCCCCTAAAACAAAGAAAGAAAATAAAACGAAAAACAAAATATAAATTGACCGATTGACATTTGACACGACATTGAAAAACCACTGTTGATACATGGTTCCTGATCGTCATGTGAAGTATCGAGAACAAGACGGAACGTGCAAGTTTAGGTCTGGCCGAACCTTGGCCGAACTCCAGGTTCGGAGCCGCCGAATCTTGGCCGAACCTGAGGTTCGGCCAGTCGTGATTTCAGCCTATAAATATGTTCGTCTTGTATAGAATTAGAGAGCTTCCGTGATATAACTTTCTCTAAGTGTACTTTGTGGTCTCTGTGGTTAATACAAGTCTCAGTTGTATTTACTCTCTGTGTTTTCACTCGTATTACATTGATTTCACTACGGCTAAGTAGACGATCCACACGCTCAGGCAATTTCAGTTGGTATCAGAGCTGTTGGCTCTTTCTATGGTGGAAATCTATTGTTTTTCTTCATTTTGAGACGTTAAACCTTCGGTTAGGGGTGATTGGAAGTGTTTCTGATTGATTTTTGATCAATCGAGTCTTTCTGAGTCATGTTTTTACCTAACAGAAGCATCTGGATGTCGAAATTCGATCAAATTTTGAATATGTTGCGATTTTGAAAATTTCCAGTCGAAGTTCGGACGAGGTTCGGCCGAAGAACTGATCTGAAACATAACCGCTCCGAACTCCGGGTTCGGACAGAGTTCGGACCTCCGAAAGCTAGGTTCGGAGGAGGTTCGGAGGAGATTCGGAGGTGGTTCGGAGGAGGTTCGGCGGAGGTTCGGACAAGGATCGGATGAATTTTTAATGAAGCAATTTTGTTTAACGAATTTTTTTTTCGCGGTGACCTGGCAGCTCGATCCCAGCCAGGGGCTCTGCCCCTTGGACCCCGCCAGGGGCTGCCGCCTCTTGGACCCCGCCAGGGGCTGCCGCCCCTTGGACCCCGCTTCTCAGGGGCGCTGCCCCCGAACCCCCGTTAGGTGGGAATTTTACAGAAGTGGATCAGTTATCGAGTTTACCCTTGATTTGGTAGCTGTGGGGTGTTATGTTTGAAGAAAATCCAGATTCCGATACTTGTTACGAGTTAGTGATCGAATTTCAAGAAATGTGTTTGTGAGTAGTCATTGTTCTTGATGATGGACAGAGATTCAAGAACGCGTGTTTCTGATGATGGACAGAGATTCTGAAACATGGTTATGATTATTTGGAACGTTTGTCGGAGATTATCATTCTACACAAACTAAAGATAAAATGAGATTAAAGATTCCGTTGCGGGCCACTTGAGTTTATCATTCCACTACAAGAATGCGGGGTTGGAATCATAAGAAATTGAAGATTTGAATATGTCACTTGTTTAGGGGGAAATCGGGGACCCTAAAAACTTTCAAAGTTTCATAATTAAAAAGTGAATATTCAAAAGCAATCAATTCAGGGTTGATAGTGATTTTTGATCTTCATGGAAAGGTGGTATATTCTGATGTTCGTGCGAACTGATACGTCAAAGTTTTCGGTTAAGGTTTGGAACTCTCTGTCATATGCCCGATACTTTCTTGAGTTGTCGAAAGACTTGGTCAGATTCCAGTCTGCAACGAGATATACGTTTACCGGAATAATATATTGGGATGGATTTGATGCTGAGGGGGAATTTCTGTGATTGAAGATGTTGATTGTGTCTATTTTCATAAAGATCAGAATATATTACAAGTTTGTGAAGGTTAAAGATTTCTGTCAAGATGCAGTGATGTTCGTGTGTCTTTACAATTTCCAGATACAACTTATGAAGTGAACCGTTATCATATGCCTGATGCGGAAGTGCTTGAAGCTAGGGGGAACTTTATTGGTTGTGGAGATTGTACAAGATTCGAATTGTTTCCTGCATACCTGAAGGTTCGGTCAAGGGGAGTTTGCTAAAGACAGAGGCGTCTGCAGCAAGCTGACTGAAGATTGCTAGAAGATCAATGTCTGGATTCGACAGTAACGTCCAAGGGGGAATTTGTTAGTGCATGAACCTTGTGTGGCCGTTACTGTTCGAATTGACGAACAGACTGATTTGAGAGTGGACAAAGTCTGGGGTCCGAACCCCGGCCGAACTCAAGGTTCGGTGGCTCCAAACCTTGGCCGAACTCCAGGTTCGGAGGGAGTTCGGACCAGGTTCGGAGGTCCCAGGTTCGGCCCAGAACGAAATAGTATAAATAGTGAAGTCTTTGTATTTCATTGTAAGTTTTTGTCCAGTGTCTGTGTGGTTGAGAGGGGAGGTTCTGTCCGACCTCCCCCAGTGCTTAAACGTTTGTATACTCCTTCGGTCTTGTAATCATTCGACACGAATCAATGACAAAACTTCCGTCTCATCCATAGAAACGATCCATATACGGTTTTTCAGTTGGTATCAGAGCAATAGGTTTACTCTACTAGTCGGAGATCAGTGTTTTTCGAGTTATCGAGTTCAAATTCACGTTTTTGACTTTCAAAACTCGTTTTTCATCTTCGTTTCTCAAAAATCTCGTCTAAAACACAATGCTTTACGTTCAAATTGTGTGTTTTTGCTCGTTTTTGTTCATTTGAGTAGTCTCAGCTCGAGAGGTGTCGAATTCAGTGAGTTTTTCCAATTTTTTCCGAAATTTCGCGTTCGGCCGAACTCCTCGTTCGGCGTAACTGCTCCGCACTCCAGGTTCGGAGTACGCTCGGCATAATCGCTCCGAACACCAGGTTCGGAGTACATTCGGAGTAGTTCGGTGAAAGTTCGGAGCCCGTTCGGAGAGCTTTCGGACTATACATCTCGTTCGGTGAGAGTTCGGACTAGGATCGGAGGGTTTCGGAGTTAACAAGGTTCGGTGAGAGATCGGAGAGAGTTCTGACTGTGTTTCTGAGTTCGGACCACGTTCGGAGGAAGTTCGGAGGATATATTAGGTTCGGACGAGGTTCGGAGTGAACAGTAACCTGTGTTTCGAAAATGTCTGATTTTTAAGCGTTCGCGGCTATTCAAAACTCGGTTCAAGCTACGATGCAAACAATGATGAATTATGATAATGAAATCGGAACAAGTCAGAAAGTTCCCAAATTGCTAAAATTGGAAGATTATCATAGTTGGGTTAAACGGTTTGAAGCATATGTCGATACAAATGACATTGATATGTGGTTAGCGTTCATTGAGCAATATGTTTACCCTAAAGATGAAACTGGTGAACCTATACTTCAAAGAAAAATGTCATCTGAGCAAAAGAAAGCTTATCAAGCAGAGAAAAAGGCTTATGGTACTTTAACGATGGCTTTGCCTAAAGAGTTACTTCATCAATTTGCTGGTAACTACACATCGAAAAGTCTATGGGATGCTTTAGAGAAAAGATGTGAAGGCAATGACCAGTACAAGAAAAGTCGACAAAAGGTTTTAAAGAAAGAGTTTGATAGTTTCAAACATTATCAGAATGAAACGATTCCCAATCTGATTGCAAGATTTGCTCATCTGATGAGTGAAATGCGCTTGGTGAATCTTACTAAAGACGAAGCTGATATGAAAGAGAAGATTTTGGAAGCTCTACCTGAAAAATGGGAGAATTATGTTATGATGATTACTCATGACAAGGATTTTCAAGGATTGTCTTTCAATGATTTAGTTCAACGAATTCAGGCTAGGGATATGGAATTGATGGTGAACAAGTCTCTTCCTACACAAATTCAGAATCCTGCAGTGTATCATGGTGAAAATGATTCTACAATGAATGCTGGGAAATCGAATATTCTTAATTCTGCACCCCCGACAGCATTCCTGGCAGGTAAATCTGAATCTTCAAGTTATTCTTCTGCTGGTTGTACTGTTTCTGTTCCAAGTTCTTCGGCTCAAACTGCATTGTCTGCTCAAACTGTTGATGATTATAATGCATTAATGTCTGCTTTGGTATCTTCGTATTTTGGTGTTATCACGGGTGCTGTGAGTAATGCTGAGTTAGCAAATGAAGATTATGATCAGATTGATTATGATCATTTGGAGGAAATGGATCTAAATTGGCAGTATGCAATGTTAGTTCGACGAACGAAGAAATTTTTCAACAGAACTGGGAAGAAGAGATTGAATCAGGAGGGTAAGATTGGTTTGGATAAATCTAAGGTAAAATGTTACAAGTGTGCAAATTATGGTCACTTTGCTCGAGAATGTCCAAGTTCTGCAGATCATAAATTGAAGACTGGTCAACATGCACATTTAGTTTATCATCCATCAACTAAAGCTGAGAAGGTTGAGATGAAATCTGCTAATCTTGTTCATGATTGGACCAATACTTTTCCACATTCAAATGAGTTTGCATGGAATTCAGATACTGAAGCTAAAAGGAATTATTCTAAACCTGCAATTGCTTTGACTGTTCGTCATATTGATGATGATAGCATTTTAACTGATTCTGATTCTTATTCAAGTGTCTCCATGGTTCAAGAAGAATTATCTAAAATTTCTGCGAGTTCAAAAGTTGAAGCGGTTGAATGTTCTAAGTGTAAAAGATTATTCAAGGAGATTGCAAGCTTTGAACAAAGTCGTCAAATATCGACTGAAGAAATAGTGGTGTTAAAGCAAGAATTGGAAGATTTTCAAAAGAAGTATTATGAGTTGGTTCATGTTCATGAAGATGTTTTAAAAGAGAAAGCAACATTGGCTGAAGAATGTGAGAAAGCAAAAGCAGAAGCTTTAGATGCAGCTCAAGATTTTGAAAATCTGTTTGAGAAAAGTTATCCGGTTCAGAAAAAGTATGAAGAAGCTACAGCTCTTATTGCTACAACTGCTGTTACTGTTGAAAAGCTTCAGAACAAAATTTCTTTGCTTCAAGATGAAAATACTCTCTATCGTGACAAGAATGAAGTGTTGACTAAAGATGTTGACATTTACAAGAAAAAGAGGGAAAGTGTTCTTGAAGAGTTATTTGCTGAATGTGAGATCCGAAAGTTACAAACTTATGAATATGATGATCTCAATGCAAAGTTCATCAAGTCACAGAAAGAAGTTTTTGAAGCTCAACAAAAAATCAATGATTTAAAGCTGGAGATTTTGGAGTTGAAGCGGCAAGTGAAGAATTGCAATTTATCACCAACAATGCTAAATTTCTTATACAAGCAGGATCAGAGTTCAGATAGTTCTCAGAAGGCTGATGTTCACTTGGTTCCTCAACCAGTGGATTTGACTGAAGTTACTGCTGCTCAAATTGATCCAAACGATGAAATACATGATTATTCCAAGTTTGCTACTCCACCCAAGAAGAATAAATCTAAGTCCAAAAAGAAGGAAAAGCCTTTGGGTGAAGCTCCAAAATTTGTGTCAAAGTCTGTTTTGTTGGAGAATGAGAAGGTTTTTGATAAGGTTGTGTCAAGTTCTTCATCTGCACCTGAAGAAGACAAAGTTTTGGTTGAGAAAAATAACCTGAAAGATATTAAAGCCAAATTTACTCGTGAAGCTAAGGCAAGAGAAGTTTCGGGTTCTTCCTCAAGTATTTCAAAGGTTTCAGGCTCCAAACACAAAGGTGTGGGGTTTGTTGTGAAGGAAGAACTGATTCAAACAAAGAAACCGATGAAAGTTGCCAAGGCTTCTAAAGTAAAGAATGCAAAGAAATTACCATCTCAGAAGGAATTCACTTACTATTCTGGAAGATCGTCATCTTCAAGGAGTCCATCTCCTCGGTATGATTCCTCTGATGATTTCTTTGACAATTTTGATTCTGAGCATTCATCGGGTTTTTCAAAATCAAAATCATTTTCAAATGTGTTTCGAGAAAGACTTTGTTATGTATGTCGTCAACCAGGACATCTAGCTGCTGATTGTCCGACGACTGCATATATCCACAAAACTGCCAAATATGTGGATAACAAAGGTCAAATTTTTGATGAACCATGGTCACCGCAGATAAAATCAAATCGTAAATCGTCTTGGTCTAAACCAAGTACGTCGGTTGAGTCTGATTCAGGTTCTGATCAAAAATTGAAAATTTTACAAATTTGGAAACCAAAAGTTGTTTCCAAGGCCAACAATGACTTTGTGGAAGACACCGGGCGACCCGACGATGTTACATCGGGTCGATCCCAGAACTACTAATGATTTATTTGGTGTCAACAGGTGTTTCAAGAAGACCTTTCAGTGATTGGATAATTGCTGATTGTGAAATATCTGTTCTAATTAAACTGAATTTCCAAATCATTTTGGTTTTCACAAAGCTAAACTGCAAAGTATTCGTGTTGGTTGATTAATTTTTCGTTTGTTTTCCAGTCCATCTCATTCTGAGGGGGAGTTTGTTTTTGCAAAAATACACAAATAGTGTGTTGTTTTTCAAATTGTAAAAAAAATGAAAATCTACAAATAGAGTTGTCATTTTTAGGGTGAGAAATTTGAAAAAGACAAAAACATTGAATAATGCAAAAAGCCAAAAACATTGAAAAATGCAAAAAGCCAAAAACATTGAAAAATGAGAAATTGTATCTGACATGTATGGGAAATGATGGTACATTGGCTGACAGTGTCTGACTCATGGATAAAATAGATGACAAAGCCATAAGACCATTTGATCGATGTGCGAGGTAGGCTCGGCAAATTAGAAAGTATACAAATGTGATATACACTAAATCTGATGCTTGACCTAGTGGACAACATCTTGATGCATATCTCATGATATATCAAGAAAAAGATATGTGAAAAATAAAATGAGAAGTCTCTGTGTATACATGTGTTCATTTTGCAAAGATTTAAACTTGTTTGATTTTCTTTATTTTGTCAAACGATCGGACTTTCTCTGCGTGTCGAAAGACCGACCTGATTGTTGTTCGTTTGACGTTCTGCTTTATTTTCTTTGGTGTTTCGTATAACTCATCGGACTTTCTCTGCGTGTACGGGAGTACCGACGTGATAGTTGTTGAGTTATACAATTTGAACTTGTTTTTATTTTCTTATTTTGTTAAATCCGAGGCCTTATCTGCGTATCGAAAGATCAACCTTAAGGTAGACGATTTAACGTTCTTATTTCTTTTTGCATGGAACACAGTTGACTATATCATGGTTACAATCATTATGTGATTAATATCACAAATGAGGTCACAAAATGTGATAAGCAAAGCATATCTGAGTATGTCTGATAGTGTGGGGTACACTGGTCAATGCAAGCTTAATCAATACCTTAACATATCCGGATGTTATGAGTATGATTGTGCTAGAGTTTAAAGTTGGACAAAGTATATCTGCAATCGGCATGGCTTATGTGCTACAATAATCGAAATTGAAGTGTAGTTCAGCATGTTATGAACAATATGATCCCAAGTTGTGATCTTTCTCACTAAAGACAAAAATAGTGTCTGTTTCTGTACTGCATTTAGTTTTCATTATCAGAAAATACCAAAAAGATTTTAGGTGTGTTTTGATATAAAGTTTCTAAAAGTCAAAAAGATTTTGTTTCTGATTTGTTTTCGATTGATCAACACGATATACGAAATCATTTTCAAAATCAAGATATCTTGGAGTCTCGAAGAGACGTTTTGCGCCAAGATTATTTATGTTGGCAGGTTTCTAAGTGGAAAGAGAATATCACAACTTCAAGTCTTCTGAAGATTGTTGATGTAAGGGAATAATTTGTGGCTTGTGTATTAAATCATCACTTAGCGGAATATTTTGAAGGCCTAAGTGTTAGAATAGGTGAAAATTAGCTGGGTTTTTGTTATATTGGGTCATTGGGCCAATTTAGACATGTTTGGGCCCAATTAGAAAGAGTTTAAGGGGTGTTTAGTGGGCCTGTTTAGCCTAATCCGAAAATTAGGTTTAAGATTTGTTTATCTATATAAACAAATCTTAATACCCATATTAGAGGTTAGCTAGTTGAGAGAGATACAAGGAGGCTTTTCGGGTTGTGTCAAGCTTGTGTACCAGACGATTATTAATCGTGTGCACTCTTTGAGGTTTTATTGCATTTATCTTTGCGTTTTTCATATCTTTATTTCACCATTGTTCTTGAATCTAGTCTATAGTTGGATTCCGCACTTCTATAGATTAAACGATATCGTGTTAGGACCGTTTCGGGACTTACAGTTGGTATCAGAGCCAAGAAACGAGAGTTTCGAGGCTCACACGATATCTGGATTCAAGCATTTAACCATTTTCATTAAGGTTTTGCAGGTTTTCATGGTTGACGGCTAAAAAAAAAATATTTAAAAAAAAAAATAGGGTTCTTAGCTTTCTGTTCTTAAGGTTCGAAAAAAAAAAATTGGTTTTGGTGCTTCGATCTCATCTTTTATTTGAATTCTAATCAAAAGATTTTGTTGTGATCAACAATCAGAAATAAATGAGATCGGACAATTAATTGGAATTGGTGTACAACCGTTTAAATTTGTTTGTTTAAAAAATAAAAATAAAAAAATTGTGTTTTCCAAAATTGACAATTGAGTGGCCTCCAAGTCTTTGGCTGAATCAAGTTCTCGGTCAACAAGTGAAAGGTTAGCTCTCGGGTGTTGGGCATCAGTGGGGTTTTCGGTTCACATTTTTGGATCATGGTTTTCGATTGGTTATGTTTTTTATTGTGATCAAGGTTTTCGTTTGAATTGTTCCACGCGACATTCCAAAGTGGCAGGCTCTTGTTGCCGACATATTTGATTTAAGAAGGATGAGGATAAAATAATTACAAAATTGCCATCGTAAATTCGTACGTGAATTTTAATTTGAAATTCATACTATTTACGGTTTTTGCCATTGGAATTAGTTAGAACTGGTGGTCCTCATTAACTGGTTTCTTAAGCGATAAACGGCCACTCATTTCAAGTTGGTGTAAATTTATTTTGACAGGGTTTTGATCGTTGAATTTTTCTGCACCTTGTGGAGTAATTCGTTTTTTTATTTTCATATCTTTTTGCTCTAAGTGTTTTAAGGTGTTACTAACGGTTTTGTTTGTGAGTTTCGTGTGATTATAGTGCAGGTTACAAGTGTTGCAGAAGCAAGAAGCCCGAGTTCTATAAGCTATTCGATCGAAAATCTGTGGCTTGGACCCTTATTTCGATCGAAATTTTTGGCTTTTCGACCCTTTTGGACACTTTTCGATCGGAAAGTCCCCTCGTGAGTTTCGATCGGAGAGTACTTCACGGTTCCCCACTTTTCGATCGGAAAGTCCCCTCGTGACTTTTCGATCAGGTCCGTTTCGATCGGAAAGTCCCTTCGTGACTTTCGATCAGCTTCGCCTTTCGATCGGAAAGTCCCCTTCGTGACTTTTCGATCTGCTTACACTTTTCGGTCGAGCCGAAACTCTGCCCGATCGAAAAGTTGTCTTTCCGATCCTGTTGAGACTTTTCGATCCATCCCGTTTCAATCCGTTCAAGTCTTTCAGTTCGTTTTGATCCATAAGTTCATCCAAGGACGACAATGACAAGTACTCAAGTTGCTTCTCCTCCTGTGAGTGATCAAACTCAGATATGTTCGAACTCGGCTTGCTCCGAATCAATCGAACATTATAAGCAATTGTTTCGAACTGAAGAAAGAGACCGTCTCAATGCAGAGTACAAACTAAAGAATCATCTAAAACAAGTCGAACCCTACAAAAAGAGGATAGAGTCTTTAGGTAACGAACTCAGTCAGGAGAAGTATCTTTTCCGGACATTCCGTGAAAAAGAGGAGGAAAAGCGGAAGATCAATCGTGCTGATGGAACTTGGATCTGTAACTGCGAGGAATGCTCAAACCCCACGTGCTGTGCTTTGATTAAAGAATGGGAGAGCAAGTTTACAAATGAATGTCAAAATCATGCAATAACTGCTAGAGACCTTAGGGAGTCCAAAGGTAAGACCAAAATATTTAGAGAGAAACTTGAGGCCATTCAGGTAGATGTTAAGAGTCTTCAACGTCAGGTGAGTGATAAAAGCACCTATCTTAGGCTTGCTAACGCTAAGGTAGAAGAGCTAACTAAGGAGGTGGAGGAACTAAGAACCAAACTTGACACTTCCCAATCTGCCCTTGAGAAACATCAAGTTATTCAAAAGAAAATGATGGACTCTCATCGTACTTTATTCAAATCAGAGGAGCGACTCGAGCATGTAAAAGAAACATCTGGCCTCGGGGATGGAAATTTTCCTCCCCCATTACAACATGAATACATCAAAGTGCCCCAAACTGCAGAGGAATTGTTGAAGGAGTCCCTGAATGAAGCAACCATGGTATATGGGCCTCAACCAGTACATGAAGATGAAAAGACAACCACTCAAGCAACTCAGTCTAATAACACTACTGAGTGTGAAGTTCAAGCTCTAATGAAGTGAAGAGAGCTGATGAAGAAAAGTTGGTTCCTTATCCAAAGATCGAGACTCCTTATTCCAAAGTTGTGGATGAGGTAAAGCGGGAACGTGTGGTGATGACTACAAGGCCCAATGGTAGGATATTCATGACATCGGGGTCTATGTTTGACCAAGAACTAGATGTTGGCTATGAACTACCATCCTTCTCCTCCAAGTTCAAAGGCTTGGGTCATGATGGCGGTTTATCATCTAACATTAAGAGCATGAGGCCCAAGATCACCATCAAGCCTCCAACTTCTGTTCCTATCAAGATTGAAAGGCCCAAAACTACTATCAAGTCTCCAAACTCATCAGTGGGCTCATGCAGTGGCAACACAACAGTCTCAAAGAAACCAGTGGGCCCAAAAGTTCAAATGTCTGGTTCTGCTCAGTTTTCAACGAACCAGAAAAGATTCAATGGAAATGGATCAAGGTCAGAAAGATCGAACAACTGGAGATCTGGAGTCTTTCTGAACATGCAACCGAATCTCAATGCCTCTCCATCAAAGCCATGCAGCTCAAACGGTCACACTTCTGACTTCTACCTGAAGAAGCAAACTTGCTTTAATTGTGGCAATCCTGGTCACATTGCCCGAAATTGTCTCTATCGCCCCTATGAGCCATATTATCCGCAAAGTCGGAGTGTTTCGTCTCAGGATTCAATAAAGTCTAAGCCGATGAAGGTGCAACCACCAAAGGAAATGAAGACTGTTAATCCTAAGGTTAAACCTTCTGATGGAAATTGGGGAGCTGCCAAAGAGCACAAAAAGCTCTTAAATCAAAAACAGGTTTTTCCAAATTATGACAATTTTCATAAAAAGGTGAACAATCAAAACCTCAAAAGGTTGAAAAACCTAAAGTTGTCAATCCAAAGGCAACTAAAACAGTTTTGAAAAATGATTTTAAAAAGAAAAAGGTTGAAATACCTAAAGTCACTACTTCAAAGGTGACTAAAACAACTTTCAAATCACCTGGAATTTGGAAACCAAAATCAATGGCAGCCACACCCCCAATTCCTGATATCACAAAGGGAATGTTTTTAAAAGAAGTTTCATTTATTGATGCTTCAGGAATACCCAGAACTACAATGGCCTGGGTACTTATGGCTAACTGATCTCTCACCTTGTGCAGGAACAGTCAAGGAGGACTTTCATTAACCTTGTTGTTTGTGATAGTGATTGTTCCAGGCACAGGATAGGAGGCATCTCTCTACCACATGACATGAAGATTTCAATGGAGGGTATGTTTCCTTGTGAGAGGTAAATCTGAGAAAATCAGCAGTAAAGGTAACACTGTCTTAATTGTTTGTTTCTTGGCAAATATGAAGTGAAGTTTGGTAGTGCTTGAAACAAAACCCAGTTCTGAAAAATGTTCAAAAGACAAACTTTGAAGGTTAGCTTGGCCAGTTTTAGTAATTATTTAGTGATGTGTCAGTGCGTTCATAAAAAAAAAAAAAAAAATTCTAAAACTACAAAAATAGAGTTTTAGTTTTAGTTGGTGTGTTGTTCTTAAAAATCAAAAAGCAAGGGGAAGAATAGAAAAGATGAAATAGTAGACCCCTCAAAAATTGTGCTTTTTAATTTTTAATCTTTTGTTTGTGTGTTTGAGAAGCTGGGAAGTGAAATAAATTTCCGTTTTGGAGATGGCTGACACGCGTAAGGCAGATGTGAAAGACATGATCCATGGTGATATGCTGGTAGGCTCGGCTCTAAAATCTGAAAAGTTATGCGTTACACACTTAAAGATAACGTATGGCAGTTTGTTGGGTAACAACACTTAGGTTAATTGCATTTCTATTTGACTGCATGTTCAAGTTCCCGATACACACGCTTGTCTCCAAGAGTGTGAAAATGAGCTCAAAAAGTCGGTGTCCCCTCTGCTTTGCGTGAGCAATGACCTGGGGATGCTTCTCGTCTATGTAAGGCTCTCCTCTGCTTTGCGTGAGCAATGACCTGGAGTTGTTCATACATACGTGCTTCTAGATCATCAATAAAAAAATTAAAAAAATTCAAAAAAAAGGAATAATATACACCCAAAAGATGCCAAAGAGCACATCAAAAGAGACCCTCAAGAGTCCAAAACCCTCAGCCTTTGTCACTGATGAAAGCATTATTAAAAATGTTTCAAAAATTCAGTTGACTTTGTATATTATACCAAAAAAAAAATCTATCTGATCTATTCTTTCTCTTCTCAACCAAGTCTCGAGCTCACTTTCAAACTTCTGGTTCAGGTTGTGAAAATATGTGGTAGGGAATTTATATGCTTGATAGTGTGTAATAACATGTACCTAGGATTTGTTGAAACCCACTTGCTGTTCATAATTAATACACCTTAAAAGATAATAAAGTGACAAACAGCCTGAATAAGAAAAGGGTTTGAGTTTAAAGTGGATCAGTATATTGGCAATCACCTGGATGTGTTCGAGTAACAGAAGCTGAAAAGGGTTCCTCAGTCAGATTCATACGGTTTGATCCCATAGAAACCTTCTTGTTTAGAAATTTGGTATGTTTGTTTTTATTTTATTTTTTTTGTTATCTTAAGTTTTTATTGTTTATTTTGTTTTACAACCATGGCCAGGTTAATTTAAAGGTTTTAATAAGTTTTTATGGGTTTTATGCAAGGAAGTATCACCCCTCCAGAATCTCAGGGGAGAAAATGTGAAGTGAGTCATTGGGTTCAGGGGAAGTGTTTAAAGGAAACTCGTAATCAATATTTGGGTTTGAGAATGTTGTTCTCCTGCTAATCCAGTAACCAGGTATCATATGCTGGTTAGTGTTTGTGTTTGCTCCATGTTATGCTTGACAGGTTAAGTGAAAAAGACAACTCATGGACAAGAAAGTCAAGGACTCAGTTGACCAAAGCAGGAATTTTGCTACTGATCAAGTTGAAGAACCAGCCGGAAAAAGGACTTACCCTATGCTTAGGGGAAGTTTGTTGGTTGTTCAAGAAAAGCTTCCAAAGACTCAAAAGACACTGTTCGCATGTTGAGGGGAAGCTAAATGAAGAAAAGATGCAGAGCAGAACAAGAAATTTTTCATTCCAGAAGTTCAAGAATGCCAAGACAGAGGTTTTCAAAATTTGCCCTCTGAAGTCAAGACAGTTACTGATGTTTCAGCAAGGACTCAACAGTTTTCAAGAAGGAGCAAGTATTTGAGAATCCTCCTCTCATTACGTGCTTATCATTTGTAGTTCAAGCTGATGCTGATAAAGAGAGAAAGCCATCTAACATCCCATATGGTGCCAAATGAAGATTGTTAAAGAAAAGAATCTTCATCAACCCATGCTCAAGCCAAGGAGAAGACTGCAAGTCTGAAGATTGAATGTAGAAGACATTTAATATCACAAGCCAAGGGGAAGATTGTAAGGGAATAATTTGTGGCTTGTGTATTAAATCATCACTTGGCGGAATATTTTGAAGGCCTAAGTGTTAGAATAGGTGAAAATTAGCTGGGTTTTTGTTATATTGGGTCATTGGGCCAATTTAGACATGTTTGGGCCCAATTAGAAAGAGTTTAAGGGGTGTTTAGTGGCCCTGTTTAGCCTAATCCGAAAATTAGGTTTAAGATTTGTTTATCTATATAAACAAATCTTAATACCCATATTAGAGGTTAGCTAGTTGAGAGAGATACAAGGAGGCTTTTCGGGTTGTGTCAAGCTTGTGTACCAGACGATTATTAATCGTGTGCACTCTTTGAGGTTTTATTGCATTTATCTTTGCGTTTTTCATATCTTTATTTCACCATTGTTCTTGAATCTAGTCTATAGTTGGATTCCGCACTTCTATAGATTAAACGATATCGTGTTAGGACCGTTTCGGGACTTACAGTTGATAAAGAGACTACACACGTTGCAATATCAAGTATTCAAGATTGAACTCATCGTCTAGATCGAGGAGGAGTTTGATTGAAGATACAAGATACAAGTTTTATTAAGAGGAGATGATACTGCACATGCCGAGGGGGAGTTTGTTGATACATGGTTCCTGATCGTCATGTGAAGTATCGAGAACAAGACGGAACATGCAAGTTTAGGTCTGGCCGAACCTTGGCCGAACTCCAGGTTCAGAGCCGCCGAATCTTGGCCGAACCTGAGGTTCGGCCAGTCATGATTTCAGCCTATAAATATGTTCGTCTTGTATAGAATTAGAGAGCTTCCGTGATATAACTTTCTCTAAGTGTACTTTGTGGTCTCTGTGGTTAATACAAGTCTCAGTTGTATTTACTCTCTGTGTTTTCACTCGTATTACATTGATTTCACTACGGCTAAGTAGAAGATCCACACGCTCAGGCAATCTCAACCACTTGTAAACACAAGCTCAACTTTGAAAATCAATTTGTAAAAGATTTGGCAATTAGGTTAGATAAACATGCAAGAAACCATAGTTAGTAATAAAGAATATCACCAACTGGTCTTCTTGATCACCTGCATACACCGGAGAAAAATTTGATCGTTTTGGATTGACCAAAGTTCCTTGGGTCGCCCGTTGTCTTCCACGTAGTCATCATTGGCTCGGACCTTTATAGGTCTCCAATTTTGTTTTGAAAAATCATTTTTGATAACCTTTGAAAATGATTTAGCATTTTTAGGTTCAAAAACCAAAGTCTCATCAATTTGTGTAGTCGACACAGCAGACTTTGTCAGTTTTTGTGGTTTATCAAAATTTTTCCCGTTAGCATCAACATATTTGACATTTTTCTCATGAAGAATTGGTTTAACATCATATTTGTTGGTTGTAGCCGATGAACATTCAGCAGCATAGTGCTCGTAATGTCGACATACATAACATAATTTGTGTTGTCTCTTGTAATCAACAATGGTTTCATTAACCGGTCGTGCATCTCGCAACCTCGTCGGTTTGTGAACATGTCGCACATTTGGCAAATCATAGAAACCGTACGAGTGACCAAAAGGTACCGGATAATGAAAATTATCGAAGAAAGTATCATGATAAAACCTGTTTGATAAACGACTAGAGACACCAGGAGAAAACCATGGAGTTCCACATGAAGATCCTTCGGAAGTCGAACCACCAAAATATGAAGAATTGGAACAAAACTGCCTCTTTTTTTGTACACTTAGGAATATTTGCTAGGAATCTTTGCAATATCCTTTTTTCACAGATTTCTTTGATTTTTGATCCTTCTTTGCTTTGTTCTGCATAGAAGCTTCCTTAGCCTGTTTCGTAGACTTTGGTAAACTTGCGGAATCTATCTTCTCAGTATGTTTCTTAACCTTTTTCTTGCCCATTGACTTCTTCCGTTTCTTGTCAACTTCCTTCTTCACAAACTGAGAATAATCAAACTCTGTTTCTTGTAATTGATCACTAGATGTGGAATTAGTGATAATCGCAGAAGCATGAACTGAATGACTCAAATTACAAGAAAAACTCTCTGGTTTCTCTCTCTAGAACACACACACAGACATGACTCAAATGACAGAAGTGTTACAAGCTCATTCTAACACAACCTATTTATAGGTAACACATTCTTGCCAGCGTACCATCCAACGTACCATTGGTACGGGCGTACCATTGGTACACTGCCCCCTAAGACTCACACACTAACACACTCACTTAGATACAATACACGAGACACCACATAGCATAGGAATATGCTCTAACAGAAACTAATTCCAACTCACTAAGAAGATGTGAAAATCTAGTAATCAAATCGGAAACACTCTCATTTGGATAATGACGAAAGTTTTCAAACTCTTTCTTGAGAATCTTTGTATGCACGTTTATCAGATCGGTTTACTGGATGCGGAATCAAACGAGTAATCTAATAAAAAAATACAATGTAAATAACACTTCTTGTATTAGAAACAATCAGTGTATAATAAAGGACTTCAGAATGCTCTCACTAGGAAACACACACAGTTAAGTTCTAAACTCACAGTTCTGAACTAAACAGAGAAACACGAAACTATTTATACTATCCTAGTGCAGTGAACCATTTAAGTCAGTGGGCCATTTGGTTCGCTACTAGTGAACCAACTGGTTCGGAGCATGGTTCGCTGGAGCATTCTATTATAAAACTAACAATGTAAACAACAAACACCTAGACTTAGCATTAGACATTAAAACTTGTCCTAACAAACTCCCCCTTGTCTCATGCTAGTCTTCAGAAGCCTTCGTCTCAGTCTTCTTCCAAAATCTTCGTTTGTTGTTTCCAGAATGAATTCCAAAGCACAACAAACTCGAATCACTTTCTGAAATTGCAATGCTTGATCTGAATCATCAATATGATACATAATGTTGTTGTGATAGAGTTTCTCGATATCAGCTTCAGATAAATTCACCAACCACATCGGATCAAAAATCTGAACCACCTTATTGTTTTCTTCAATTACGATCACCGCTTCCCCAATCCTGTTATTATAATACCACCATTTCAAAGTCTGAATGAAATTCTGCTCTAACCTCTTCAATGGAATCTTCTTGAGTTGAACTGGTTTTCTGTACTTCAACACTATAAGCGGTTTTTCAGTTATTGAATGGATCTTAGTTGGATGCTTCTCGTATTTTGGTCTTTGAGGCTTTAAGTATTTGAATCTTCCTTGACACTCTTTATGAAGATTGGAAAAAATCAGCAAGACCACTTTGACCATGATTCAAAAATGGTTTTTTGGTCAGCTCTCTCACATCACAAACTAGTAAGGTATTGAACCTTTTTGCATTCTTCAAATAAATGATTCCAAACTCCCTTTTAGTTGCATAACACTTCAGTTCAGAATCATACATCCACTTATGATGTTAACAACAGCTTCACCTTTGTTATCGACATACCATCTTTGCTTCATAGGTTTCACCGGAGGTATATAATTTGTTTTGTATTCCTTCATCCATTCCTCGAATAACTTTCTACGTTCCTGTTCTTTAGCGAAACTTTCAGACTCAGTTGTCTTAGAGTTTTTCTCAGAATCTTTCTTCTTCAACTCTTATTCGGCTTCCTCCTCATCATCTTTACCAAAGAAGTTAACACTAACAGAAGAATCATCTTTAAAATTTCCATACACTTTCGGATCATCTGGATATTCTTCAGCAGTCATATCCTCAACTTCCACTTATTCCTTTTCAACTTCAATGTCTTCACTTGAATCATTATCATTACAATAAGGTTTAGCAACAGGAACATTATCAACTTCTTCCAAATTCAAAGCATATATCGTTGCAAGTTATTCTTTTGTAAATGCATAAATAAACTTTCCTTCTTCAATTACACCTTGCTCAGAAAAAGTAAACACCGCAGTTGAGCATTGTTGTGTAATTGGAATTAAGGGGCTTGAACCGGCTCCTAAAACAGAAAGAGGTTCGTCAGATGATTAAGGTTAACAATGTTCGTTTATGTGCGATTCTGGAATCCCATGTGACTGTGGGTAAGCTGTTTAAGGTTTGTAGGAATGTTTTTAGAAGATGGGAATGGACTTCTAATGGGTCGGTTTGTCTGAAAGGCACTCGTATTATTCTAGGATGGGATTCAGACGTTTTTGACATCTTCATTCTTGCTCAGTCCGATCAAGTTTTGCATGCTCAGATTATGTCAGACGTTTTTGACATCTTCATTCTTGCTCAATCCGATCAAGTTTTGCATGCTCAGATTACGTATAAACAGTCTAAGCAGGTGTTCTTTTGTTCTATAATCTATGCGGATAATAACCATATTGATAGACGTGTTCTTTGGAATGACCTGAGAAGGCATAAAGGGGTTTGTTAAGGATGATGCTTGGGTTATTATGGGGGATTTTAAGTCGGCCCTTAACATTGAGGATATGATGATTGGTCCTTCAAAGATTGATGTGGGTATGTATGATTTCAAGGCTTACGTTGAGGATCTGGAGATTTTTGATATTAACAGTAATGGGTTCCACTTTACGTGGAATCAAAAGCCTAAAAAAGGGGATGGTATTCCCAAAAAGCTTCATAGGGTATTGTGAAATAATTCTCTTATGCTTGTGTAGTTTAACGGTATTTCGGATCATTGTCCTTGCATTTTAAAGTTGGCTAAGCCTTGTTCGCTGAAACCTAAACCCTTTAAATTTGCTAACTTTTTGGCTTCTAAACCGGAGTTCATGGGTACTGTTGAATCGGAACCCCTCGAAGAGAATGGAGACAACACTGAAGAAGAAGAGGTCGAGGAACCCGAAGTCATTGATCCATGATCTAATATGTCTCATTTTCTTCTATTTTGTTACTTTGAAATAAATTTGACTGGGTGTTCATTTTATTTTGAATGTTTTCAAATACTGAGATACCTTATGGTTGGATTTTAAACTTTGTAATGGACATTACATTTTTATTTTATCAATGTGTTTCTAAAAAAAATTATGCCGTGTGATTGATGGATGCATGAATAATTGTTTAGTGTTTAATGAAATTAATATTGGGTATATTAATCATTGAAATGTTCGTATGGAAAACAGAACCATGGCTGAACACCTCACCGCAGCACATATCCAAAATCTTATTGACCAAGGAGTTGCAGCATCTCTAGCAGCGGCCCAAAATTAGCCAAACAACAATGGTGGTAAGTAAAACAGACAAAAAATTGACTACGTTTTTTTTCTCACCCTCTAAAATTATTCTCTGAAATAATTTCATGAAACGAATCCAGGCCCAGCTCAGTGCACCTTCAAAACTTACATGGATTGTAAGCCGCTCATGTTCAAGGGTGATGAGGGAGCCGTGGGTCTGCTACGATGGCTCGAGAAATCGGAAAAGGTATTCTCAATGTGCAACTGCCCAGTTGCGAATCGGGTCAATTTCGCAACCGCTACACTCGAGGGAGCTGCCCTCACTTGGTGGAACGCACAAATCCAAATGTTAGGGATCGACGCAACGAATGCTATGACTTGGCAGGAATTTAAGGATGGCATGATGAAGGAGTATTGTCCTCGCGACCAGGTTAAAAGGTTGGAAGGTGAGGTCCAGAACTTGAAAATGGTAAGTTCTGAGGTTGAAGAGTACACCGCTCGCTACCATGAGTACGCGGTGTTGTGTCCTACGATGGTTGATGCTAACTTCAAAAGGATTGAAAGGTACGTGGATGGGTTAGCTCCACAAATCAAGGGGATGGTTACTGCCTCAAACCCTGCAAATGTGCAGAATGCTATCAGGTTGGCCCATAAGCTGACTGACCAGGCCATAGAGCAGGGAACTTTACCACCCAGGAAGGTCCCCAAGACTGCCCTAGATGGGAAAAGAAAGAGAGATGACGACTCCAGTAACAACAACAACAATGGTAGTGGAAACAACAATGGGAGATCCTCTAACTCTCACAATCAAAACAAGAGGTACAACAATTCCAGGGGTGACTATAATAACAGTAACACCAACAGTGGAGGCGGTAATCAGAACCGCCAAGGTGGTAGCAATCAGAATAACAATGGGTACAAAGGACGAGCACCTTTCTGCAATCGATGCAACCAACACCACAATGGGGCATGCAAGAGACCCACCTGTGAGCGTTGTGGTAAAGGGGGCCATTAAGCTAAGAATTGTTGGGATGAACTACAAAATCGTCCCAATCAGAATCAAACCAGAGTCAGAATCAGAACCAGAGGCAGAATAATGAAAGCCCTAGGGGGTGTTATGAATGTGGAAAACCAGGGCACTTAAAGAGGGACTGTCCACAGCTTCGAAGGAACAATAACAACAATGTTGGCAACAACAACAACCACCGTAACAACAATAACAACGGTGGTGATGGGGGTAGAAACAATGGAGATGGCGCCAAAGGGCGAGCTTTCGTGATGGGTTCTGGTGAAGCAAGAAACGATGCCAACGTCATTACCGGTAAGTTCCTTCTAAACAACTACTTCGCAAATGTCTTATTTGATACTGGTGTTGAGAAAAGTTTTATCTCGACTAAGTTCTGTAAGTTGATTAAGGCTACTCAAACTCCACTAAAAGCTAGGTACACGGTTGAATTAGCAAATGGTAAGCTTCTTGACACAACTCACTTGGTTGAAAACTGCACATTAGAACTATCTGGTCATAAACTAAGTATAGACCTTATGCCTTTTACCATCGGTAGTTTCGACGTCATAGTGGGCATGGATTGGCTATCCAAACATCAGGCGGAAAATCGTTTGTCAAGAAAAAGTCACACGAATACCCGTAGCAGGAGGAGAAGTACTCTCAATTCAGGGCGAAAAGGGAGGTGCTGTCTCCGGAATCATATCATACCTTAAAGCGCAGAAGTGTCTTCGGAAAGGACACGTGGCAATCCTGGCCACAGTTACGGACCAAACTAGGGTGGAGAGCAAAATTGAAGACTTTCCGATAGTACGTGATTACTCAGAGGTGTTTCCTGAGGAATTACCTGGCCTTCCTCTGCATCGACAAGTAGAATTTGGGATTGACCTCGCTCCAGGAGCAGCTCCGATCGCGCGTGCACCATATCGTCTAGCGGTGAATGAACTGAATGAGCTATCTACACAACTGCAAGAACTGTTAGATAAGGGTTTTATTAGACCTAGCTCGTCACCATGGGGAGCACCAGTATTATTCGTCAAGAAGGATGGCACATTTAGGATGTGCATTGATTACCGCGAACTCAACAAGGTCACCATCAAGAATCGATATCCTCTTCCACGAATAGATGATCTTTTCGACCAGCTTCAAGGATCCAGTTACTATTCCAAGATTGATTTAAGGTCTGGTTACCATCAGCTTCGAGTCCGTGAGGAGGACATCGAAAAGACAGCCTTCAGAACACGCTACGGTCATTATGAATTCTTGGTCATACCTTTTGGGCTGACAAATGCACCAGCTGTGTTCATGGATCTCATGAACCGTGTGTGCAAGCCCTATCTGGATAAGTTCGTCATAGTATTTATCAACGACATCCTCATCTACTCGAAGACGAAAGAAGAACACGAGGAACATCTATGGTTAATCTTAGAATTGTTAAAGAAAGAACAACTCTACGCAAAATTCTCTAAGTGCGATTTCTGGATCCGAGAGGTTCAATTTCTGGGTCACATCGTCAACGAGCAAGGTATTCACGTTGACCCAGCCAAGATCAAGGCCATTAAAATTTGGCCTACCCCTAGAGCTCCGACGGAAATTCGCCAATTTCTAGGTTTAGTGGGTTACTACCGTCGTTTTATAAAAGGATTTTCTCAGTTAGCTCACCTATTGACTGCTCTTACGCACAAAGGGGTTCAATACAGATGAGGTGACAAGGAAGAGGCAGCCTTCCAAGCTTTGAAAGAGAAACTTTGTACTGCACCTATATTATCTTTACCTGATGGGATTGACGATTTCGAGGTCTATTGTGACGCGTCAATCCAGGGACTCGGATGTGTTTTAATGCAAAGAGGTAAGGTCATCGCATATGGCTCAAGGCAATTAAAGTCTCATGAGAAGAATTACACAACTCACGACCTAGAGTTGGGCGCCATTGTTTTTGCCTTGAAATTTTGGAGGCACTACTTATACGGTACCAAGTGTACGATATTCACTGATCACAAGAGCCTCCAACACATATTTGAACAGAAAGAACTCAGCATGAGGCAACGTAGGTGGGTCGAATTGCTAAACGACTACGATCTAGCAATAAAGTATCATCCAGGCAAGGCCAACGTCGTGGCCGATTCATTGAGTAGAAAAGAGCATGTTAAACCTAGAAGGGTTTGAGCTCATCAATTAACGATCCATACAGGGCTACCGGATAGACTCCGGGATGCTCAGAAAGAGGCCCTGAAGGAGGAGAGTTTTGGGTCTGAATCTTTACGTGACATACATGGAACTTCTGAAGTTAAGTCTGATGGACTTCGTTATTATAATGACCGTATATGGGTACCTTTGCATGGAAACCTTAGAGAACTAGTGATGGACGAGGCCCACAAGTCCCGTTATTCAATCCATCCAGGTTCAGACAAAATGTATCAAGACTTAAAAGGGTTATATTGGTGGCCCAATATGAAAGCTGACATCGCTAGGTATGTTAGCAAGTGCTTGACGTGCGCAATGGTCAAAACGGAACATCAAAAGCCAACAGGATTATTGCAACAACCTAAAATTCCTGAATGGAAATGGGAAGAAATCTCGATGGATTTCATCACGGGATTGCCCCGTTCTTCTGGCGGCAATGATATGATTTGGGTTATCGTTGACCGATTAACAAAATCCGCTCATTTCCTAGCTATCAAGGAAAGTGACAAAACAGAGAAACTTGCAAAGATATACCTCAAGGAGATTGTCAAGCTTCATGGAGTGCCTTTATCTATTATCTCTGACCGAGACCCTAGGTTTGCTTCAAACTTTTGGAGATCCTTACAAGCGGCGATGGGCACTCGCTTAGATATGAGTACCGCGTATCATCCTCAAACTGATGGACAGACTGAACGTACCATTCAAACTCTCGAGGATATGCTTAGAGCATGTGTGCTCAACTTCGGGAAAAATTGGGAAACGCATATACCACTTGTAGAATTCTCCTATAACAACAGCTACCATACCAGTATTGGAGCCGCTCCATTTGAGGCTCTTTACGGACGAAAGTGCAGATCGCCGGTATGTTGGGCTGAGGTCGGTGAGAGTCAACTCACTGGACCTGAATTACTACACGAGACCACAGAGAGAATCGTGCAAATTAGAAACCGCATGAAAGCGGCAAGAGATAGACAAAAGAGCTATGCAGATAAACGCCGAAGGCCGTTAGAATTTGAAGTCGGCGACAAAGTACTACTGAAAGTTTCGCCTTGGAAAGGCGTCGTACGCTTTGGCAAGCGCGGGAAGTTAAATCCCCGCTATGTAGGACCATTCGAGATCACCGAAACCATTGGTCCGGTGGCTTACCGTTTAAATCTACCTCATGAATTGGATGGAGTACACAACGTGTTTCACGTTTCGAACCTGAGAAAGTGTTTAGCTGATGACACTCTTATAGTTCCATTAGAAGAACTGCAAGTCGATGAACAACTGCGATTTATCGAATAACCAGTGGAAATCAAAGTGAGATGGCAATCTAAGCGTGGACCGGAGTTCACGTGGGAACGAGAAGATCAGATGAGAAAGAAATATCCTCACCTATTTGATCAAGCATCAACATCTAATTAAGGTATGAGTTAAATTTTGGGACAAAATTTCCTTAACAAGGGGATGATGTAACAACCCTAAATTTTTTTCTATTCCTTCCACAGAAACCGTAGCAACTTAAGGCAATTTTCGGGACGAAAATTCCTTAACAAGGGGATGATGTGACAACCGGAAATTTTCCAGGTTAACTCCGTTAACAACTTGTGTTATGTTTCGATAACGTCCGTTATTTCCGTTAACTAGAATAGTTACACGAGCGATGCACATGAGTCTAGACGTCGGTTAACTTACTCGAATAATTATATTTTATGATTTTATGTGAATCGTATTTTATAATTTCATAAAAACGTTTCGTCATTTTACGTGACAGTTATATTTATAATTTTTATGTGGTATATATGTATATATATATGCACGTCATTTTATGATTTTATGTGACGGTGTGTCACGTAATCGTACGAACGTCTCTATAATTTTATATGCATTAAAAAAAAGAAAAACATTGGTTATGGATTATAACTATGATTTTATGTGATATGGATATAGATTATATTCTTTTATAAAGCTTCGTTTGATAAATATATTCTCGCATACACTCGGGTGTTCACCGTCAAGCTTTCTCCGTTAATTCCGTTATAATTGTTTAACAAATATTCATGTTGAGGGGTTAACCTTGCCATTAACCAAACTACTTTAACTAAATAAAACTATGAAGGACTCACCTTGCAAATTTTCCTAATCTGGCTCCTTAATATGTAATATGTACAAGGGGCTGATTTTGCCAAAAGTTTAAACTCGTTTCATGGACGTGAATGGTAACCGATCGGTTACGCATTCACCAAGTGCAATTCTGGTAACGGTTCATCAATCAGTTACCTTCAATTGAGATTAATCACTGGTTAAGGTAGTAATTGAGTTTTTAATCAATGCCTTCATCATTTGGCTCTCTACCTCCACGCAAAACACATATCTTTCTCTCTCATTTTTTTCGTTTTCCGGCGAACTCGAGAATTCCGGCTAAATATCCACCAAAACAACATCATTTAGAGACCCATGTGATCGCAAGAACATCTACAACCCGTAGAGCATCATCGTTTGTCCCGATATTGAAGTTCAAGTTTGAAGCGGGTTTGAGTTTGGTTACGTTTCGGCTTCAATAACGCATCAAAACTCATCTTTGTTTCAAGGTAATCGTTTACCCTTGTTAATCGCACATATTCCTTCATTTTATTTCTGTTTTCGCGATTTTCCGGTGACCGGAACAAAAACTCCGGCCACCGGAGTTATGGGGAAGATGATGGTAACAGGGGGGAACTGGATATGTATTAAACTGACTGGGTTAGAACGCAACTGGTCTGTAGCGCGTTTGGTAAGACCCTTCGCTGGTGACCATGAGGTCGCCGGTTCGACCCTCCCCAACCCCAGATCGCTTATTGTTTTTTTTTTAAATATCAGATTTGCGTGTTACTGCATGAATAAAAGTTGTAGGATGCGAATTTGTTAACAATTGTCGGCTTGGTCCAGTGGTTAGGTCGCTGGGTTGAGACGTGGAGGTCACGGGTTCGAACCCGATGACCCCCATTCTTTTCTGTTATATTATTTTTGGCATCAACCTTCACTTGTTTGACCCAAAGCCTATCACCCGTCATTTCCTTTGTGATCTTGGACCCGTAGAAAACCTCGTAAACATCGTTACTTTCGTTTTCTCTCATCAGTTTATATTATATATAAAATATTGATTATTTGACAATAAGATTATAACGACTACATATTTGAGAAAATATATAAGTAAGCGTATTTGGAAATATATAAAACGAACGTTTTATCAACCCTTATATTTATGAAAAAAATATATACGTATACGAGTATTATTTGGTCGTATTCCGTGATATAAATACTTCTTGTGTTCGGGTTCATATATAAATGTATATGCCTATATTTATATCTATAAATATATCTACCTATACACATAAACATGCATTTCAACTATTCGGGTTTGTAAAAGATGATATTTATCTTTTATCCGCAGTTTTGATTGTCTTTTGTGATTTCGGTTAAATGTCATCACCGACTCGATTTGAATAAAACGATTTCTATCACGTATGGATATTTATCACCTACGTCGTCACGTATGGACCTACATGTCAAATGAACCGTCATCTAGGCTATGCTACTCATGTGCGGACACACACTTACGTATAAAAATTCAATAGGTGCTTGGTAGTTACACAAGACTCGGAGTCTTACTAAATTGTAGCAGCGCACCCTAAGGTGAGTTTCACAACCTTTACGTTACGTCCGGTTTTGGACGATAACAAACGCAAACACGTTACACCCGGGTTAAGGTGATAACACAACAACTTTTATGTATGATTAAAGTAGAAATCCAGTATATATCACATGTTCACGTAAAATGCTTTATCTTTGAAAGTTCTTACTTATCGAACCGTTAATAGCATATAGCGAGGGGATATTGGGTAGTACTACTGGGGTCTGACAAACCCCACTCAGCGGGCATGAGATGCACCACCCGACTAGCGGTCGGACTGAGGACAATGTCAGCCTAAACTTACCGTGATCGAGTAGACACGGGGAAGGCAAACCACGTAAGGAATTATTCCGACAACTAATTGGTCAGCTTCGGTTGCGAACGTTTTAGTGACATGAACTTAGGCTCGCTACCTACGATATGGATTGTACTGTTAATATACATGCTTACATACGAATAAAAACTGTTGTATTCATACTGCATAACTATACTAGTAAAACTTATGTGTTTATGTGAACTCACCAACATTAGTTGACACTTGCTCTTATGCATGCTTTGCAGGACGCTAGGAGAATCGGATTTTTGGGCACGTACGCTGGTTAAACTTTATTTTTGGGAACTTGCTTTTAAAACCTTTATCTTGAACTTTATTTATTGTCGGGCGCTTGTTTTGCGCAACATAACTTTTATAAGCTTCCGCTAAACTTAAACTCTTGTTTGATATTTCACGTTTGGAAATATATTTACATTTTGAACCCTTAACTTATGTTTGATGTAACTAATGACTCGGGTCCTGGTCTGGTTCACACCCCTCACGGTAAAACTCCGTTAGTGAATATTGGGGGTGTGACATAAACGAATAATGAAAAGAAGAAGAATATAAAAGAAAAGAAGAGAATTTACCCCAAAGAAGCTTTACAAACGAGACGAGTTTGAAGGGAGCACGTCCTCGCCTAGAGCATAAAAAAAGACTACGTATGAAATCCAATGGGATATTGTACTTATGGAACCACCAAAATTTGGTTATTCCTGTGAGCTTGGGTAATCAATCCCCTTGATCTCATTAGAGGAGAATACCTCAAATAAATAGTACATACAGGAGGAAATACATGGAAACCTAATAAACTAATTTGGGAAAAATATACACATTAATTACAATAGAATAAATCACAATCACCAATAATATCCCGAGAGATATTATCGGTTAACAGTCCCTCGTAGTTGAATCCAGAGCTTGTCGAAGGCACAAACTGGATCGAAAACAAGAAAAGAGATGCTTCAGAAAGCCCTTGGTGAAGATGTCTGCTTATTGATACTCGGTTGAGACATGTAACACTTTAACTTCCCCGATTCAGACCTTGTCACGGACAAAATGAATATCGAGCTCAACATGTTTTGTACGCTGATGCTGAACCGGGTTCTCAGTCAGATACACAACAAAGATATTATCACAATAAATAAGAGTGACCCAGTGAGTAGCTACATGTAGCTCAAGCAATAAGTTGCGAATCCACGAGGTCTCGGCAACGGCATTTGCCACTCCATGATATTCAGCCTCGGCACTGGAACGTGGGACCGTGGGCTAACGCTTTGACGACCAGGAAATTAGATTGTCACCCAGAAACACCAAGTACCCTGAAGTCAAGCGTCTATAATTGGGGCACCCACCGCAATCTGCATCAGAGTAAGTAGTTAGATGTGCAGATTTCGAGGGAGAGATTGTTAACCCATAATCCAAAGTTCCTTTGATGTATCGAAGAATCTGTTTGAGGAACTGGAAATGATGATTACGGGGGTCATGCATAAATAAACACACCTGCTGAACCACATAACATAGGTCTAAACGTGTGATGGTCAAATACTGTAAGGCACCGGCTAGACTGCGGTATAGTGAACCATCGGGAAAAGGGGCGTCGTCCGTGGTGCTAAGTTTGGACCCGATCTCTACTGGTGTGAAACTTGGCTTACAACTCATCATATTAGCACGAGATAGAATATCAGAGGCATATTGAGATTGCGATAAGAACAAGCCACTTTTCGTCGATCAACGATAATGCCAAGAAAATGATGAAGACTACCAAGATCTGTCATTTTGATCTCCTGCGGGAGCTTGTTGATGATTTGTTGAAGCAGAGTAGAGGAGGAGGCCGTTAAGACAATATCATCAACATACAAAAGAAGATAAGCCATCTGACTGCCATGACGATAGACGAACAAGGAAGTGTCACTATGGCTGCCCTGGAATCCACACTTTGTGATGAAACCTGCAAAATGATGAAACCAACCCCGAGGGGCTTGATTGAGGCCATATAAAGATTTCGTCAACTTACAAACATGATGTGGGTGTGTGGAGCTTTTAAACTGGGCAGCTGAAACATAAAGACGGTTTCATTCAAGTTTCCATGTAAATATGCATTCTTTACGTCCAGTTGATGTATCGGCCAAGAGAGAGAGATAACAAGACATAAAACAGTTCTAATAGTAGTGGGTTTAACCACAGGACTAAAAGTGTCCTCGCAATCAATTTCAACAGTTTGACTGTTACCATTACCACGAGTCTTGCTTTGTACCGTTCAAGGGTACCATCCGAGCGAAATTTATGCTTAAAAAGCCACGTGCATCTGATGATAGGAGCATTAGCAGGTCGTGGAACTAATTTTCACGTATTATTTTACAATAGAGCTTCATATTCGCTAGTCATAACACGTTTCCAATTCGGATCATTAAGGGAGGCTAGATTAGATTTTGGGAGAGGGGATAAGGGAATTGAGGATTGAAGATTGAGGTTAAATGGGACGTGGGGTTTGCTGATGCCTGCTTTGGAGCGTGTTTGCATGGGGTGGTTTGGGAGAGGTGGTGGTAGCGGGGTGGGGGGGGGGGGGTAGGGGTGGGGGTGGGTGGGGACGTGGAGGCAAAAGTCGGTAATAGGGGGGGGGGGGTAGAGTCAGATGAGGAAGGGTGCGGGGGTGAGGGATCATTAGGGGAAGGTGGGGGAGTGTTAAGTGGTGATGGGGTAGGGTTCGTAGTGGTTGACGGGGATGAGACAGGGGAGTTGGGAGGTGATGGATTGGGTTGAGGAGAAGGAATGGGTGACGGCTGGGTGTATATGATAGGGGAGGGATCGAGAAACAAGTGGGGAGGAGTAGGATTTGCGTGGTTTTTGAACGGGAAATGCGTCTCGTCAAATGTAACGTGGCGGGAGAAAATAGTTTTACCGGTAGATGTTTCTAGGCACCGGTACCCACGGTAGTTGGCGGGGTAACCGGGGAACACAAATGGGGGTAGATCGAGGTTCAAGCTCGTGAGAACGAGTGGCAGAGGTGTTAGGATAGCACGCGCATCCAAAAACGCGTAGGTGATTATAAGTGGGGTTACCATGATAAAGGTGTTGGGTTTTATAGTGGTGTTCTGGTTACCCGTTGAGTAATCTTTTTTTTAATAAACAAAATATATATGAATATTTAACCAGATAAATATATATTAACAGATTAACGCAGTGGAAACATTAACTTTATTAAAATGCGAAAACCGTAAAACCGTTACAGGATCAAATCACCATAAACACGCAAACACGAAAATAAATATAACGACAAAATTAAATATCTAAATAATTTAGATATACCTTAGCCGGATCCGAACAACCGTTCGAGACGCCGGGATTCAACATGTCGTCGCTAGGGTTGAACGAAACCGTGGAGTCAAACTTCATCGTCAAGTCTTCTACCGAGTTGACCGGGTTAGTTTCTTCGTCACCAAGAAACTGAGTGACCGGTGTATCTTGATCCATAAATTCCGTTAACGACGGAATCGTCCCGAAGCACAAACCGGAACCGGGGTTAGAAACCCCGTGCTCAACATACACAATTGGCGGCGATGCGGTGGCCGGTGGTGGTGGTGGTCCGGTCGCTGGAGGCAGGGCGGCGATGGAATCCGATGACAGCTTCACCGGATAGACTGGATAAGGCCATGAGTGGGACGGGATCGTCCGGGCGGCAGCGACGGTGGTTGGTGGCGGAGACGGCAGCGGCGCGCCGCCTTGAGTAGCAGCGGCGGCGGTGATGTTTCCGGCGGAGGCGGCTGCGGTGGTCAGAGTGGCGGTGGCGTGGCGGCGGTACCATGGTGGTGCAATCGGAGGAGGCCCGGCGGTCGGGCGGCGGCGGACAGCGACTGGCGGCCGAGGATGTGACACCACGTCTAAAACAGGTCAAACCTCTCTCCGTTGACTTTCTGATTTAAATATCATTGCGTTTTGATTATATGATTAACTGCATTAGTTCGATAATGAACTGATAACTGATAACTGATTTAAAAATCCCGCGTTTGTATACCCGTAAAAAGATGGAGGTTCTCATATTTCAAATATGGAACTTCAATAATAAAAAAAAATAGATATAAAATTTGACATTTTATATTTTATCTAAACCAATATAAATCGTTAAAACATTTTATGAACTTAAAAATGTGATAAAAAATGTTACGTTGTAAAGACTTAGCCTAACGAGATAAGCGTTAACCCTATTGAGCCCGGTTAGGCCCAATAAGCCCAAAATAACCCGGATAAACCCGAAACTCGACCCGATGACTCAACTCAACTAACTGAGTCACCGAACCGAACCGGAACCCGGCCAGCGGCCTGATAGGCTTTGGGCCGAACCCGACCCTTTCCCCCTTCGCGGCCCAAACCGAGAGCCGGCCCGGCCCACTTGTTTTTCCCTTGGGCTTCTGTTAGCGAGCTCCTGGATCCAAGTCAGATAACCCACTGGGTTACTCGGGTGGAGCATACTGAACTGACCCACTCCTCATGGGTTGAATCGATAAGTGGCTGACTAGTTCAACCATGCCTCACGTAGTAAAGTTTCTGCCATATTGTGTGTGTTTTTTATAATTGCATTTTTCCTTTTTTTTAGTCGAACATGGATAGCAGTTGCAACTGCTTATTTTTTTCACTTCCTTATGTAATGTTTTCAAGTTCAAAGAAATGGCAGAGATGTTGAAGTTCATATTTTGTTTCCTGTGAAACAATCTTAAAATTTCCAACTGCTAGTTGAGTTTTGGCAGGCTTGACGGTGATCTCTTGGAGACGGAAGCGTGATTGGTGGTGAATTCTGTATCCAATTACGTTGACGGTGCCTCACGAGAAAGCGAGTGTGGTGGGTTTTCTGTATCACTCGGTGTTTCGTGGTTATTTTCCTACTTCTGATCCTAGTTTTATAATCGCTACTAACCGCGATTATAACATTTGGTATCAGAGCCAAACCATGACGGCAGATCGGTCAATGGAAGAGCAAATGAAAGAATTGCAAGATCAATTGAAAGAACTTACCCTTCAGATAACTCGACGACGAGGTCGGGATCGGACACCGGATTATGATTCTGATGATTGGGATGATGATAATCCATTTGGTCGCCGTGAATACGACATCAAAGTTGATATACATGAATACGATGGCAAATTAGATCCAGATGAGTTTGTGGAATGGCTACGAACGGTTGAGCGGGTCTTTGACTACAAGCAAACTTCAGAAGAAAAACGGGTTAAGATCGTAGCCCTGAAACTTCGTAAGTACGCTTCAACATGGTGGGCTAACGTATGTCATAAGCGAGAACAGCAGGGTAAAGAACGCATCAAAACCTGGAAGAAGATGAAGAAACTCCTCAAAGAGAAGTTCTTACCTACGTATTATCTCCAGGAGAGTTTCGATAAATTACACCATTTGAAACAAGGGATCCGATCCGTCGCAGAATACGCGCAGGAATTCGAGTTTTTACTCATGAAATGCGGTCTAGATGAGGATGATCCTCAAACGCTGGTGAGATTTCTTGGAGGTCTTGATCACAAAATCTCTCAGGTAGTCGAACTACAGCCATATGTCGCTCTTTCTGACCTTACTACCCTAGCCCATAAAGTGGAAGCCCAACTTAAAAATAAAGGCAAGTTTGAAAGTCCCAAACCTTTTACTAAACCCGGTCCACCTGCCCGATTTAGCCTAACCCCAAAACCATCGTCTACTCAAGCGAATACATCCCCATCCCTATCTGAGTCTTCCCAATCCAATCCTAAAGCCCTTCGAAAGTGTTTCAGGTGCCATGGCCTCGGTCACATGGCGTCGGAATGTCCTAACAAACGGATTATCTCCCTCGCAGAACTCGAAGCATCTTCATTGTTATCAACAGATTCGTCGGCTCTTGAATCGGACTCACCCCAATATGACGCAGATGAAGAACTGTTGCGTCCCGATGATGGAGAATGCCTCGTCGTTCGACGAGCTCTTAGCAGCACTATCCATCCAGACGATAATATTCAAAGGGAGTCTATTTTTCATACCCGTTGCACAGTTGCTAACAAGGTTTGCTCCCTGATTATAGATGGAGGCAGCTGCACTAATGTCGCCTCTCAAACCCTGGTAACAAAGCTTAACCTCCCTACTGAACCTCATCCCCACCCATACACCATTCAGTGGTTTAACCAAGGCCGTGGTATTCGTGTTTCAAACCGTGTTCTACTTTCGTTTAGCATTGGCCGATGTTATGCTGATCAGATTTGGTGCGATATCGTACCCATGGATGCTTGTCACATCCTGCTTGGTCGACCCTGGTTATTTGATCGTCGTGTATTACACGACGGATACTGCAACACCTACACCCTAACCCACCAGAGCCGTAAGCTTACTCTTACCCCCTTACCACCTAACTTAAAGCCTATCACCAACCCTCCTTCCTTAACTACTCTTCTACAAGCTACCCACTATGAGTTCCATGATCATCAGGAGATTATTCTTTTGGGTTTAGATGACGAGGAACCCACAGAACCATTCCAAACCTCCCCTTTATTACAACCATTATTAACCAGCTACCTCCATATATTTCCAGCCGAAATCCCGGCCGGATTACCTCCTCTCCGATCCATCCAACATAAAATCGACTTAGTTCCAGGAGCAATCCTACCCAACAAGCCGGCTTATAGAACCAATCCACAAGAGTCCAATGAAATACGAAAACAGGTGGACGTTTTGCTTGATAAGGGGTTGATCAGAGAATCATTAAGTCCTTGTGCAGTACCGACGTTGCTGGTCCCGAAGAAGAGTGGCGAATGGCGAATGTGTGTGGATAGCCGCGCTATTAATCGAATTACCATCAAGTACCGATTCCCCATTCCACGGCTTAGTGACCTACTTGATGAATTATACGGGTCGACGATATTCTCAAAGGTTGATCTTCGTAGTGGTTATCACCAAATACGGATTTGTGAAGGCGATGAGTGGAAGACTGCATTCAAGACCAAAGAAGGCCTATATGAATGGCTTGTCATGCCGTTTGGTCTATCGAACGCACCCGAGTACCTTCATGCGTCTTATGAACCAAACTCTTAAACCTTTTCTGGGCAAATTCGTTGTGGTGTATTTTGATGATATTCTCATTTATAGTCGAACTAACAATGATCATCTTGGCCACCTTCAACAGGTTTTCGAATTATTATCCAAGGAAAAACTTTATGGCAATCTAGCAAAGGGTGAATTTTTTGTCGACCAAGTGACTTTTCTGGGTTATATTGTCACAGCAGAGGGCATCTCGGTGGATCAACGGAAGGTAGATGCAATTAGAGATTGGCCCGTTCCTACGACTGTTTCCCAAGTTCGAAGTTTTCACGGCTTGGCCTCGTTCTATCGCCGTTTTGTGAAGAGTTTTAGCACTGTCGTGGCTCCTATTACAGAATTGATAAAACTTAAGCATTTCCAATGGAATCCACAGGCTCAAGCCGCTTTTGATGAACTTAAACAGAAGTTGTCGTCCACACAGGTCCTTGCCCTCCCCAACTTTGACGACGTCTTTGAGGTTGAGTGTGATGCCTCTGGGGTTGGCATTGGTGCGATATTATCACAACGAGGCAGACCCATAGCGTATTTCAGTGAGAAGTTCAACGACACGAAGCAGCGTTATTCGACCTACGATAAAGAGTTTTATGCAATTGTTCGAGCACTTGACCATTGGCAGCACTATTTGGTGTCAAAAGAGTTCATACTCCACTCCGATCATGAGGCTTTAAAATACATTCAGGGCCAACACAAGCTGCAGCCTCGTCATGCCAAAAGGGGTTGAGTTCCTTCAAGCTTTCACCTTTAACATTAAACACAAGGCTGGTCATCTTAATAGAGGAGTAGATGCCTTATCACGTAAACATGCATTTCTCACTACTATTACTCCCAAATTTGGTGGGTTAGATTTTATTAAGGAAGAGTATATCAATGATCCTGATTTTGGTGACACATTTCGTAACTGCCAACAGCATGCCATGGATCACTTTCACATATTTGAAGGTTTTTTATTTCGTGGTAACTCCTTTGTATTCCACGGCAAGGTGTTCGAGAGGAGATCATTCGCGAGCTACACGAGGGTGGCTTGGCGGGTCACTTTGGTATTGAAAAGACAACATTACTTCTTAAAGAGCACTTCTATTGGCCTCGAATGAATCGGGATGTTGAGCATTTTGTTCGTCGCTATTTAACTTGTCATCGGCCCAAGTCTCAATCCTTACCACATGGGAAGCTACTTCCCCTCCCTATACCTATTGCACCATGGATTGATGTCAGTTTGGATTTCGTTACGGGTCTTCCTCGTACTAAACGCCACAATGATTCTGTAATGGTTGTTCTTGATCGGTTCTCCAAAATGGCGCATTTTGTTCCCTGCACCACCACCTATGATGCTGTCCAGATTGCGTCTTTATATTTCCGCGAGATTGTTCGTATTCATGGCGTTCCAAATTCCATGGTTAGCGACCGCGATGCTAAATTTCTAAGCCACTTTTGGTTAACATTATGGAGGAAACTGGGTACCAAATTACATTTCAGCACATCTAGTCACCCACAAACGGATGGACAGACGGTGGTCACCAATCGTACCCTTGGTTCGCTTTTGCGTTCACTGATCACTAAAAGCCTCCGTGAATGGGAGGAACTTCTGCCCAACGCTGAGTTTGCCTACAATCGCACACCACACAAAACCACGGGGTACAGTCCTTTTGCCGTAGTTTACAGTCTCAATCCCACCACCCTTCTTGATCTGGTTGTGTTAGACACTACAAAAAAGTTTAGTCCGGAAGCCGCCGATCGTGCAACTCATATTCAGGAGCTCCATCAACAGGTCAGTAATCGTATTTCTGAGATGAATGAGCTGGTTAAAACTCGTGTTGACAAGCACCGACGTGAAATTCGTTTTTCACCCGGCGATTTGGTATGGATTCATCTCCAAAAAGAACGTTTCCCATCCAAGCGTCGCTCTAAACTCAGACCTCGTTCCGATGGCCCTTTCAAAATTCTGGAACAGGTGAATGAAAACTCTTATAAAGTCGATCTGCCCGGTTCGTACAGCGTGTCAGCTACCTTCAATGTGGCGGATCTGCAACCTTATTTTGATCCCGCCGATGACCTTCCAAGTTTGAGGACAAACTTCGTCCAACCCGGAGAGAAAATTAGCGAGCTCCTGGATCCAAGTCAGATAACCCACTGGGTTACTCGGGTGGAGCATACTGAACCGACCCACTCCTCATGGGTTGAATCGATAAGTGGCTGACTAGTTCAACCATGCCTCACGTAGTAAAGTTTCTGCCATATTGTGTGTGTTTTTTATAATTGCATTTTCCTTTTTTTAGTCGAACATGGATAGCAGTTGCAACTGCTTATTTTTTTCACTTCCTATGTAATGTTTTCAAGTTCAAAGAAATGGCAGAGATGTTGAAGTTCATATTTTGTTTCCTGTGAAACAATCTTAAAATTTCCAACTGCTAGTTGAGTTTTGGCAGGCTTGACGGTGATCTCTTGGAGACGGAAGCGTGATTGGTGGTGAATTCTGTATCCAATTACGTTGACGGTGCCTCACGAGAAAGCGAGTGTGGTGAGTTTTCTGTATCACTCGGTGTTTCGTGGTTATTTTCCAACTTCTGATCCTAGTTTTATAATCGCTACTAACGGCGATTATAACAGCTTCGGCCCGACTCTTTTCCCGAATTCATTTGGGCTTCGGCCCATAGCCATCCCGAGTTTACTTGGGCTTTGGCCCGACTCCACTCCTCCTTTCATTTGGGCTTCGGCCCAAATCATAAAACAATTTAAATAAATTGTTTTTGGCCCACAAATCCTTATAAGATTAACCCACTACTTTTTTTTATAAACTTTGACCCATCAACTTTATAAAACTTACCACCTTTATAGTTTAATTATACTAGAAATTAATTTATAAAAGTTATGATTTTTATGAACACCTAACCCTCTTATATTTTATAAAAGTATTAAACTTTTAGAAAACCATAGAACAAATTTATAAAAACTAATCACCTACACTTGAATACTTGGATAAATGTGAGCTTGACAACACATGATTAACCAAGGGTTATTAACTCTTAATTTGGGTATAAAAGGGAGACCACCCTTACACTTGGTTCCCCCACACCCAACATAAACACTCAAACTCTCTCCCTCTCCGTCTTTGGTTCGGCCGAGAACCACCCTCCACCACCGAGCTGCCATCGCAGCTCCACCGCCGGAACCACCACAGCCGTCGGGGGCCACCACCAAGCCGCCACCGAACCACCGCCACCTTCACCCGATTTCCCTCTCTTCTTTTGTGAGTATTCTAACTCACATTTTTACCTATTTTCACCCATCTTGAAACCTCCAAGTCTTGACAACCACACTAAAACAACCAAGTTTTTGAATTCTTGTAGTTTGTTTGATCAACTAACAAAAACTCTCTTCTTTACCTCTTTCCTTCCAAGATCAAACACCCTTTTTGGTGTCTTTGTGACTTAAAATAGCCAAAGGGTGTGGTGAAACACACTTGTGAAATCAAAAAGAAAGTAATAAGTGTGCACCAAGATTCTTGTGTTTATGAAATCTTGATTTCATAATTAGTTGGTTTAACAAAACTCAAGCCTCTTCAAACTTAATAAAAATCATAAATGATAACTAACTAAGATGATAAAAATGATTATATGCTTGTATGTCCTAACACATGTAATGTGTTAGTTGATTTTATTTAATTAATGTCCTAACATGAAAGTGTTAGTTGATTTTTAATTTATTTAAAAGTCCTAACATAAAAATGTTAGTTGATTGCCTTTTATTTAAATAAAGTCCTAACACAAAGTGTTAGTTGATTGTTTTATAAATAAAGTCCTAACACAAAGTGTTAGTTGATTGTTTTTTAAATAAAGTCCTAACACAAAGTGTTAGTTGATTGTTTTATATTTAAGTCCTAACACAAAGTGTTAGTTGATTGTTTTATATTTATGTCCTAACACAAAATGTGTTAGTTGATTTAATCATGAAATATGTTATGTTAACAAGTGAACATATCACATGTTAAATACTTATGATAAATTCATGGACTAAATGGCTAGAATATTACATATGTAATTTATGAAATAAATGACGAAAGCAAATAAAATGGAACAAAGAAAATAAATTCTTGTTTTAGTAAAAATATAACACATTAAATGTGTTATAAAAGCTTCAAGACAAGAAGAATATAACTAGATTTTGTTACTAAAAATGGAAGGAATAAAATTTATGTCAAATGATTAATTTGACATAAATTCTTGAATTTATTACAAGTTTTAACCATTTAAGTACTTGTTACTAAAATGGAGATTTTCTATAGAAAGACAATTGTAGAAATAAATATTTTTATAAAAGACTTTTATAAAAATAATCAAAAGACAAGCAATTGACTTTAAATATTTTTATGAACTTTTATTATTACTTTGATGGAATCAAAGTAATCGAAAAGGTAAATACGTTGCGTAGTAATATAACCGTATGACTACTTGTTCTCTTACTGATTGTCCAATTTGGTACATTATCGTTATAAACGTTTGTACAACCGTATCCCACCATTAATTGATTTCAATTAGTTCTGTACGAAACGATAGCTAGTGAATAGATCTATTTGGGTTGACAACCCTACCCTAACCGGTAGCTCCAGTTCTGACTCCGGATTGTCTGGGGGTACACGTCAGTTATTCTGCTCTATTCAGCATCTCTCGGGCAGAGATGCTATGGGTGGGTAAACCGTTAGTATTTGAAATCAAGGTTCAGATGAGTTCATACAACCACAACGATAAACCAATGTAATATTTAAGTATACTGAAACTGTATTACCAACTTTAAACGTAGAGTCATAAACCTGTGAACCTCACCAACTTTATGTTGACCTTTTAACCTCATGATTTCTTAAATAGTTGAAGCAAACCTTCGGAGGACATGCAAATGGGGCTTAATCATGCTATCGGACCTGCTCTTGGAGTCATAGTCCCAACCTATCCAAATAAACCGTTTTATGTTTTAATATTAATTTAGACTTTATGTTTTCCAAAATGTAAGACATTATCATTTCCACTATCTTTCCGCTGCCATTAAAATGACGTAATGTTTTATGAAGTTTAAATTTATTAGATATTGTTCTATGTATCCTCGACTATGAATCCATTCTCGTTCACACACGATACCGTTGACCGGGGTGTGACAAATTGGTATCAGAGCCGTGGTTATAGCGAACTAGGATAAACAAACACAAAACAAAAACCGAACATGGACTATAACCCACTCCGAAGCTACCATTTGCATGAAAGCCCTCGTCTCCAACATGTTTACTTATGCTAGCTTATATGTTACTTGTGCATTGATTCCTATGCCATTATGATGTTACTGACACATGTTTCCTGTGGGAATATTTATCGCAGAGATGGCTTCCAGAGAAGTCATTTGCATTGCCGATTCCGACGGGGAGCAAAGTGTGGAGGACTACACTCCATCACCCGAGGACCCAGCACCTGAGGACTACACGCCCTCACTAGAGGACCACGTACCTTCGAGCGTCGAGTTAAAGGCGGCTACTATGGGTACTATCCGCCGATCCATCATACCTTCCAGCTTTCTGAGGCCACTTAGGCCATTGACCTCTGATGACACACCGGACCACCCTGCTCCCACCGCCACTGCTGGCGGTGAGGCCCCCATTGGTGCTTCAAGCACCACCGACCCCTTTGCAGGCCGTGATCTGTCTGTAAAGACCTATGTCGCCGCACCTGGTGGCGGTAGACGGGGATACACCCCGGGATGGACGCCTGGTCCATCCCGGAACCGTGAGGTTGGTACTGCCCCCGAGGAGCATGTGCCCAAGCGGCGCTATGTATTCGAGCTACCACACTTAGATTGGATGTCGGGCCAGGTACAGGCCTGGAGGATCGAGGAGGAGATCCCGAGCAGCTATGCACGGGGCAAGTCCTCTCTCCCCGATCCCTCCCGCCGTGTCCCGATGGGCATCTCACCCTTCACCGGGGAGCCCATACCCGACACAGTACCTCTCTTGGTTGCTTGCCTGAGGCGCATCGAGACGGACCTTGGAGAGCTTGATGCAGACGTCACCCAACTTCCGACTACTAAGGAGGTTAGGATCCTTAGGGATCGGATATCCATGCTGGTGAGACGCATGTGCGCTAATGATAGCGCCATGGATACCCTTAATGCACACATGACTGGGGTTAGCATGGCCACCACCGACCTGCTTCTCTCGCACGAGAGCCTACAGAGGAGAGTCGCCGTATTGGAGCTTGTATTTGGACGACTCCTCTCCACCCTCCTTGCCATGACCCAGGTCCCGACCTTCTTTGTCATGCCCCCAGGTCCACCACCACCACCACCTTTCTAGGTAGATTTGACCTAATCTTTTGATTGTCATTTTATAGATGAAACATGTTATCTTTTGATTATGATCGGGACTGCGAGCCCATGATGAAAAACTTGTTTCTTTTGAATATGTTTTATCTTTAATATGGTGGAAAAACATTGGATGTATTATGATTATGATTAATGTTATGTCTTCTTGTGGTTATGGATTTATTATTATCATGTTATGGTTATGTTGTTCATATTTATGATTACTATGACACGTTATGTTACTTCATTCTTTCCATCTCACGTTTCTTGGTTGTGTTTGCGCGTAACATGTTATGGCAATTGATATATGTCGTGGCAGTTATTTTCAATCGTGTAATAACCCCATTTACATATTATCTAAAATTTCTTTATGTTGACAACTGTAACTTAAAGCGAAATCATGCCACCACGACGCCGAACCATCAGAAACACTTCACCTCCTCCTGATATGACCGCTGCTGAAATCGAGGAGATGATTGCCCATCGCGTCGCTGAAACTATAGCCGCTGCTGAAACCCAACGTCAAAACGACGATGGGGCATGCGGTAAGAACGAACTGACCAATGTTAGAAAACCTTAGACTAGAATTCTAAAAATTGTATTCAAACGTTTCAACCTAACAAATGCAGGCCCCCGTGAATGTTCATACAAAGACTTTATGAACTGCAAGCCCTCGAATTTCAAGGGTTCTGAAGGCGCTGTTGGTTTAGTTCGCTGGTTTGAGAAAATGGAGTCCGTCTTCCGCATAAGCAACTGCCCTGAGCAGTACATGGTCAAGTATTCCACATGCGCACTGACTGAGAGCGCTCTGACTTGGTGGAACTCCCATGTTGATGTTATGGGAACTGATTTGGCTTACACCATGACATGGGACGAACTCAAACAACTGCTTTGCGATGAGTACTGTCCTAGAGAAGAACTTCAGAAACTCGAAGCTGAGTTCTGGAACCTATCCATGAATGGAGCCGATATTGCTGGCTATACCAAAAGGTTTCGTGAGCTCGCTCACCTCTGTCCGACCATGATCGCTCCACTGTACAAGAAAATCGAACGGTACATCTGGGGACTTGCACCTCATATCCAGGGGAATGTCCTTTCCTCGAATCCTCATACTTTTCAGGATGCTGTGCGCCTGGCACACAACCTTGTTTACCAAGCTAACCGTCAAGGTGTGAGCCTTGGCAAGAAACAGTCTGAGAAAAAAAAACCCCTGATGCGAGTACCACTCCCTCCTCAAGCAAGAAGCCTGACAACAAGAGAAAATGAGGATTATGGAAGAATCGTGATGAGAAGACCTCTACCAAGGAAGCTGAACCAGTGAATGTCTACGCTGCTACTACCCCTGCTCATGTTGTCCGAAAGACCGAATACACCAGTGGAGCACCCTAGTGCAACAAATGCAACCTCCACCACACTCTCGATTGTGGAAACGTCTTCTGCAACATTTACAAGACGAAAGGGCATGTAGCACGCGATTGTCTGAAGCGCACCTGTTACGGTTGCGGAGCTACCGGACACTTCAAGAAAGACTGCCCGAAGGCAAGGGATGAGGATGCTAATCAGGCTAGAGGAAGAGCCTTTGTGATCAATGTCGGAAACGCTCGTCGTGACCCCAACACGGTGACGGGTACGTTTCTACTAAATAATCATTACGCTTCTGTTTTATTCGATACTGGTGCCGATAGAAGCTTCGTGTCTAAAGAATTTGGCCAATTACTTGAAATTACTCCTGTTGCCTTAGACACTAAGTTCACAGTAGAATTAGCAAACGGAGAATTAGTAGAAACTGGTATAATCTATCAAAATTGCTCGCTAGAACTCTCCGATCATTCCTTCAGCATTGATTTGATGCCCGATGAATTAGGAAGTTTTGATGTGATCATTGGCATGGATTGGTTATCAAAGAACCATGCGAAAATTTTGTGCCATGAGAAAATAGTCAGGATGCCACTCGCAGATGGCAACACTCCAAACGTGCAAGGCGAATAGAGTGGAACCAAACTAAATCTCATATCTAGCATGAAGGCACGAAAATTCCTACGAAAAGGATGTCATGCCATCCTAGCCCATGTAACTGAGAAGAAACCAAAGGAGAAGCGTATGGAAGATGTTCCCGTTGTTCGCGAATACCTGGAAGTTTTCCTCGAATACTTGCCAGGTTTACCTCCAACGTGACAAGTAGAGTTTCGCATTGACTTAGCACCCGGTGCCGCCCCCGTAGCCAGATCTCCGTACCGCCTGGCACCATCCCGAAATGCAAGAATTATCTAGTCAATTACAGGAATTGTTAGATAAAGGCTTCATCCGTCCAAGTCACTCTCTGTGGGGAGCACCTGTGTTATTTGTTAAGAAGAAAGATGGAACATTCCGGATGTGCATTGACTACCAGGAACTAAAAAAGCTAACTGTGAAGAACCGTTACCCGCTTCCTAGGATTGACGACCTATTTGATCAACTTCAAGGATCAAGATTCTACTCCAATATCGATCTAAGATCAGGATACCATCAACTCAGAATTAGAGACGGCGTTCAGAACATGCTATGGTCATTATGAATTCCTCATAATGCCATTTGGTTTGACAAACGCACCAACAGTGTTCATGGATTTAATGAACCGCGTATGCAAACCTTATCTGGATAAATTTGTTATCGTATTCATTGACGGCTTCCTTATCTACTCCCGTAGTAAGGAAAAACACGAACAACATCTAAGACTTATCCTGGAATTGTTGAAGAAGGAAGAACTTTACGCGAAATTCTCCAAATGTGACTTTTTCGCGAAGTACACTTTTTGGGTCATGTGATCAACGATCGAGGTATTCACGTGGATCCCACAAAAAATGAAGCAATCAAGGATTGGAGTACGCCTACGACTCCAACCGAGATTCGACAATTCTTAGGTCTCGCTGGCTATTACCGTCGATTCATTGAGAACTTCTCAAAGATAGCCCAGCTACTGACCGCTCTGACCCAAAAAGATAAGAAGTTCATATGGGATGCTAAGACTGGAGCAACATTCCAGTTATTGAAACAAAAGTTGTGTGATGCACCGATCCTATCACTACCCGATGGAATCGAAGACTTCGTTGTATACTGCGATGCTTCGCATCAAGGTTTAGGTTGTGTACTAATGCAACGAGAGAAAGTCATCGCCTACGCATCACGACAACTGAAGATTCACGAGAAGAATTATACGACCCATGATTTGGAACTTGGAGCCGTTGTCTTTGCTCTCAAAATCTGGAGGCATTATCTTTATGGTACTTAGTGCACCATATTCACTGATCACAAAAGCCTCCAGCACATTTTCAAGTAGAAGGAATTGAACATGAGACAACGCCGATGGGTAGAACTGCTAAAAGATTACGAATTCGAGATTCGTTATCACCCGGGCAAGGTTAACGTTGTAGCTGACGCCTTGAGCAGGAAAGAGCACATTAAACCACTTCGAGTTAGAGCATTAAGTATGACCATATGCTCAAATCTCACTTCACAAGTGCGTGACGCTCAGATTGAAGCCATCAAACTAGAAAACCTAACTGAAGAAAGTTTATGTGGAATGGAGAAACAACTGGATGAGAAGCCTGATGGAACCAAGAACTTCATGGACAGACTATGGGTACCTGTCTATGGAGGGTTAAGGCAATTAGTATTCGATAAGGCTCACAAGTCAAGATATTCCATTCATCCCGGATTAGACAAGATGTCGCACGGTCTGAGGAAACAATTTTGGTGGCCAAACATGAAAGCTGAGATAGCCACATATGTCGGCAAATGCTTAACATGTTCGAAGGTTAAAGCCGAATACCAGAAACCCTCTGGATTGTTGACTCAGCCGGTAATCCCGGAATGGAAATGGGATGAAATATCCATGGATTTTATCACGAAATTGCCCAAGTCTAGATCTGGATATGACACTATCTGGGTGATAGTAGACCGATTGACGAAATCTGCGCACTTCCTACCGGTCAAAGAGAAGGATAACATGGATAGACGAGCCAAACTTTACATAAAGGAAGTCGTTCGCGACACGGTGTGCCTATATCTATCATATCCGATCGTGATAGCCGATTCACCGTAAACTTTTGGAGATCTCTACAGAAAGCTTTGGGTACTCGACTCGATATGAGTACTGCCTACCATCCATAGACAGATGGCCAAAGTGAGAGAACGATCCAAACACTCGAAGATATGCTGAGAGCATGTGTGATTGATTTCAGACCTAATTTGGACGAGCATCTCCCTCTTGCCGAATTCTCTTATAACAACAGTTATCACACCAGCATTCAAGCCGCTCCCTTTGAAGCACTTTATGGAAGAAAGTGTAGATCCCCACTCTGCTGGACTGAGATTGGAGACAGTCAGTTAACGAGTCTCGAGTTAATCTTTGAAACGACTGAGAAAACCTTTCAAGTCCGTAATCGTCTGAAAGCTGCCCGAGACAGACAAAAGAGCTAAGCCGACAACCGATGCAAACCCTTGTCTTTCAAGAAGGGTGATCGCGTCATGCTAAAGGTGTCACCTCGGAAAGGTATCATTAGGTTCGGCAAACGAGGAAAGCTCAACCCTCGTTACATTGGTCCCTTTGAGATCACCGAGACCATTGGACCTGTAGCTTACCGTTTACGCTTGCCTGCCGAGCTAAGCAGCGTACATGATGTCTTTCACGTTTGTAATCTCAAGAAAAGTCTATCTGATGAAACGCTCATCGTCCCTCTTGATGAAATTCAAGTTGACGAGACACTGCACTTCATTGAGGAACCTGTTGAGATACTTGACCGAGAAATCAAAAGCTGAAGCATAGCCGCATTCCCATAGTCAAAGTACGATGGAACTCTAGACGAGGACCAGAATACACTTGGGAATGCAAGGATGAAATGCATCGAAAGTATCCGCGTCTATTTGAGAACGTCGTATCTACCAGTAACCAGAACTGAATTTCGGGACGAAATTCTTCTAACTGGGGGAGAATGTGACACCACGTCCAAAACAGGTCAAACCTCTCTCCGTTTACTTTCTGATTTAAATATCATTACGTTTTGATTATATGATTAAGTGCATTATTTTTGATAATAAACTGATAACTGATTTAAAAATCCCACGTTTGTATTCCCGTAAAAAGATGGAGGTTCTCATATTTCAAATATTGAACTTCAATAATTAAAAAAATATATAAAATTTGGCATTTTATATTTTATCTAAACCGATATAACTCGTTAAAACATTTTATGAACTTAAAAATGTGATTAAAAATGTTACGTTGTCAAGACTTAGCCTAACGAGATAACCGTTAACCCTATTGAGCCCGGTTAGGCCCAATAAGCCCAAAATAACCCGGATAAACCCGAAACTCGACCCGATGACTTAACTCAACTAACCGAGTCACCGACCCGAACCGGAACCCGGCCCGCGGCCCAATAGGCTTTGGGCCGAACCCGACCCTTTCCCCCTTTGCGGCCCAAACCAAGAGCCGGCCCGGCCCACTTGTTTTTCCCTTGGGCTTCGGCCCAACTCTTTTCCCGAATTCATTTGGCTTCGGCCCATAGCCATCCCGAGTTTACTTGGGCTTCGGCCCGACTCCACTCCTCCTTTCATTTGGGATTCGGCCCAAATCATAAAACAATTTAAATAAATTGTTTTTGGCCCACAAATCCTTATAAGATTAACCCACTACTTTTTTTTATAAACTTTGACCCATCAACTTTATAAAACTTACCACCTTTATAGTTTAATTATACTAGGAATTAATTTATAAAAGTTATAATTTTTATGAACACCTAACCCTCTTATATTTTATAAAAGTGTTAAACTTTTATAAAACCATAGAACATATTTATAAAAACTAATCACCTACACTTGAATACTTGGATGAATGTGAGTTTGACAACACATGATTAACCAAGGGCTATTAACTCTTAATTTGGGTATAAAAGGGAGACCACCCTTACACTTGGTTCCCCCACCCCCAACACAAACACTCATACTCTCTCCCTCTCCGTCTTTGGTTCGACCGAGAACCACCCTCCACCATCGAGCCGCCGCCGCAGCTCCACCGCCAGAACCACCACAGCCGCCGGAAGCCACCACCAAGCCGCCACCGAACCACCGCCACCTTCACCCGATTTCCCTCTCTTCTTTTGTGAGTATTCTAACTCGCATTTTTACCCATTTTCACCCATCTTGAAACCTCCAAGTCTTGACAACCACACTAAAACAACCAAGTTTTTGAATGCTTGTAGTTTGTTTGATCAACTAATAAAAACTCTCTTCTTTACCTCTTTTCTTCCAAGATCAAACACCATTTTTGGTGTCTTTGTGACTTAAAACAGCCAAAGGGTGTGGTGAAACACACTTGTGAAATCAAAAAAAAAGTAATAAGTGTGCACCAAGATTCTTGTGTTTATGAAATCTTGATTTCATAGTTAGTTGGTTTAACAAAACTCAAGCCTCTTCAAACTTAATAAAAATCATAAATGATAACTAACTAAGATGATAAAAATGATTATATGCTTGTATGTCCTAACACATGTAATGTGTTAGTTGATTTTATTTAATTAATGTCCTAACATGAAAGTGTTAGTTGATTTTTAATTTATTTAAAAGTCCTAACATAAAATTGTTAGTTGATTGCCTTTTATTCATATAAAGTCCTAACACAAAGTGTTAGTTGATTGTTTTATAAATAAAGTCCTAACACAAAGTGTTAGTTGATTGTTTTATATTTAAATCCTAACACAAAGTGTTAGTTGATTGTTTTATATTTATGTCCTAACACAGAATGTGTTAGTTGATTTAATCATGAAATATGTTATGTTAACAAATGAACATATCACATGTTAAATACTTATGATAAGTTCATGGACTAAATGGCTAGAATATTACATATGTAATTTATGACATAAATGACTAAAACAAATAAAATGGAACAAAGAAAATAAATTCTTGTTTTAGTAAAAATATAACACATTAAATGTGTTATAAAAGCTTCAAGACAAGAAGAATATAACTAGATTTTGTTACTAAAAATGGAAGGAATAAAATTTATGTCATATGATTAATTTGACATAAATTCTTGAATTTATTACAAGTTTTAACCATTTAAGTACTTGTTACTAAAATTGAGATTTTCTATAGAAAGACAATTGTAGAAATAAATATTTTTATAAAAGACTTTTATAAAAATAATCAAAAGACAAGCAATTGACTTTATATATTTTTATGAACTTTTATTATTACTTTGATGGAATCAAAGTAATCGAAAAGGTAAATACGTTGCGTAGTAATAAAACCGGGACCATACGGCGATATACGCGAAAACGTAAATGTTTAAAATCTCCAAACAATTAACTATCATGTTTTATTAAAACAATCCAAAAGTTTATGATAAATAAACTTTTATAAATCCAAGCATCACCGAGTAATATTTTTTTTAGAACAATGTTTTAAAAAGAAATGAATATTTCATACAAGTGAAATACTAAACGATTTTGAGAAATTAAAATGATTAAATGTTGTGATTTATGATTTAAAAACTTTAAATGATTATTTATTTGATTAATAATTATTTACAAAAAGATTTAAACTATGATTAATTGGCCAAGGAATTATTAATCATAATTATTTAAAAATAATTATAACTTGCATGATTAACAAACCAAACATATAATTATTTAATAATTGTATGAACTCATGAAAATAATAATAAACATTATTATTTTTAACTCAATATTCAGGACTTGATTAAACTATTAATTTTTAACCCTTTGTATTTATTGAACATAAATATAAACCATCATGAAAGTATTTATATAATAAATACTAACTAACAGGTTTTCAAACAAATACAAACGGGATTAAGATGTCAAGACTTGACCGGTATCACTTGGGTGACTTATAACTGTAGACCTTATGCAAATGTCTTATTATTTATTTAGGGCATTACTTGCTACCGCTACTTCACTGTCTATACTTCGTATCTGCTGAATCTGTGAGTTTCACGGCCCCTTATTCTTTTAACTGTTTTATATATTGGGGGAGAAATCACGAAATCTGATAAATGCTTTTTGCTTAATATTATGGTTTATCTGTTAGCCTTATGACTACTTGTTCTCTTACTGATTGCCCAATTTGGTACATTATCGTTATAAACGTTTGTACAACCGTATCCCACCATTAATTGATTTTAATTAGTTCTGTACGAAACGATGGCTAGTGAATAGATCTATTTGGGTTGACAACCCTGCCCTAACTGGTAGCTCCAGTTCTGACTCCGGATTGTCTGGGGGTACACGTCAAGCATTCTACTCTGTTCAGCATCTCTCGGGCGAGATGCTATGGGTGAGTAAACAGTTAGTATTTGAAATCAAGGCTCAGGTGAGTTCATACAACCACAACGGTAAACCAATGTAATATTTAAGTATACTAAAATTGTTTTACCAACTTTAAACGTAGAGTCATAAACCTGTGAACCTCACTAACTTTATGTTGACCTTTTAACCTCATGATTTCTTGGGTAATTGAAGCAAACCTTCGGAGGACATGCAAATGGGGCTTAATCATGCTATCGGACCTGCTCTTGGAGTCATAGTCCCAACTTATCCAAATAAACCGTTTTATGTTTTAATATTAATTTAGACTTTATGTTTTCCAAAATGTAATAGACATTATCGTTTCCACTATCTTTCTGCTGCCATTGAAATGACGTAATGTTTTATGAAGTTTAAATTTATTTGATATTGTTCTATGTATCCTCGACTATGATTCCATTCTCGTTCACACCCGATATCGTTGACCGGGGTGTGACAGAGGAGGCCGACGGTCGGCGGTGGTCGGACCAAAAAGGTTTGTCGACCGGATCACAGAGAGGGAGAGTAGAGAGAGAGTTTTAGGGTTTTGATTTGGTTGCAACTGGATTAACCCTAAACCCTCAGGATCAGTTATATTTATAACTGATCCTAAACCTATTTGAATCCAATCCAAATTGGTTTAATCTCAATTATCTCTTAAATAAACTATTCTATTTAAAACCTCTTATTTATCCACTCAATTAATTAATTATCTAATCTATTTAAATTCATAATTTAAATAAATACAATTAATTAATCAACCAATTATTTAATTAACTAAATAATTATCCAACAATTACTAAACTTATTAATTAAGTTTCGTTCATATACCGATTAAATTAATTCGGATTTCCTGACACGCCGACCCCTAGTGTAACTCGTATGGGTCAATGACCGGGTCGGTCACGTTAATTTCTCGGATCTGGACATTAATATCCAACAAACTCCCACTTGGACTAAGAATAATAAATATATAATTGTTAAATGTACGTACATCCAAATACTAAATCAAAAGATGTTAACCGATTTAAGTCCTATAGCTTCTCTATGAATATCATGAGAAGCTTAAGCCATGGGCTTAGTAAATGGATCGGCTAAGTTTTGATCTCTGTCTACTTTGCTTATGCGGATATCTCCTCGTTACAGTACTTCTCAAATGTAGTGGAATTTTCTCAGAATATGCTTGGCTCTGTGATGTGCTCTAGGCTCCTTGGCTTGAGCAATGGCTCCTATTTTATCACAGAGCATCTCAATCGGTTGCTTTATTGAAGGAACCACGTCAAGATCAGTAATGAACTTCTTCATCCAAGCAGCCCCCTTTGTAGCTTCTGAGGCGGCTATATATTCAGATTCGGCTGTGGAATCAGCCACAACACTCTGCTTCGAGCTCTTCCATGAAATGGCGCCTCCATTCAGAGTGAATACGAATCCGGACTGTGATCGAGAATCAGCTCGATCAGTCTGAAAACTCCCGTCAGTGTAACATCTTACAGTGAGCTCCTCATCCGTTTGTCCGTATACCAAGAACACATCCTTAGTTTTTCTAAGGTATTTTAATATGTTCTTTACAGCAGTCCAGTGAGCAATTCCTGGAGTCTGTTGGTAACGACTGGTCAAGCTCAATGCATAGGAGACATCAGGTCTCATGCAGAGCATAAAATACATGATTGATCCAATAGCCGAAGCGTATGGAACCTTTTCCATTTGCTTCTTTTCAAGGTCCGTAGTAGGAGCTTGTGATTTGTTCAACACTGTTCCTTTAGTCATAGGAACATTTCCTTTCTTCAAATTTTCCATGTTGAACCGAGCTATTATCTTATCTATGTATGTACTTTGACTTAGCCCAAGAAGTCGCTTAGATCTATCCATGTGAATCTTTATTCCCAGTATGTAAGCGGCTTCTCCTAAGTCCTTCATAGCGAAACAAGTAGATAGCCATTTCTTAACTTCATTAAGCATGGGTATATCGTTTCCTATGATCAGTATATCATATACATACAATATGAGAAATGATATAGTGCTCCCACTTGCCTTTCTATAAACACAGGGCTCATCTTCATTTTTAGCAAAACCAAACTCTTTGATTTTCTTATCAAAACGGAGATTCCAGCTAAATGGACTTATTCAGTTTGTAAAATCTATTAGGATATTTTGGATCTACAAAATCTTCAGGCTGTACCATATAGACATCCTCATCGAGGAGTCCATTTAGGAAAATGGTTTTGACGTCCATTTTCCATATTTCGTAGTCATAATACACGACTATGGCAAGTAATATCTCGATCGATTTGATCATAGCAACGGGCGAGAAGGTTTCTTCATATTCAATCCCTTGGGTTTGAGTGAAACCTTTCACAACAAGGCGTGCTTTATAGGTTTGCACAATTCCATGCATGTCGGTCTTTTTCTTGAAGATCCATTTGCTGCCTACGGCCCGAGAACCAGGAGGTAGCTTAATCAAGTCCCATACTTGATTATCATGCATGGATTGCATCTCAGCATTCATAGCTTCTAGCCATTTTTCAGATTCAGAATCTGAAGTAGCAGCTTTGTAGTTAGGAGGTTCATCAGATGTATCCTCTATTAATAATACTTCAGGTCCATTTAGATATCCAAGATATCTATCTTGTTCCCATCGTACTCTACTACTCTTGCGAATGCTTGTGTCTATGTTTGATGGTCCAACAATTTCTTGTTGATCAGACGTAGTGACTTCCTCAGGAATTCGTGTTTCTTGAACTTCTTCAAGATAAACTTGGTTATTATTTGTTCCTCATTTCAGAAATTCTTCTTCGAGGAACTTACCTTTCCTTTTGATGGAAATATAATTTGCAACTGGATGGTAGAAATAGTAACCAGAGTTACCGTAGTAACCGACGAAAGTTACCTTTTCACCTCGGGGATCGAGCTTATTGTCAGAATCATTCGTGACATAAACATCACAACCCCATATCCTGAGGTAGGATAATATAGGCTTAGAGCCATGCCATATCTCATATGGTGTTTTATCCAGTTTCTTAGTCGGTGCCAGATTAATTAAGCGAGTGGCGGTCAAAAGTGCATACCCCCAGAAGGAGTGTGGCAAGTTAGTCCTACACATCATCGATTGAACCATGTTTAGCAAGGTTCGATTTCTCATTTCACTCACACCATTTAATTGTGGAGTTCCAGGAGGAGTGGGCTGTGAAATAATTCCACAGGCCTTTAGATGATCGAGGAATTCGGTGCTTAGGTATTCACTGCCTCTATCTGATCGAAGTATTTTAATAGTTCAATTTAACTGATTTTGTACTTCGTTTCGAAACTATTTGAACCTTTCAAATGTTTTGTGCTTCATTAGATAAGCATAAGCAAATCTGCTATAATCATCTATGAAGGTTACGAAGTACCTTTCTTGATTTCTCGTGGTGGTCCTTAATGGTCCACATACATCAGTATGTATTAGTCCCAAAGGTCCATTGGCCCGTTCTCCTACATTTGTGAACGGTGACTTGGTCAATTTTCCAGATGTAACACCCCAGAATTTCATGACTTAAGATATATATATGTGCTATATTTGTTAAGTAGCTAAAATATATATATATGAAGTAATATATACGTATAATAGAGAAACGTCACGATTCACGTACAAATATTCGACACGACATTCGAGTAAACGTCAAAAGACGAATTTATAGAATATGGTAGATAACGAAAAATAAAGATCGTGGTCGCAGACGGATCTGAAATCCGAGTTGTAACGAAGCGGGAAACCGCAAAATAGTGATTTAAGCCCAGTTTGTAATAAACGTATTTAAGTACGAACGTCACTAAAATAGCATCGAGGCGAAAGTAGAATAGCAGGTATTGTTAAATACTTGATTTATAATCATTATAAAATATATTTGCGATGGGCGGCACAAAGAAAAACGGTGAAATAGGTAACCATTGCTGTTACGCAATAATAACCGAAATCAATTCGGTTAGCTGTTCGAGATGATTATAACGTCTCGGCAAAGTATAAATAATTATTATAATAATAATTAAGAATTTCAGTCGAAAAGATATATTCGGTTTATGAAACGGCCGTAATCGCAACACTGACTGAACACGCGCTTTCTACCATGTAAGTAATTAAACGGTCACCGGTTGATGCTATGACTGAAGAATAAATATAACAATGATATTTATTGGAGTCCTGTAATATATTAGATGTTCGGGAATTTATCTGAACCAGTTATGAAATATTAGATTATTTAACGGGTTTAGAAAACAAGATATAATACCCGTATGTTTAATATTATACCACAAATTATAGCTTAATGCCCACGTAAATTAATGTTATTTGGGTATTCACCACACAAATTTGATTGTTAGATAAATGTGATACGTATGCTACGTAAGTAGCAAGTGTAATTTTGGATAAGGAATTGCTGGCTCAAATTTATAGCACAAATGAATTGTAAACCATATCAACATACACGTAGGTTGACCAAACTTTCACTTCAAGTATTGATACGTGTAAGTTTTCTATGGATTTTAGTTGTATATATATACATGCATACTTCACAAATGAAATCACAATTCTATACACACACAAAAATCTGTACGTATGAAACAAACAAAAAGAAATAAGAGAGAGAGAACCCAGCACCCTCGTACCCTCTCCCTCCTCTCGACTTCCGGCAACACAGGCGGCAGCTCCGCCTTCGTTTTTCCGGCCGACAACCTGGCGACCCAACAGCTCCACCGGCGAACCCCTCGACCCCGTCTTCTTCCTCCGACGAGCTGACCCAGGTGAACCCAACGACTGCAGCGGCAGCTATGGCAACGGCCATGGCCGTCATACATCTCCGGTGACTCCACAGAACCGGCGACCTCCTGCCGTTAAACTCCGAAGACGATTCTTCACGACAAAGCTTCCTCCTTCAGCTCCGATGACCTGCTCGTCCAAACCGGCGGTGAAGGTGACGGGTTGTCATTTCATGTGGGGGTTGTTATTCGGTGATGTTCGGAGCGACACTCGGTGACGAGCGGTTAACGACGGAGCGTAGCGGCTACACCAATGAACTGCCGGTATGGTGGAGAATGGTTGCGGTGATCGACGGTCGTTGAAGGTGGTTCACGGTGGCGGCAAACGGGGTGTAAACTAGCAACAATAATAAAACCCGTCTTCACTTTCGGGCGACTTTTCGGTGGCATAACGAGATCCAAACGACAAACCGACAACGGGGAAATGCTCGTGGCGAGAAAATAGTCGGGAAGGACTATTCGTTTGTCAAGAACGGACAACTTTATTATTCGGTTATTTTAGACTCGTTTCACGACACGTCAAAAGGTAAACACGTTAAATATTTGTTTTTATTACAAATATTATAATTTAAGTTAAAGTTTATATCAAATCATCATATAACGGGATAAATGATATAAATATATATAAAACGAATAAATATATATAATTATTAATCTGTTTTATTTATATAAAATTGATTAAAAGAAAAGATTTAAATATTAAATATATATATATAAACATATATATATAAAGGTTAACAATAATTATAAAGTAATTATCTGGTTAAAGAATATTTAATATATGAAACATATTTAAAATATGTTAATATATATATGGAAGTGTTGAAATGAGAAATTAGGGTTTTCTAGACACTGTTCTGTCAAACCCGAATAAACGGTAATGAACTAAGGTTTGAAATTTTAAAGCATGTTATAAAATGATATAACGGATAATACCCTAACTCAGTTTTGAATGAAAATGGATTTTGATAAAGAAATGAGAAAAACGGGAAATTAGGGTTTCAGAATATGATTGTTTAATATAAAATAATCCGAAGGGTATGGAGACTTAATTTTTTGACATGGAACTATGTTTATATATATATAATAAGTATATATAAAGTTAAAATGGATAAATGATAAAATATTTAAAATACCGAGTTAATCGGATATTAGAAGTTCGCGCGGACCGGAAGGGTAAACGCCTGTACACTGGGGTTTCTGGCAAAAGCGAGGGTGTCGCATAAATCCCAACTGAGGAATGGCATCCCTCACTGGGCGATCCCGGAGTGAGCGTTTACTTATAGGAATGCGTGTCTTCGTATTATCGATAAAAGAAAAGGATAATGGCCTAAAGGGCATTTTGGTCATTTTGACCTTTAAAAGGAATAAACTTAATAACTAAGTATTATTAAGTTAATAAAGAGTTAAAATAAACATAGTAAATGTTTATTATATTAAACCTTGCGTTAACGCCGTACAATACACGATTAGGTTTAATTGGAAAGCATTGCGGAGGTTTTCTCTGAATTAACTGCTTAAGAGAATAAGGTGAGTTCTATGAGCCCACTTTTTTAAATGTTTTAATGTTTTCGGGCTGATATACATGCAATATATATTCAACTGTTTACTTGAAAAATATTTGAGATGCCTTTACTTGTTTTGTGTTGATACACATACATGAAAATGTTATAATGCCTATAACTGTTTTAAAGTTATTATTATCTGTTATTACTTTTCGGGAAGGATATATTAAACGGGTAATGTAAAGGATAAAACTTTTATATAAAGCTTTGAGAAATGGAAAATGTGAATGTTTGGTCTAAGCCGATGTACGTGAATAAGTGTCGGGTAAATATGATCTTATTAGCCTTGTCGTACAAGACCCATAACATCATATTTATGAAACACTTATTTTCATATATGGGTAATGGACTGGTGTTGAAAATGTTATGAGTCCAAACACAAGGGTTATTTGAATGGACTTTTGGAAAGAATGAAAATGTTTAAAAGATTGAAAAGGTTTTAATCTAAGCGGATATTGTCTAGTGAAAAGGGAAAAGGTGGTTGTACAATCAGAAGCGGGGAATGACGGTTCCCCGGGGTAACGACGGTTACTCTATGAAAGGTTTCAGGTGGCGACGGTTGCCCGAGGGACTAACGTGGTTCCAATAGACAATGCTTAGTAGAATGAATGGTTAAATGTTTTGGTATAATTCTGTTATGTCTTATACCTGATAAAGGATAAATGTTTTGGTATAATTCTGTTATGTTTTATACCTGATAAATGTTTATAAAGAAGGGGTCATTAGGCCCAAATGTTTGAGGTAAACCTTTCAAGGAAAGGTAAAGTTTTAAAATACTTAGAACTCACCAGCGTAAGCTGACCTTTAAAAGCATGTAAGTCAGGTATTGGTGATGTTTAAAGTAGCAAGGGAAGGGCTCTAGCAAGGGCAGATTAGATGGGCAAGCTATCAGGAATGACTCGGTAGTAGACTGGCATAGCTATAGATAAGATCTAGTTATAGATTATGTTATTATCTTCCTTACTATTGTAACTCGTTATATATATAAATGAAAAGTTTTTAATTTCCGTTGCTTAGTTATCTCTGTTGTACCATGTGTTCATGAGTAAATCCGACACGTGACCCCTCCTGGAACCAAGACTGGGAGTGGGCGTCACAAGTTGGTATCAGAGCCTTGGTTTAAGAGATTTAGATACTATCACGGTATCTAGACTTAAACTAGGACTCTTGGTAAACAAAGTAAGGTAAGATAGGGAATGTAAATGCCAGTCAGGATAGCCATGCCCACAGGAAAAAAATGTTGCACGTGGAACATAGGAGGTAGGACTTAGGATATGCAAGTAAGGGGAATACACGATTGCAATTAGCTACTGCAATTTGGTATTTTACCCAAATAAACATATCATAGGTTCTAACTGTTGTGTGGCCTAGTGCGGGGTAGGTTAATTGACAGTGAGATACGTGGTCAATAAATTGTAAGGAATGCCTAGAGAAAGGTAGTTTTAAAGGACCGTTTTTTTTTAAATTACCGGTAAAGGATGAAAGGAATAGAACGGACACCAGGGATGACGGTGATGAGAATAACTGGGTTCTGAACGCATCATAATTATATAAGTGCACGTATATAATTATCATGAATTCAAAATTTGGAGATTTCGCGTCACATGAGTTCTTAAGTGTCAGACTATTTTGATCGTAAGATCAGAAGATTAGAAATGATAGTCATGATAGGAATGCGAATAGGACATCTGATACGAAATCTGATGTCAGTAAAGACGAGTACCTTCAGAAAAGAAATGAAAGCCGTTATGTTAGAAATAGTGGCAGAAGCATTGAAGGTTACGTGGCTATCGATTTCTAATCAATTTCTGGAAGCTTTGACGAGAAGAATGTCCAATAAAGCAACCGCTAGTAGAGCTGGTCCCGAGGAAGCTTTTGGTAGAAATAGATTCTCGATGAAAGGCGGACGGAAGCGGTCCAAGGATGAAGAAGATCTTGAAGACAATGACGGTAGATTCCACAAGAAGACTAAGGGAGCTTCTGAACAAAAAAGGCCGATATGCCAGATGTGCGAGAAACGCATGTGGAGAACTTAGGAACCGTTGAAGATAAAAAGAGGTGTAGAGAAGCCTAGAATGTCGCCTTAAAGCAAGGAAACTGTAGACGTGATAGACGCTATCACGGTAAAGAAGAAATGAGAATTGCTATGGCGAGAATAGTGGAAACAACGTTCCAAGCTACGTTGCTACCTTCAGAAGACTATCACTATAAGTAATAGGCCGGAGGCTGAAAGCAGAAGCTAGTAGTTTGAAGTTAAGGATGGCTCAAAGAAAGATGACGAAGGTTACCACAAGCTGGATCGAGAATCCACGAGCTTAGGAGTATGGAGGTCCAGAGTAGGCCAAGAAGAACTTACGTTCCAGGAGATGTTATTCCTTCAACAAAATGGCAGGAAGAATCCACACGATGATTGGATGAAGTACACGAGGAAGAATTCCAGCATAAGACGAGGAAAAGCATTGTCAAGGAATCCCGTAGTCAAGCTACCTTAGACAGTTTAGGATTACGTCTTCCTTAGGGCAAATGCAAAACCATCAAGATAGAGGACCTCAAGACGAATGTTGATACGTGTACGAGCCTGACGATCCGATATTAGCAGCAATGGCAAACTTAGAAGTCTGAATTCGATATTAGGAACTGTCACACAGTGTATTACACCGATGCGAATAAATGATCTGTATTTGACAAATGTTCTTCTTAAGATCAATGTCAAAGCTAGAGATAGCGATAGATAAATATAGACGTTGAATGAATTGACTCGCGAGATGCTACGCGCAAACTGTCTATAACCAGAAGAAGGCTCGACTTCATATGTAGGGATCGTGATGACTTAGCAGTAAAGATTACAAAACGTGGAAGTACATGGGTCAGGAGGTAAGTCATACTCGATGTATGCCATTGACTCAGAGGCAAAACCAAGAAGCCGAATAACGTACCAGTGAATCCAATGAACAACTCGTCAGATCAAGAAATGGGGTTACATAATCAACTCGACGCCAAAAGCAATGTCAAGAGTAACACCAGAAGCAACAACGCCAGAAACAACAAGCACCGTACCAGTTATCTCCAACAGAAGCCAGAAGATTTCTTTAGACCAAATATACCGCCTTAGGATATTCCAGCAATTTCAAGAAGAAAGTCGGAAGCCAAGGATGTGCATAGATTGCATGAAGAAACTGTCAGTAAGAAGCAGACATCCTTTGCCAAGGATCAACAAACTATTTCAACCAGCTACGAGGAGCAAGACGATTCCCCAAAGATGATCTGATATCAGATTAGCACCAGCTAAAGGAGTAAGAATGAAACTGTAAGAGAACGGCTTTTCAGAAATAAAAAAATCATTACAAGTGATTAGTAGTGTTGATTGGAATGACGAACGCTCCTTCAATCCCAGAAATCTCGTAACTAAGCATGCTGACAAATGACGTTCGAAGGTTCTCAAGGATGGTGAAGTATGCATGAAACATTAGAAGGAAGCACTGAAGATCAAAAGAAAGAGGCTATATTAATACGTCTGAAGCCGCCAAAATTTTTCAAAGGTTGTAACGCCATTAGGTTGACTAAGAAGATGTCAAGTCCTTTTGGAATCCTAATCAGTAGCAAGCATGAAATGAAGTAATGAACAAATTAACTTGGGCATCGGTACGATCATTACCGATTAGGTCTAATGGAAAAAGGGAAATTGCAGCAAAAGTGTTTACACTCAAGAGATGCAAACAACAAACGAGGTTGTACGCAGAATGTCCAAATTAGTTATTTAAGTAAGTAATAGATAGTCATGAATTATACTGATTTTGTTGTGGTTAGAATAGTAATATCACCCTACACTAGACTAGTAATAATACGCCTCTAGTTGTATCCAGGGTGTGGTGGATACGCCGCTGGTACATCCTACATATATACACCTAAGGTACAACCAGAAGTGGCACTAGAATTAGTCTCGTGCAGGTAGATATTACGGGCCACTGTGGAAAACAAATAAGTAGCATTCATGAATACATATCACTTACTAACAAGTAACTGAGGGACTGTTAATGTCCAGAAAAGAAGTTCAAATCTTGCAGCAGGCAGAAATATTTAACGTACGTAAAGGTTCAAGCAGAATGACAGAAGCTTCGTGATAAATTTCAACTTTAGGAAACTCGAAGCATATTCCGGTGGGAATCATAATCAGGCTGCCGTATATGTAGCTAAAAAGTTATGACACCACCTAGATAGTATGTGACTGACAAAAGGAAGAGTTCCTTTATTTTGAGAAATGTATTCTCTCAAATCGTTAGCTAGACTGTTCGTTAGGGATACGTTCCTAAGAGTACTAGCATCAGTTATAGAAATGTGGTTCACATTCAAATTGTGAACAAGACTTCGTAAATAGAATAGTTTAAGTATTACCTTATAGGTAATAGAGTTAAATGATAAATTGTCATAGAAAGTTTATTACGATGTTAAAATCGTAGCCCAGGAACCAGTTAGTTCATATGATATGGATGCATTAGATGCATAGAAAAGTTTCCGGATTAATTCGGGAAAGGAAAGAAAGGTGAGAAGGTAAAGAACTCATTGTGAGTTAAATCACAGTTTGAGCAGGTTTCGAGGACGAAACCTTATTTAAGGGGGGTAGAGTTGTAACGCCCCAGAATTTCATGACTTAAGATATATATATGTGCTATATTTGTTAAGTAGCTAAAATATATATATGAAGTAATATATACGTATAATAGAGAAACGTCACGATTCACGTACAAATATTCGGCACGACATTCGAGTAAACGTCAAAAGACGAATTTATAGAATATGGTAGATAACGAAAAATAAAGATCGTGGTCGCAGACGGATCTGAAATCCGAGTTATAACGAAGCGGGAAACCGCAAAATAGTGATTTAAGCCCAGTTTGTAATAAACGTATTTAAGTACGAACGTCACTAAAATAGCACCGAGGCGAAAGTAGAATAGCAGGTATGGTTAAATACTTGATTTATAATCATTATAAAATATATTTGCGATGGGCGGAACAAAGAAAAACGGTGAAATAGGTAACCATTGCTGTTACGCAATAATAACCGAAATCAATTCGGTTAGCTGTTCGAGATGATTATAACGTCTCGGCAAAGTATAAATAATTATTATAATAATAATTAAGAATTTCAGTCGAAAAGATATATTCGGTTTATGAAACGGCCATAATCGCAACACTGAGTGAACACGCGCTTTCTACCATGTAAGTAATTAAACGATCACCGGTTGACGCTATGGCTGAAGAATAAATATAACAATTATATTTATTGGAGTCCTGTAATATATTAGATGTTCGGGAATTTATCTGAACCAGTTATGAAATATTAGATTATTTAACGGGTTTAGAAAACAAGATATAATACCCGTATGTTTAATATTATACCACAAATTACAGCTTAATGCCCACGTAAATTAATGTTATTTGGGTATTCACCACACAAATTTGATTGTTAGATAAATGTGATACGTATGCTACGTAAGTAGCAAGTGTAATTTTGGATAAGGAATTGCTGGCTCAAATTTATACCACAAATGAATTGTAAACCATATCAACATACACGTAGGTTGACCAAACTTTCACTTCAAGTATTAATACGTGTAAGTTTTCTATGGATTTTAGTTGTATATATATACATGCATACTTCACAAATGAAATCACAATTCTATACACACACAAAAATCTGTACGTATGAAACAAACAAAAAGAAATAAGAGAGAGAGAACCCAGCACCCTCGTACCCTCTCCCTCCTCTCGACTTCCGGCAACACAGGCGGCAGCTCCGCCTTCGTTTTTCCGGCCGACAACCTGGCGACCCAGCAGCTCCACCGGCGAACCCCTCGACCCCGTCTTCTTCCTCCGACGAGCTGACCCAGGTGAACCCAACGACTGCAGCGGCAGCTATGGCAACGGCCATGGCCGTCATACATCTCCGGTGACTCCACAGAACCGGCGACCTCCTGCCGTTAAACTCCGAAGACGATTCTTCACGGCAAAGCTTCCTCCTTCAGCTCCGATGACCTACTCGTCCAAACCGGTGGTGAAGGTGACGGGTTGTCATTTCATGTGGGGGTTGTTATTCGGTGATGTTCGGAGCGACACTCGGTGACGAGCGGTTAACGACGGAGCGTAGCGGCTACACCAATGAACTGCCGGTATGGTGGAGAATGGTTGCGGTGATCGACGGTCGTTGAAGTTGGTTCACGGTGGTGGCAAACGGGGTGTAAACTAGCAACAATAATAAAACCCCTTTTTCACTTTCGGGCGACTTTTCGGTGGCATAACGAGGTCCAAACGACAAACCGACAATGCGGAAATGCTCGTGGCGAGAAAATAGTCGGGAAGGACTATTCGTTTGTCAAGAACGGACAACTTTATTATTCGGTTATTTTAGACTCGTTTCACGACCCGTCAAGAGGTAATCACGTTAAATATTTGTTTTTATTACAAATATTATAATTTAAGTTAAAATTTATATCAAATCATCATATAACGGGATAAATGATATAAATATATATATAAAACGAATAAATATATATAATTATTAATCTGTTTTATTTATATAAAATTGATTAAAAGAAAAGATTTAAATATTAAATATATATATATAAACATATATATATAAAGGTTAACGATAATTATAAAGTAATTATCTGGTTAAAGAATATTTAATATATGAAACATATTTAAAATATGTTAATATATATATGTAAGTGTTGAAATGAGAAATTAGGGTTTTCTAGACACTGTTCTGTCAAACCCGAATAAACGGTAATGAACTAAGCTTTGATATTTTAAAGCATGTTATAAAATGATATAACGGATAATACCCTAAGTCAGTTTTGAATGAAAATGGATTTTGATAAAGAAATGAGAAAAACGGGAAATTAGGGTTTCGGAATATGATTGTTTAATATAAAATAATCCGAAGGGTATGGAGACTTGATTTTTGACATGGAACTATGTTTATATATATATAATAAGTATATATAAAGTTAAAATGGATAAATGATAAAATATTTAAAATACCGAGTTAATCGGATATTAGAAGTTCGCGCGGACCGGAAGGGTAAACGCCTGTACACTGGGGTTTCTGGTAAAAGCGAGGATGTCGCTTAAATCCCAACTGGGAAATGGAATCCCTCACTGGTCGATCCCGGAGTGAGCATTTACCTATAGGAATGCGTGTCTTCGTATTATCGATAAAAGAAAATGATAATGGCCTAAAGGGCATTTTGGTCATTTTGACCTTTAAAAGGAATAAACTTAATAACTAAGTATTATTAAGTTAATAAAGAGTTAAAATAAACATAGTAAATGTTTATTATATTAAACCTTGCGTTAACGCCGTACAATACACGATTAGGTTTAATTGGAAAGCATTGCGGAGGTTTTCTCTGAATTAACTGCTTAAGAGAATAAGGTGAGTTCTATGAGCCCACTTTTTTAAATGTTTTAATGTTTTCGGGCTGATATACATGTAATATATATTCAACTGTTTACTTGAAAAATATTTGAGATGCCTTTACTTGTTTTGTGTTGATACACATACATGAAAATGTTATAATGCCTATAACTGTTTTAAAGTTATTATTACCTGTTATTACTTTTCGGGAAGGATATATTAAACGGGTAATGTAAAGGATAAAACTTTTATATAAAGCTTTGAGAAATGGAAAATGTGAATGTTTGGTCTAAGCCGATGTACGTGAATAAGTGTCGGGTAAATATGATCTTATTAGCCTTGTCGTACAAGACCCATAACATCATATTTATGAAACACTTATTTTCATATATGGGTAATGGACTGGTGTTGAAAATGTTATGAGTCCAAACACAAGGGTTATTTGAATGTACTTTTGGAGAGAATGAAAATGTTTAAAAGATTGAAAAGGTTTTAATCTAAGCGGATATTGTCTAGTGAAAAGGGAAAAGGTGGTTGTACATTCAGAAGCGGGGAATGACGGTTCCCCGGGGTAACGACGGTTACTCTATGAAAGGTTTCGGGTGGCGACGGTTGCCCGAGGGACTAACGTGGTTCCAATAGACAATGCTTAGTAGAATGAATGGTTAAATGTTTTGGTATAATTCTGTTATGCCTTATACCTGATAAAGGATAAATGTTTTGGTATAATAAATGTTTATAAAGAAGGGGTCGTTAGGCCCAAATGTTTGAGGTAAACCTTTCAAGGAAAGGTAAAGTTTTAAAATACTTAGAACTCACCAGCGTAAGCTGACCTTTAAAAGCATGTATGTCACGTATTGGTGATGTTAAAGTAGCAAGGGAAGGGCTCTAGCAAGGGCAGATTAGATGGGCAAGCTATCAGGAATGACTCGGTAGTAGACTGGCATAGCTATAGATAAGATCTAGTTATAGATTATGTTATTATATTCCTTACTATTGTAACTCGTTATATATATAAATGAAAAGTTTTTAATTTCCGCTGCTTAATTATCTCTGTTGTACCATGTGTTCATGAGTAAATCCGACACGTGACCCCTCCTGGAACCAAGACTGGGAGTGGGCGTCACACCAGATAAGCATGATTCGCATTCATTGAAGGAGTCTGCATTTGTGGATTCAAGAATCCCTGCATTTTGTAGCTTCTTGATGCGTGCCTTGCTTATATGACCAAGTCTATAATGCCATAACGAGGAATCAATACTGTCAGTTTTGTTTCTTTTAGAAACTTGATAGATTTAGTGGTTTGTTTAAACATTTATTTCGTATATACCATGTCTTGGTTTAGCTTCGAAATAAAACATGTCATTAAAATAAGCATGAATAGTCAAACCATCAAACTTATATTTAAATCCTTGTTCAAACAATGAAGAAACAGAAACTATGTTCCTGGTCAATCCAGGTGCATATAAACAGTTAACTAATTTAACTACAAGGCCAGAATGACATGTTAGAGAGCAAATCCCAGTCGCAAGAACCGGGACCTTCTTTCCATCGCCTACAATAAGCTCCATGTTGTTAGAGCATATTCCTATGCTAACGTGTGTCTCGTGTATTGTATCTAATCTAGAGCATCTATGTGAGTGATATAGTCACTGGCCGGATCACATGGTCCGCCGGACCAGTTGGTACGGCGTACCAGATGATACTCTGGTGGTCCGCTGACCTGTTAGTAAGTGACTATAAATAGGTTCGAGTTAGAGAGAGTTCAGAGGAGTTCTGTCATTTCATATCTCTTAACTGTGTGTTCTTAAGGTGTTTTCTCTCTCTACATTGTAACCTCTAAGTGAATCAATAAAGCAAAGCTTTATTTACTTTCTCGTTGTTATCCGATTACCGAATCATGCTGTAGTAAGGTCATATCGTGGTTTATCAAGTGGTATCAGAGCAATCCAGGTTGCTCTACTGCTGTGATTTGGTAAGTTTTCGAAATATCTAGAGAGAGAAAGTTTGGGTTTTCTACGTTTTTCATTAATTTTTCATAATTCTGAGTGATTCCGAGGATAAAAATGATTTCTGGATGTTCCTGGAGTGTTTTCACATCATACTGATCCAGTCTCTAGCTTCAATTGTCAAATTTTGTGAAAATCAGTCGAGTTTTGTGTTTTCTGAGTTTGATCCGCCGGTTGAGCAATTTGATCCGCCGTTTGATCCGCCCAGCAATCTTCATCAGCTGATCCGCGACAGTTGCAGCGTACCAGTCTGATCCGCTGGAAATTCTAGTCCGCCGTACCAGTTTTGATCCGCCGTATCAAAACTGATCCGCCCGTAAGAAATTTGATCCGCCGGACGAAATCTGATCCGGATCTGGTCCGCTGGTAGTAATTTGATCCGCCAATCTGTGTTGATCCGCTGACAGAATTGTAAACATCAAAATGAGTGATTTTTATGCAATGACTGCTGCTCAAACATCAATGCAAGCCATGCTGAACTATGATAATGAGATAGGAACAACTCAAAAGGTTCCTAAATTGCTAAGGCTTGAAGATTATCACAATTGGAGAAGTCGGTTTGAATCTTACATTTACTCACAAGATATTGAGAGTTGGATTCCAATTGAGAAAGAATATGAATATCCAATGATAAGTCCCAACAAACCAAAGATGATTAGTAGTTTTGATGCTGATGAACGGAAAGTGTTTGCTCGAGAAAAGAAAACATATAGTTACCTTACAATGGCTTTACCAAAAGAGCTAATGCATCAATTTAAGCAATATACAACGGCTAAGGAATTGTGGGATGCTATTGAAGAGCGATGTACAGGTAATGATCAATACAAAAATACTCGAAAGAAAGTGTTGAAGAAAGAGTTTGATAACTTTAGACACTGCGAGAATGAGAAGATTCCAGATTTGATTGCTCGGTTTTCACATTTGATAAATGAACTTGATGTTGTTGGAGTCAAGAAAGATAGTGATGAATTGAAAGAGAAAATTCTGGAAGCTTTACCAGAAAAATGGGAAAATTATGTGATGATGTTGACAAATGATCCAAGTTATTCAGTTTGGACATTTAATCAAATAACTAGCAAATTACAAGCTCGTGAGATGGAATTGTTGGTGAAGAAATCTGCACATCCTACAGTTCAAAATCCTGAATTGTACTTTGGGGAAAATAATGCTACAGTTCATGCTAAAACAAAGTCACATTCTATTTCTAGCAGTAATCCACCAGTAACAGCTTTTCTTGCTGGACATACTGAAAGTTCGGGTTATTCTCCAGGTTGTCATTTTACCATTCCAGATAAATCGTCAAATATTTCTCGTACTGCTCAATCAACTGAAGAGTTGGCTGCTTTATTATCTGCTTTTATATCTTCATCATCTGGATCGATTTTTGGTCAAGTTAGTGATGCTGGTTTAAGTAGAACTGAGTTAGAACAGCTGGATGATGATCAATTGGCTGAATTAGATTTGCATTGGCAATTTGCAATGATGGTTGAAAAAGGAAGAAGATTTATCAAGAAACATGGAAAGAATTCATTTGTTCCGGGAAACAGAAAATTGGGTTTGGATAAATCTAAAGTAAAGTGTTACAATTGTTCAAAGGTTGGACATTTTGCTCGTGAATGTTCTCAATCATCATCTGATAAGAGTAAATCTGATAAACCTGACGCAAAAGCTATGATGGTTCAAGCTGAAGTAGATAAAGAATTTGATGAATGGTCAAAACATATTGACAAGTCATCTATTGCTTTGACTGCTATTCACAATACGTGTGCCGACTCAGACGAGTGTTGTTATATCAATGGTCAACATGTGGCTTTAATGGCAAATATTGAAGTTGAATCAAGTGAGTATACGTCTGAGATCACTACATCTGAAACCAGTGATTCTGAAGTTAGTGGATATGAGTCAACTTGTGAATTTTGTGCTGAAAAGGATAGAAAAATTCGTGAATTGGTTCAAGAAAAGGAAGGGTTAGTGATTGAGAGAACATTGAAGGAAACGGAATTAGAAAGTTTCCAGAAGAAAGTTGAAAATTCTGATGAGATTTGCAAAGTAAATGAGAAATTATTAAATGAAAAGGATGAGTTGATGGAAGAGATTGTTAAACTTAAGAGCAATATGGATGACATAGTTGCTCGAGATAAGGAAAAATTTCTGACGTTGAAAACTGAGAATGAAGAGTTGGTAAAAAGTGTTGAGAAATGGGAGAATGAAGCAAAAGATGCCATTGAAGATTTTGATGCCTTGTTTAGCAAATCCAAAACAAAATTGGATTCTCTTCAGCAGATGAATGATGATATTCAGAAAGAGTTAGATGAAGTTAATGCAAAAGAAAGTGATCGTCAAAAGGAGCATTCAATTTTACTTGATAAAGTTACGACTTTGACACATGAAAATCAGTTGTTGAAACGAAATATTGAGATTCATGAAGGCCGGGTCAAGAAAATTACTCAAGAAGTATGTGATGCTCATGATCAGATGCGACAGGAAAAGTTTCGGTTTAATACAGCTTCAGAGCAATTGATTGAATCAGAAACAGCATTGGGTGAAGCTCAAAAGACAATATCTGATCTGAATGTTGAAGTGTTGGATCTTAAGAGGCAGTTGAATAATTTGAAGAATTCACATTCGTTTACCAGTTACTTATGTAAAGATGAGAACTTCAAGAAGGTTTTTGGAAGCGAGGAATATAACCAGATTCCACATCCGGTTATTGAATCTGATGTTCTTGCTGATATTCAAGGTTCTGGTATAACGGGTGATTATTCTGAATTTGCTGCGAAGAAGTCTGATTTGAAGAAATCTCAGATATCAAAGAAGAAAGAGGAGAAAGAAGAACATGTGGTTGGTGTATCTCCATTAAAATTTGTTTCTAGTGGGTTTATGGGAGATACGAGTGCTGGTTCTAATGATAAACATAGTGAGGAAGATAAGAAGAAAATGAGTAAAGAAACAGCTGTTGCTAAGTTGGTTGAAGCAAACAAGTTGAAGGATATTAAAGCTTCTTTCAATCAAGCCGCTAAAGCAGGTCCTTCAAGTTCTTCGATTGATTTAACTAAGCTACCGGGTTACAAACGTTGTGGTTTGGGTAGTGATGGTCAGAAGGGTGCACGGAATATCAAGAAAAATATGCCCAAGAAAGATCTGAAAGTTAAGAGAGACACAAGCTTGGAACAGATTTATTATTTGGCTCAAGTCTTCATGTCTACAATGGAAAAGGGATTCGGTGGAAAGATCCAAACGAAGGCTTCCTCTACAAGTTCTTCTGGTGAAGTTCAAACAGTGAAAGGTTCGTCTTCATCTGGTTCAAATTCCACTCCTCGCAGTCCTACTTCAAAATGGGTACATTCTAATCGATTTCAAATTTTTGATGATATTTCTGATAATTCTGAGCCCGTTGGAAAGTGTTCATCAGTTCAGGGCAAACCACAATCTAAACGATCTTATCGTTTGTGCTATCAATGTCGCCGAACGGGACATATGGCACAGGATTGTCCTGAAACTGGTAAAAGATCGTTTTCAAACAAATCTGCCACATTTATTGATGAATCAGGCAGAGTTTTTACTGAGTCCACACCGTCTAACACTAGATCTAAAAAGAAACAATTTTTTAAATTTGATTCAAGTGTTGAAGGTTCATCACAAGATAATGATTCGGTAAAAACAGAAAAGGTCAAAATGCAGTGGCGACCTAAGGTGGTCAGCAAAGCTGCAAATGATTTTGAGGAAGACACTGGTCGACCAGAAGCTGTGTGCTTCGGGTCATTTGAATACTAATCATTTAAACCAGTGTGCAGGTATTCCTAGAAGACCCGTTGGTGATTGCAAAGTTGCTGATGGAGGAGTATGCTGCGTTTCTTAATTTAAATTGCATGTGATATTATTTTCTACACTGAAATTTTCTGAAAGCTAAACCTGACAGGTATCAGTATCGATTGGTCAATTTTCTTTCTTTCATGCATTTTGTTTGTTGTTTAGGGGGAGAAAATTGAAAAGCCAAAAATAGCGTCTTTTTGTTTTTGTTTGTGTTAAAATGAAAATCCAAAAATAGAGTTTTCATTTTAAGGGGGAGAAATTGAAAAATACAAAAACATCGAAAAACAGAAAAATACAAAAACATTGAAAAATGAGAAATTGTATCCGACATGATTGGGAAATGATGGTACATTGGCTTACATGTCTGACTCATGGATAAAATAGATGAAAAAGCCATAAGATCAGTGTTTGTTGTACTTGGTAGACTCGGCATTGAATCAGAAAGTATTCAGATGTGATAGACACTAAATACTAATGCTTGACCAAGTGGACAACATCTTGATGCATATTTCATGATATATCAAGAAAAGATATGTGAAAAAGAAAATGAGAAGTCACTGTGTATACATGTGTTCATTTTGCAAAGATTTAAACTTGTTTGATTTTCTTTATTTTGTCAAACGATCGGACTTTCTCTGCGTGTCGAAAGACCGACCTGATTGTTGTTCGTTTGACGTTCTGCTTTATTTTCTTTGGTGTTTCGTATAACTCATCGGACTTTCTCTGCGTGTACGGGAGTACCGACCTGATTGTTATTGGGTTATACAATTTCAACTTGTTTTATTTTCTTATTTTGTTAAATCCGAGGCCTTATCTGCGTATCGAAAGATCGACCTTAAGGTAGACGATTTCACGTTCTTATTTCTTTTTGCATGGAACACAGTTGACTGAATCATGTATACAATCATTATGTGATTAAATCACGAATGAAATCACAAAGTGTGATATAAAAAGCAAAAACATATCTGAGTATGTCTGATAGTGTGGGGTACACTGGTCAAAGCAAATCTAATCAATTCTATAACATATCCAGATGTTATGAGTATGATTGTGCCTGAGTTTAAGATGGACTAATTATACCAGTAATCGACATGACTTATGTGCTGAAGTAATTGAAATTGAAGTGTAGTTCAGCATGTCATGACCAATATGATCCCAAGTTGTGATCTTTCTCGCAAAAGGCAAAAATAGTGTGTGATTCAGTATTTCATTTCTGTATTGCATTTATGTTTCATATCTGAAAAATTAAAAAAAAATTTTCGGTGTGTTTTGATATAAAGTTTCAAAAAGCCAAAAAGATTTTATTTCTTATTTGTTTTCGACCGATCGATACATGATACAAAATTCAAAATTTCAAAACTAAATCTTGGATTCTCGAAGAGAAGTTTTGTGCCAAGATTAAATTAATTTTCAAAAGAAAAGGAAAGCCGCGTTTCTGTCTTCTGAAATTGCAGGTTATCTGAGTGAGACGATTCAAGCATGGTGAAAGGGGGAGTATGTTATATCTTTCACAAGTGGATCTTGAAGTTCAAAGATGATTCAAGATTGATCCAGCCATGCAAGCTCTGTTTCTAACATGATTTTAAGTCAAAGATCGGATGTAACAATGTTGCAGATTGAAGACTGAAGTTTAGTTGGAATATAGATACACTACACGTTAAGGGGGAGTTTGTTAGAGCATATTCCTATGCTAACGTGTGTCTCGTGTATTGTATCTAATCTAGAGCATCTATGTGAGTGATATAGTCACTGGCCGGATCACATGGTCCGCCGGACCAGTTGGTACGGCGTACCAGATGATACTCTGGTGGTCCGCTGACCTGTTAGTAAGTGACTATAAATAGGTTGAGTTAGAGAGAGTTCAGAGGAGTTCTGTCATTTCATATCTCTTAACTGTGTGTTCTTAAGGTGTTTTCTCTCTCTACATTGTAACCTCTAAGTGAATCAATAAAGCAAAGCTTTATTTACTTTCTCGTTGTTATCCGATTACCGAATCATGCTGTAGTAAGGTCATATCGTGGTTTATCACATGTCACCTTGTTTCAGTTTCTTCCACTTCTCACGTTCCTGCAAAACATTAACAATATGGTGACCACATCCAGTATCAAATACCCATGTATTGGAGGAAAGAGTGAAAAGTTCAATAACATTTGTTGACATACCTGATGAGGAACTCTGTTGAGAGCTTCTAGTCATCTTCACCTTTACAAGATGAACGTGACAGTTACGTTTCCAATGTCCCACTTCATTGCATTCAAAGCAGATGCATTCCATTAAAGGTGGCGCTTTTGATTTGTCTGCTTTCTTGCCTTTGACCATTTGAGCTTAAGTCTTGGATTTCTTCTTGACACCTCCATCTAAGACCCTAAGCACATCAGATGTGGTTCTGATTTTAGCACATGGTAAAAGTGCTATGAGCTGGTCCAGTGTTTCCACTGAACAGTTAATCGCATGAATACAATAACATTCAGGCAGTTTACTAAGGACAATGTCTAACGCCATACACTCAGGTATAGGTAGCCCTAGCTCAATCAGATGGTCACGATGGGCCTTCATCAATACAACATGTTCATAAATAGAGGAGTCAGGCGATACTTTAGCATTCACAAACTTTTGAAAAATGGAGTATCGTTCCTCTCTTTGTGGAAACTCAAATAAATCTTTGAGCTTCCAAACAATGTCGTAGGCACTCATGTCATGTAAGTTGTACCGGAAATCTGGTGACATGCTGGACAGGATAAGCTCAGTTACCTCATGAGAATCATTGGTATGCTTATCCAATTCTGCCTTCGTACGCTCATTGTGTAGGAATGATGGCAGATTTGGTATAGGCCTGTCTAGGACATAGAGTTTGCCAAACACCTTCAGAACACTTCTTAGGGTGGCTTGCCATGGGATGAAGTTGGTCTCGGTCAAAGTGTCCAGTTTTATCATGGACATTAACAGGTTTGAGTTTTCAATAGCCTTCTGAAAAATAAGCAAAGTATTTTAATTAGTATTTTCGATGTTTGGAATTCTTAAAAAAATGTGGTAAGTATTTTTATATTTAAGAATTATGAGAATTCAATCAGTTAATTACTAAAGGTAGCTGTAGCATGCAATCAATAGTAACTAAGTAAAAGAACTGACATCGAATGTCAATTGTGAATATTCGGTCACAACTCTCGTTTATGAGGCCACAATAACATCGAATGTTTTTATGCGATACGTTTAGCCTCATCTATGCCCACTTATATTTACAAGGATCCACGTTACGGTGTTGTAGCTCCAATAACGTGACCCCCTGCAAAGTAGAGGAATAGTTATCCGAGGTGGCCAAATGTACAATTACGGTGATGTAGCTCCAATAATTAGTACCTTAGAATACACCCTACGCGCCAAGTACGGTGCTGTAGCTCCAATACTAACGTTTCGGTAAATGTATTCCAAGTTGGGTTAGACCTGAGACGACATTAACTATTAATTATTAATTACCGGATAGGGATATTAAACCAATTTTAATATATTTATTTTTATCGTTTGATCAAGAACGAAAAACCCTATCATCACTCGGGACACCTTATTAAATAACCTATTATTTAAAATTGCCTAGGCGTTCGCGAATAAGTAATATGTGTGTTATCGGCCATTTGGTCACTTAACCTTGCTAGAGCCTGATTAGCAAGATTAATTAGGGTTAGGAGGTATACTATTATATTAAATATAAAACAACCACACGGTAGGCAACTCTTGCGTCTTGTGTGTTGTTATAGCTCCCACTGACCTCCAGAAGTCCTCTTGGTTTCTCGTTGGATCTTCAGTCTTTGGTTTACAAAATGGAAAGTTTACAAAAATGGAAAGTTTCCATAATTGGAAAGTTACAAAAATAGAAACCCTAATTTCTAATTTACAACTTTGAACCCTAAATTGGGCCAATCAAACCATAACTACTAAATTACAATAATGGGCCAACAGTTGGGTCAAACCATAAACAATCACAACAACCACAAAATTTAATAAAACTAAATACGAGGGTCGGGCCGAAACACACATATGATATATATATATATATATATATATTTTGAAATATATATATATATATATATATCCATATATATAAATTCGAGATTTATATATATATATATATATACATATATATATATGGATATTTTACAATTATTAAATAATTCAAAACAAATTAAAATTATATTCACGATTTAGAATTAAATCGAAATCGCGAATTACCGGTTAAATAAAAGACCGGTTTTCGATTTGGGTGCGGTGATCAGGGCTCTGATACCACTGTTGGGTTTTACAGTGGTGTTCGAGTTACCCGTTTAGTAATTTTTTTTATTACAAAAAATATATTTATATTTAACCAGATAAATATATATTAACAGATTAACGCGGCGGAAACATTAATTTTATTAAAACGCGAAAACCGTAAAACCGTTATAGGATCAAATCACCATAAACACGCAAACACGAAAATAAATATAACGACAAAATTAAATATCTAAATAATTTAGATATACCTTCGCCGGATCCAAACAACCATTCGAGACACCGGGATTCAACATGTCATCGCTAGGGTTGAACGAAACCGTGGAGTCAAACTTCATCATCAAGTCTTCTACCGAGTTGACCGGGTGAGTTTCTTCGTCACCAAGAAATTGGGTGACCGGCGGATCTTAATCCATAAATTTCGTTAACGGCGGAATCATCCCGAAGCTCAAACCGGAACCGGGGTTAGAAACCCCGTGCTCGACGGACACAGTTGGCGGCGACGCGGTGGCCGGCGGCGATGGTGCTTCGATCGCCGGAGGCAGGGCGGCGACGGAATCCAATGACAGCTTCACCGGATAGAGTGGACAAGGCCATGAGCGGGACGGGATCGTCGAGGCGGCAGCGGCGGCAGTTGGTGGCGGAGAAGACAGCGGCGCGCCGCCGTGAGTAGCGACGGTGATGTTTCCGGCGGAGGCGGTTGCGATGGTCGGAGTGGCGATGGCGCGGCGGCGGAAACCATGGTGGTGCGATCGGAGGAGGGCCGATGATCGGGCGGTGACGGATGGCGGCTGGCGGCGGAGGAGGGCATTGGTCGAACCCAAGAGGGTTGTCGACCGGATCGTAGAGAGGGAGAGTAGAGAGAGAGTTTTAGGGTTTTGATTTTGGTTGCAACTGGATTAACCCTAAACCCTCAGGATCAGTTATATTTATAACTGATCCTAAACCTATTTGAATCCAATCCAGAGTGGTTTAATCTCAATTATCTCTTAAATAAACTATTTTATTTATAACCTCTTATTTATCCACTCAATTAATTAATTATCTAATTTATTTAAATTCATAAATCAAATAAATACAATTAATTAATCAACCATTTATTTAATTAACTAAATAATTAAATAATTATCCACCAATTACTAAACTTAGTAATTAAGTTTCATTCATATATCGATTAAATTAATTCTGATTTCCTGACACGTTGACCCCTAGTGTAACTCTTACGGGTCAATGACTGGGTCGGTCACGTTAATTTGTCGGATCTGGATATTAATATCCAAAAAAAGGTAGGTCATGGGGCTTTTATTGTTAAGAAGGGGAGTAGGGAAGATGTCGTGAAGATACGAGGCGGTGTGAAGGGCCTCGACCCAAAATGTAGCGGGTATGGAGGCATGAGTAAGGATGGTGAACATGATGTCGTTTAGGCGACGGATCATGTGTTCAGATTTCCCATTTTGTTAGGAGGTGTAGGGACATGAGAACCAAAGTTGTATCTCGTGGGTAGTGGCAAAATTTTTAAAATTATTATTGTCAAATGCGCCTCCTAAATGGCATTGAACAATTTGAAGCTTAAGGTGAAACTGAGTTTGCACAAACTGATGAAACTGTGTCAGTTTTGGGAATGTTTCAGATTTAAATTTTAATGGGTGCACCCAGGTATACTGAGTGAAATCATCGATAACTACGAGATAATATTTATAGCCCTCATGGCTAAGCACAGGTGAGGTCCACAAATCACAATGAATTATTGAAAAAGGTAAAAATGTACGAGAAACAGAATCGGTAAAAGGTAACGTTTATGCTTAGATAACTAACAAGATGAACAAACAAAAGTAGAATCAAGTTTAAAAAAAGAAATAAAACTCTTTGAACATAGAAATTCCATAACGGGCTTGCCCTGGTGACCAAGCCTATTATGCCAAAAATGAGATCCATGTGTGGAGGCCATGAGAACAGAAAGTAAGGCATTCTTGGTAACCGGGTAAAGCTGACTGGAGCTATTGTGGCAACTCAGGATAGTGCCATCCGTGAAATCCTTCATAGAAAAACCAAACGGATCAAACTCAATTGAGGTATTATTATCTATATTAAATTGACGGACAGAGACAAGATTTTTAATCACAGAAGGATTAAAGAGGACAATTTTTTGTGGTCAAGAGTTTTTGAGGTGGTGGAAATAGTGGAGGAACCTGATCCGAGAATTGGAACCTGGTTGCAATTACCTACAAATATTATGTAGAATAATCAGACAGTTTACCTGCGTCATTCGCAATGTGAGAGGAGGCTCCTGTGTAAAACCACTGCACGATCTTACTACTGCATGATTCGGTAAATGTATAAGCAACGAGAAGTAAATAAAGCTTTGCTTTATTGATTCACTAAGAGGATTACACAAAGTCTAGAGAGAGAGAGAGTTACACACTCAGTTACACACACTTAGGAGTAGAATATGACAGAAGTTCTAACTAGCTCTCTCTCTAATGAGCTATTTATAATGTCGACATACTAAGTGACGGACCACCAGCGTACCATTTGGTACGCCCGTACCAAATAGGGTGCGGACCATTTGGTACGCCGACATTAGTATGTACCACTAAGACTCACAAAGATACTCTGACTTAGATACAATACACGAGATACAACGTAGCATAGGAATATGCTCTAACAAACTTCCCCTTAACGTGTAGTGTATCTAGCTATCTATCTATCTAACAAAATTTCAGTCTTCAATCTTCAGAATTTCTGTGTGCGATCTTCAACTTGAAATCTTATCAAAAATAGAGCTTACATGGCTGGATTAATCTTGAACAGTCTATGAACTTCAAGATCCACTTGTGAAAGATATAACATACTCCCCCTTTCACCATGCTTGAGTCTTGTCACACAGATAACCTGCAATTTCAGAAGACAGAAACGCGGCTTTCTTTTTCTTTTGAAAATTAATTTAATCTTGGCGCAAAACTTCTCTTCGAGAATCCAAGATATAGATTTGAAATTTTGATTTCGTATCATGTAGCGATCGATTGAAAACAAATAAGAAACAAAATCTTTTTGGATTTTTCTAAGTTTATGCTAAAACACACCTAAAACATTTTTGATTTTTCTAGGTTTATGCTAAAACACACCTAAAATCTTTTTAGATTTTTCAGATATGAACCATAAAGGCAATACAGAAATGAAATACTGAATCACACACTATTTTTGTCTTTTGTGAGAAACATCACAACTTGGGATCATATTGGTCATGACATGCTGAACTACACTTCAATTTCAATTATTTCAGCACACAAGTCATGTCGATTACTGGTATAATTTGTCCAACTTAAACTCTGGCACAATCATACTCATAACATCTGGATATATTATTGTATTGATTAAGTTTGCTTTGACCAGTGTACCCCACACTATCAGACATACTCAGATATATTTTTGCATTTATATCACACTTTATGATTTCATTTGTGATTTAATCACATAATGATCGTATTCATGAATCAGTCAACTGTGTTCCATGCAAAAAGAAATAAGAACGTTAAATCGTCTACCTTAAGGTCGATCTTTCGATACGCAGATAAGGCCTCGGATTTAACAAATAAGAAAATAAAACAAGTTGAAATTGTATAACCCAACAACAATCAGGTCGGTACTCCCATACACGCAGAGAAAGTCCGATGAGTTATACGAAACAGCAAAGAAAATAAAGCAAAACGTCAAACGAACAACAATCAGTTCGATCTTTCGATACGCAAAGAAAGTCCGGTCGTTTGATAAAATAAAGAAAATCAAACAAGTTTAAATCTTTGCAAAATGAACACATGTATACACAGTGACTTCTCATTTTCTATTTCACATATCTTTTTCTTGATATATCATGAGAAATGTATCAAGATGTTGTCCACTTGGTCAAGCATTAGTATTTAATGTGTATCATATTTGAATACTTTCTGATCTAAAGCCGAGCCTACCAAGCACATCGAGTAATGATCTTATGACTTTTTCATCTATTTTATCCACGAGTCAGACACGTAAGCCAATGTACCATCATTTCCCAAACATGTCGGATCAATTTCTCATTTTTCAATATTTTTGCATTTTCTGTTTTTCAATTTTTTTGTATTTTTCCATTTTTCTCCCCCTTAGAATGAAAACTCTATTTTTGGATTTTCATTTTAACACAAACAGAAACACAAAGACGCTATTTTTGGTCTTTCAATTTTCTCCCCCTAAACTACATACGGAATGTAAAACGAAAGAAAATTGACCAATCGATACTGATACCTTTTCAGTTTAAGCTTTCAGAAAAACTTGCAGTTTGAAATATGAAACATTCAATTTAAGTTAAGCAGGAGACTCCACTATCAGTAACTGCTTGAAGCTAGAACTTCTTAATCACCAACAGGTCTTCTTGAAGTAACCTGCACACTGGATTTAAAAATTAGACTTCAAAGGACCCGAAGCACACAGCTTCTGGTCGACCAGTGTCTTCCACAAAATCAGTTGCAGCATTTGTAACCAACTTAGGTCGCCACTGCATTTTTGCTTTTTCATGTTTAACTGAGTCATCATCACGTGATGAACCACCAACACTCGAATCAAATTTGAAAAATTGTTTTGTTTTAGATTTTGATTTGAAAGGTGTTGACTCAGTAAAAATTCTGCCTGATTCATCGATAAGTGTGGCAGATTTGTTTGAAAATGAACGTTTTGCAATTTCAGGACAATCTTGTGCCATATGTCCATTTCGGCGACATTGATAACACAAACGATATGATCGTTTAGATTGTGGTTTGCCCTGAAATTGATGACATCTTTCATCAGAGTCATAACTATCAAGACAAGCGTCAAAAACTTGAAACCTATTAGCATGTACCCATTCGGAAGTAGGACTTCGAGGAGTGGAATTTAATCCAAATGAAGAAGATTCTTTCAGAGAACTTGTAGACGAATCTTTCTTCTTTTGTGTTCCTCCGAATCCTTTCTCAATAGTAGAAATGAATACATGTGCCAAATGATAGATTTGTTCAAGACTTGTATCTTTCTTCGCCTTTTGAGTCTTCTTTGGCATGGTCTTCTTATCTTTCTGCTCAAATCTCTGATTGTTATTACCCAAACCGGATCGTTTATAACCGCGTAACTTTGACAAATCCACTTGAGATTTAGAAGAACCAGCTTGAGCAACTTCGGTAAATTTAGCTTTAATACCCTTCAAATTGTTAGCTTGAACAAGCTCAGCAGCCAACTTTTCATCAGTCCCTATCATCTCATCTGTCTCCACTTGCTTGGTTGAAAACTTTGGTTTCTCAGATACAAATTCAGTATAATCTCCAGTTATGTCAGAAGAATGAATATCAGCCAGAGCATCAGATGAGATAACTGGATGTGGAATTTGATTATACTCTTCGCTTCCAAAAACTTTCTTGAAATTTTCATCTTTGCACAAGTAGCTTGTGAAAGAATGTGAATTCTTCAAATTGTTCAATTGTCGCTTCAGATCCAAAACTTCAACATTTAAATGGAAATTTTCTTTTGAGCTTCACCCAATGCTTTTTCTGATTCAATCAATTGCTCCGAAGCTCCATTGGACAAAAATTTCTCTTTTCTCATCTGATCATGTGCATCATAGACTTCTTGAGTAATTTTCTTCACCCTTTCCTCATGAATCTCAATATTTCTTTTCAACAACTTGTTGTCATGTGTCAAAGTTGTGACTTTATCAAGTAATGTTGAATGTTCCATTTGATGATCATGTTCCTTAGCAGTAACATCATCAAACTCTTTCTTGAGAGCATCATAAGATTGCTTCAGCGATTCTACTCTTGCAGTTGATTTCTTAAACAAATTATCAAAATCACCAATCGCATCTTTTGCTTCACTCTCCCATTTCTCAACACTTTTGACCAACTCTTCATTCTCAGTTCGCAACTTCAAAATTTGTTCTTTATCTGAAATAACCATTACATCCAATTTTGTTTAAAGCTCAACAAACTCTCCCATCAAAGTATTCTTTTCTTTAACTAAATTCTCATTTACAATGAGAATCTCATCATAATCTTCAACCATCTTCTTGAGACTTTCTAATTCGTCTTCCTTCTTCTCATTTGCAACAATCAATTTTTCTTTTTCAGAACTCAATTCTCCAATCTTTCTGTCTTTTTGAGCACAAAATTCACATGTTGACTCATACCCACTAACTTCAGATTCACTTGTTTCAGATTTACTAGTCTCAGATGTATACCCACTCGATTCAACCTCAATATTTGCAATTAATGCATAATTTTCTGAAGGGCGGACTATAAACGCAGATTCATCTGGAAAATCTTTAGCCCAATTATAATCTTCATCAGCTAGAGATATCATAGCTTTAACTTCTTTATCTTGAACATTCTTATCAGAAGTACCCTTATCAGATGACTGTTTAGGACAATCCCGAGCAAAATGTCCATGTTTGGCACACTTAAAACATTGAATCGTTCGTCTATTCAAACCAAGTGTTTCTCCTTTAAGAAGAGATGTCTTACCATGTTTCTTCATAAATCTCCTTCCTCTCTCCACTACCATAGCAAATTGCCATTCCAAATCGAGTTTATTCAATTGATCATCATCCAGATGATTTAAATCCTCGCCAAACAATCCAGATTGACCAATTTGACTAAATATAGATCCAGACGAAGAAGATATGAAAGAAGATAACAAAGCAGCTAGATCTTCGGTTGCTTGATTAGAAGTAGACTTGCTTAATGATTTATCAGGAATAGTAAAACTGCAGTCTGAAGATAACCAGTATTTTCTAACTTTCCAGCAAGAAATGCTGTTACTGGTGGATTACTGCTTGAAACAGAATGTGCCTTTGCTTTAGCATGCAGGGTAGCAGAATTTTCTCCAAAGTATACTTCAGGATTTTGAATAGATGGAGTTGTGGACTTTTTCACAAGTAATTCCATTTCACGAGCTTGTAATTTGCTTATTAATTGATTGAATGTACAACTTGAGTAGCTTGGATCATTAGTCAACATCATAACAAAATTTTCCCATTTTTCTGGTAGAGCTTCTAGAAACTTCTCCTTCAATTCATCACTTTCCTTCTTGACACCTACAACTTCAAGTTCATTGATCAAATGCGAAAACCTTGCTATCAAATCTTTGATTTTTTCATTATCACAATGTCCAAAATTATCAAATTCTTTCTTTAAAACCTTCGTCCGAGTCTTCTTGTATTGCTCATTACCCTCACATCTTTCAGAAGCATCCCACAATTCTTGACAAGTTGTGTAATTCTCAAACTGATGCATCAAGTCTTTAGGTAAAGCCATTGTAAGAAAGCTATACGTTTTCTTCTCTCGGGCAAAGAATTTCTTTTCATCAGCATCAAAATCACTTATCATCTTTGGCTTTCTTGGGTAAAGCCATTGTAAGAAAATGCGTGACAATCACTCATTTTGAAGTTAAAAACCGGCCGTAAAAAAATGACGTAACTCAAAAACGAAGGTCTTCCAAGCGGATTTTGGGGGTCAAACCGGAGGGTACTGACCGTTAGGCTTATCATTGGATACTCATATTCTTTTTCAATCGGAATCCAAGAATCAACATCTTGTGAAAATATGTATGACTCAAATCGTTTCTTCCAATTGTGGTAATCTTCCAATTGTAACAACTTAGGCACCTTCTGAGTTGTTCCTATCTCATTATCATAGTTCATCATTGCTTGTATCGATGTTTGAGCAGCTGAAAATGCGTGACAATCACTCATTTTGAAGTTAAAAACCGGCCGTAAAAAATTGACGTAACTCAAAAACGAAGGTCTTCCAAGCGGATTTTGGTGGTCAAACCGGAGGGTACTGACCGTTAGGCTTATCATTGGATACTCATATTCTTTTTCAATCGGAATCCAAGAATCAACATCTTGTGAAAATATGTATGACTCAAATCGTTTCTTCCAATTGTGGTAATCTTCCAATTGTAACAACTTAGGCACCTTCTGAGTTGTTTATCTCATTATCATAGTTCATCATTTCTTGTATCGATGTTGGAGCAGCTGAAAATGCGTGAAAATCAATCATTTTGAAGTTAAAAATCGACCGTCAAAAATTGACGTAACTCAAAAATGAAGGTCTTCCAAGCAGATTTTGGGGGTCAAACTGGAGGGTAATAGTCTAGATCTCGGAAAGACGAACGTTTTGGCTGGTATTAGCTCCCGTAACTCTCAACGGTTTGCAAGTTACGTCAAATTTAGTGAAGACATGTTTTCTGCCAGCGGACCAACCTGTTCTCAGCGGACCAGTTCCGGACCAAACAAACTCAGCGGATCAAAAGCGGACCAGATTATCTCAGCGGACCAGATTTGTACCTGCAGACCAGACACGGACCAGGTATATTCTACGGACCAAATTTGATACGGCGGACCAAATGGTACGGCGGACCAGAAAATAACCGCCACGGACCAACTTTGAAGATTGCCTTCCGGACCAACTGTTCTACGGCCGGACCAGAAGCGGACCACGCTGATCACGACTGATTTTTGCGAATTTTGACATATGGAGCTGGAATTTGATTCAGTAAGATGCGAAATCACTCCAGGAACACTCAGAAATCATTTTTCACCTCGGAAACACTCGAAATTGAGAAAATTTGATGAAAAACGAAGAAAACCCACACTTTCTCACTCTAGAACTCGAAAATTTACCAAAATCACAGCAGTAGAGCAACCAATTGCTCGATACCACTTGTAAAACCACTGCACGATCTTACTACTGCATGATTCGGTAAATGGATAAGCAACGAGAAGTAAATAAAGCTTTTCTTTATTGATTCACTAAGAGGATTACACAAAGTCTAGAGAGAGAGAGAGTTACACACTTAGTTACACACATTTAGGAGTAGAATATGACAGAAGTTCTAACTAGCTCTCTCTCTAATGAGCTATTTATAATGTCGACATACTAAGTGACGGACCACCAGCGTACCATTTGGTACGCCCGTACCAAATAGGCTGCGGACCATTTGCTACACCGACATTAGTATATACCACTAAGACTCACAAAGATACTCTAATTTAGATACAATACACGAGATACAACGTAGCATAGGAATATGCTCTAACATCCTGTATCCATATACCACTGATCCTAACCATCGTCCTAATCCATAGTGAGAGCTTGCATGGCATCACCGAGTTGAGTGGGCTCCAGGGGGGTCGACATCCGCGAGATTCACTTGGGCTGGAAAGGGGCATGGGGGCGGGGCCCAATAGGGACCGGGAACCCAATACGGCATCTGAGGAGGATTTTGGGTCGGCGGAGCACGGGCCGAAGGGCTTGGTGAGTAGCTGGCAACCGTAGATCGCTGGTTCGACTGAGGGTTCTATTCCCGTCATTGACTTAGAGGGCAACGGTTCTGCCAACAAGGAGGTGGAGGGGGCGGTTCAGTGGTGGCAGCCGCAACAACTGGAGTTTTTCCAAATAAACCGTTTTATGTTTTAATATTAATTTAGACTTTATGTTTTCCAAAATGTAAGACATTATCATTTCTAAAATCTTTCCGCTGCCATTGAAATGACGTAATGTTCTATGAAGTTTAAATTTATTAGATATTGTTCTATGTATCCTCGACTATGATTCCATTCTCGTTCACACCCGATATCATTGACCGGGGTGTGACAGAGGAGGCCGGCGGTCGGCGGTGGTCGGACCAAAAAGGTTTGTCGACCGGATCACAGTGAGGGAGAGTAGATAGAGAGTTTTAGGGTTTTGATTTGGTTGCAACTGGATTAACCCTAAACCCTCAGGATCAGTTATATTTATAACTGATCCTAAACCTATTTGAATCCAATCCAAATTGATTTAATCTCAATTATCTCTTAAATAAACTATTTTATTTAAAACCTCTTATTTATCCACTCAATTAATTAATTATCTAATCTATTTAAATTCATAATTTAAATAAATACAATTAATTAATCAACCAATTATTTAATTAACTAAATAATTAAATAATTATCCACCAATTACTAAACTTATTAATTAAGTTTCATTCATATACCGATTAAATTAATTCGGATTTCCTGACACGCTGACCCCTAGTGTAACTCGTATGGGTAAATGACCGGGTCGGTCACGTTAATTTCTCGGATCTGGACAGTAATATCCAACAAACTCCCACTTGGACTGATCTAGACAATTTTAACGTGTACATTCAGAGGCACTCTAGCTATGTATAACTGTCCGACCAGTCATGACGCTTTAAGTCGTTAGCCATGGTATATCTGTAGACCGAACAGATTACTTAGGACTTCAGGTATGTGTAAAGTCAGTTGATCCTTTCTGTATTAGACATCTGATGAACTATGAGACATGGATCTCATACTATGTTCAATCATTTTCTCGTTCTAGACTCAGTGATACAATCAAACACACAGTAAGTTTGGGTGAGGCCTCACACTCATCACTTGAATCAACGAGGGCGCCATACAATAGTACAGAATCCCATATTGCCTGTATACAACTCCCACTGAACTTTAGATCTATTCCCAAAAGTAGCCTTTATGACTGGCATTAACGCGAAAGCGGTTGACTACAATCAAATAATAGACCTTGGTAAACGAGAGTTATAGTATACGTCTCAGGTCAAAGGACACGATTGAGTATACCTTTAATTAAAGAGATCCCTTTATCCATGGAGTTTCATTTGATGCGAGTTACATCAAGCGTTATTCTCTAATAAGACCTTTAAGTTTTGAATGTCAACCCCTTTGAGATCCAAAAGTTAAAATAGTCTTACTTCAAGTATCATTCCCACGACACTTGATCGGCTACGGACTATTTAGAACAATTCTTGGATAATTAAACGTATTAAAAACAAACACAGTTATATAATTCTTAAAATGCATTCTATAATGGAAGAAGAATAATAAATAAATAACTGTTAAATGTCCGTACATCCAATTACTAAATCAAAACATGTTAACCGATTTAAGTCCTATAGCTTCTCTATGAATATCATGAGAAGCTTGAGCCATGGGCTTAGTAAATGGATCGGCTAAGTTTTGATCTCTGTCTACTTTGCTTATGCGGATATCTCCTCGTTACAGTACTTCTCAAATGTAGTGGAATTTTCTCAGAATATGCTTGGCTCTGTCATGTGCTCTAGGCTCCTTGGCTTGAGCAATGGCTCCTATTTTATCACAGAGCATCTCGATCGGTTGCTTTATTGAAGGAACCGCGTCAAAATCAGTAATGAACTTCTTCATCCAAGCAACCCCTTTTGTAGCTTCTGAGGCGGCTATATATTCAGATTCGGCTGTGGAATCAGCCACAACACTCTGCTTCGAGCTCTTCCATGAAATAGCGCCTCCATTCAGAGTGAATACGAATCCGGAATGTGATCAAGAATCATCTCGATCAGTCTGAAAACTCCCGTCAGTGTAACATCTTGCAGTGAGCTCCTCATCCGTTTGTCCGTATACCAAGAACACATCCTTAGTTTTTCTAAGGTATTTTAATATGTTCTTTACAGCAGTCCAGTGAGCAATTCCTGGAGTCTGTTGGTAACGACTGGTCAAGCTCAATGCATAGGAGACATCAGGTCTCATGCAGAGCATAGAATACATGATTGATCCAATAGCCGATGCGTATGGAACCTTTTCCATTTGCTTCTTTTCAAGGTCCGTAGTAGGAGCTTGTGATTTGTTCAACACTGTTCCTTTAGTCATAGGAACATTTCCTTTCTTCAAATTTTCCATGTTGAACCGAGCTATTATCTTATCTATGTATGTACTTTGACTTAGTCCAAGAAGTCGCTTAGATCTATCCATGTGAATCTTTATTCCCAGTATGTAAGCGGCTTCTCCTAAGTCCTTCATAGCGAAACAAGTAGATAGCCATTTCTTAACTTCATTAAGCATGGGTATATCGTTTCCTATAATCAGTATATCATATACATACAATATGAGAAATGATATAGTGCTCCCACTTGCCTTTCTATAAACACAGGGCTCATCATCAATTTTAGCAAAACCAAACTCTTTGATTTTCTTATCAAAACGGAGATTCCAGCTCCGAGATGCCTGTTTAAGTACATAAATGGACTTATTCAGTTTGCAAAATCTATTAGGATATTTTGGATCTACAAAATCTTCAGGCTGTACCATATAGACATCCTCATCGAGGAGTCCATTTAGGAAAACGGTTTTGACGTCCATTTTCCATATTTCGTAATCATAATACGCGACTATGGCAAGTAATATCCCGATCAATTTGATCATATCAACGGGCGAGAAGGTTTCTTCATATTCTATCCCTTGGGTTTGAGTGAAACCTTTCACAACAAGGCGTGCTTTATAGGTTTGCATAATTCCATGCATGTCGGTCTTTTTCTTGAAGATCCATTTGCTGCCTACGGCCTGAGAACCGGGAGGTAGCTCAATCAGTCCCATACTTGATTATCATGCATGGATTGCATCTCAGCATTCATAGCTTCTAGCCATTTTTCAGATTCAGAATCTGAAGTAGCAGCTTTGTAGTTAGGAGGTTCATCAGATGTATCCTCTATTAATAATACTTCAGGTCCATTTAGATATCCAAGATATCTATCTTGTTCCCATCGTACTCTACTACTCCTGCGAATGCTTGTGTCTATGTTTGATGGTCCAACAATTTCTTGTTGATCAGACGCAGTGACTTCCTCAGGAATTCGTGTTTCTTGAACTTCTTCAAGATAAACTTGGTTATTATTTGTTCCTCGTTTCATAAATTCTTCTTCGAGGAACTTACCTTTCCTTTTGATGGAAATATAATTTGCAACTGGATGGTAGAAATAGTAACCAGAGTTACCTTAGTAACCGACGAAAGTTACCTTTTCACCTCGGGGATCGAGCTTATTGTCAGAATCATTCGTGACATAAACATCACAACCCCATATCCTGAGGTAGGATAATATAGGCTTAGAGCCATGCCATATCTCATATGGTGTTTTATCCAGTTTCTTAGTCGGTGCCAGATTAATTAAGCGAGTGGCGGTCAAAAGTGCATACCCCCAGAAGGAGTGTGGCAAGGTAGTCCTACACATCATCAATTGAACCATGTTTAGCAAGGTTCGATTTCTCATTTCACTCACACCATTTAATTGTGGAGTTCCAGGAGGAGTGGGCTGTGAAATAATTCCACAGGCCTTTAGATGATCGAGGAATTCGGTGCTTAGGTATTCACTGCCTCTATCTGATCGAAGTATTTTAATAGTTCGATTTAACTGATTTTGTACTTCGTTTTGAAACTATTTGAACCTTTCAAATGTTTTGTGTTTCATTAGATAAGCATAAGCAAATCTGCTATAATCATCTATGAAGGTTACGAAGTACCTTTCTTGATTTCTCGTGGTGGTCCTTAATGGTCCACATACATCAGTATGTATTAATCCCAAAGGTCCATTGGCCCGTTCTCCTACATTTGTGAACGGTGACTTGGTCAATTTTCCAGATAAGCATGATTCGCATTTATTGAAGGAGTCTACATTTGTGGATTCAAGAATCCCTGCATTTTGTAGCTTCTTGATGCGTGCCTTGCTTATATGACCAAGTCTATAATGCCATAACGAGGAGTCATGTCACACCCCCCTCCTCCGCACCCTGCCGGGTGCGGGGGAGGGCGTTGGACCGGCTGTCCGTATCATTACCCGAGATTACTAACGCTTCTAACAACAAACACATACACATACAACGGACATCCAGCCCACACATAAGAAAATGTTAGACGACTCATGAGCGAGGATGCACAGCCCTCTTATTCGATCTAACAGAATCAATAGCCACCGGATATGGCCTGGAACTGAATAAGGATACATATTCAAGGAAACATAGTCATAATCATGTCTTCATAGTTCATTCATAGTTCATGGTTCATTCATAGTTCATACATGCCCAAATTCATAATAACAACAACATCCCAGCAATGTTCCAAGTTCATAATAGGTTCATTCCTACACTTGCTTACCTGCAACATAAGTCATTCATAACATAGTCAACAACAACTGTTGTTGG
>JBCNJP010000027.1:104157909-104286493 GCA_039602395.1 Deinandra increscens subsp. villosa
TCATGGGGCTTTTATTGTTAAGAAGGGGAGTAGGGAAGATGTCGTGAAGATACGAGGCGGTGTGAAGGGCCTCGACCCAAAAGGTAGCGGGTAAGGAGGCATGAGTAAGGATGGTGAACATGATGCCGTTTAGGCGACGGATCATGTGTTCAAAATTCCCATTTTGTTAGGAGGTGTAGGGGCATGAAAACCAAAGTTGGCGAAATTTTTAAAATTATTATTGTCAAATGCGCCTCCTAAATGGCATTGAACAATTTGAAGCTTAAGGTGAAACTGAGTTTGCACAAACTGATGAAACTGTGTCAGTTTTGGGAATGTTTCAGATTTAAATTTTAATGGGTGCACCCAGGTATACTGAGTGAAATCATCGATAACTACGAGATAATATTTATAGCCCTCATGGCTAAGCACAGGTGAGGTCCACAAATCACAATGAATTATTGAAAAAGGTAAAAATGTACGAGAAACAGAATCGGTAAAAGGTAACGTTTATGCTTAGATAACTAACAAGATGAACAAACAAAAGTAGAATCAAGTTTAAAAAAAGAAATAAAACTCTTTGAACATAGAAATTCCATAACGGGCTTGCCCTGGTGACCAAGCCTATTATGCCAAAAATGAGATCCATGTGTGGAGGCCATGAGAACAGAAAGTAAGGCATTCTTGGTAACCGGGTAAAGCTGACTGGAGCTATTGTGGCAACTCAGGATAGTGCCATCCGTGAAATCCTTCATAGAAAAACCAAACGGATCAAACTCAATTGAGGTATTATTATCTATATTAAATTGACGGACAGAGACAAGATTTTTAATCACAGAAGGATTAAAGAGGACAATTTTTTGTGGTCAAGAGTTTTTGAGGTGGTGGAAATAGTGGAGGAACCTGATCCAAAAATTGGAACCTGGTTGCCATTACCTACAAATATTATGTAGAATAATCAGACAGTTTACCTGCGTCATTGGCAATGTGAGAAGAGGCTCCCGTGTAAAACCACTACACGATCTTACTACTGCATGATTCGGTAAATGGATAAGCAATGAGAAGTAAATAAAGCTTTGCTTTATTGATTCACTAAGAGGATTACACAAAGTCTAGAGAGAGAGAGAGTTACACACTTAGTTACACACATTTAGGAGTAGAATATGACAGAAGTTCTAACTAGCTCTCTCTCTAATGAGTTATTTATAATGTCGACATATTAAGTGACGGACCACCAGCGTACCATTTGGTACGCCCATACCAAATAGGCTGCGGACCATTTGCTACACCGACATTAGTATATACCACTAAGACTCACAAAGATACTCTAATTTAGATACAATACACGAGATACAACGTAGCATAGGAATATGCTCTAACATCCTGTATCCATATACCACTGATCCTGACCACCGTCTTAATCCATAGTGAGAGCTTGCATGGCATCACCGAGTTGAGTGGGCTCCAGGGGGTCGACGTCCGCGAGATTCACTTGGGCTGGAAAGGGGCATGGGGGCGGGGCCCAATAGGGACCGGGAACCCAATACAGCATCTGAGGAGGATTTTGGGTCGGCGGAGCACGGGCCGAAGGGCCTGGTGAGTAGCGGGCAACAGTAGATCGCTGGTTCGACCGAGGGTTCTATTCCCGTCACTGACTTAGAGGGCAACGGTTCTGCCAACAAGGAGGTGGAGGGGGCGGTTCAGTGGTGGCAGCCGCAACAACTGGAGGTTTTCCAAATAAACCGTTTTATGTTTTAATATTAATTTAGACTTTATGTTTTCCAAAATGTAAGACATTATCATTTCTACAATCTTTCCGCTGCCATTGAAATGACGTAATGTTTTATGAAGTTTAAATTTATTAGATATTGTTCTATGTATCCTCGACTATGATTCCATTCTCGTTCACACCCGATATCATTGACCGGGGTGTGACAGAGGAGGCCGGCGGTCGGCGGTGGTCGGACCAAAAAGGTTTGTCGACCGGATCACAGTGAGGGGGAGTAGATAGAGAGTTTTAGGGTTTTGATTTGGTTGCAACAGGATTAACCTAAACCCTCAGGATCAATTATTTTTATAACTGATCCTAAACCTATTTGAATCCAATCCAAATTGATTTAATCTCAATTATCTCTTAAATAAACTATTTTATTTAAAACCTCTTATTTATCCACTCAATTAATTAATTATCTAATCTATTTAAATTCATAATTTAAATAAATACAATTAATTAATCAACCAATTATTTAATTAACTAAATAATTAAATAATTATCCACCAATTACTAAACTTATTAATTAAGTTTCGTTCATATACTGATTAAATTAATTCGGATTTCCTGACACGCTGACCCCTAGTGTAACTCGTATGGGTCAATGACCGGGTCGGTCACGTTAATTTCTCGGATCTGGACATTAATATCCAACAAACTCCCACTTGGACTGATCTAGACAATTTTAACGTGTACATTCAGAGGCACTCTAGCTATGTATAACTGTCCGACCAGTCATGACGCTTTAAGTCGTTAGCCATGGTATATCTGTAGACCGAACAGATTACTTAGGACTTAAGGTATGTGTAAATTCAGTTGATCCTTTCTGTATTAGACATCTGATGAACTATGAGACATGGATCTCATACTATGTTCAATCATTTTCTCGTTCTAGACTCAGTGATACAATCAAACACACAGTAAGTTTGGGTGAGGCCTCACACTCATCACTTGAATCAACGAGGGCGCCATACAATAGTACAGAATCCCATATTGCCTGTATACAACTCCCACTGAACTTTAGATCTATTCCCAAAAGTAGCCTTTATGACTGGCATTAACGCGAAAGCGGTTGACTACAATCAAATAATAGACCTTGGTAAACGAGAGTTATAGTATATGTCTCAGGTCAAAGGACACGATTGAGTATACCTTTAATTAAAGAGATCCCTTTATCCATGGAGTTTCATTTGATGCGAGTTACATCAAGCGTTATTCTCTAATAAGACCTTTAAGTTTTGAATGTCAACCCCTTTGAGATCCAAAAGTTAAAATAGTCTTACTTCAAGTATCATTCCCACGGCACTTGATCGGCTACGGACTATTTAGAACAATTCTTGGATAATTAAACGTATTAAAAACAAACACAGTTATATAATTCTTAAAATGCATTCTATAATGGAAGAAGAATAATAAATATATAACTGTTAAATGTCCGTACATCCAAATATTAAATCAAAACATGTTAACCGATTTAAGTCCTATAGCTTCTCTATGAATATCATGAGAAGCTTGAGCCATGGGCTTAGTAAATGCATCGGCTAAGTTTTGATCTCTGTCTACTTTGCTTATGCGGATATCTCCTCGTTACAGTACTTCTCAAATGTAGTGGAATTTTCTCAGAATATGCTTGGCTCTGTCATGTGCTCTAGGCTCCTTGGCTTGAGCAATGGCTCCTATTTTATCACAGAGCATCTCGATCGGTTGCTTTATTGAAGGAACCACGTTCTTTATCCAAGCAACCCCCTTTGTAGCTTCTGAGGCGGCTATATATTCAGATTCGGCTGTGGAATCAGCCACAACACTCTGCTTCGAGCTCTTCCATGAAATAGCGCCTCCATTCAGAATGAATACGAATCCGGACTGTGATCAAGAATCATCTTGATCAGTCTGAAAACTCCCGTCAGTGTAACATCTTACAGTGAGCTCCTCATCCGTTTGTCCGTATACCAAGAACACATCCTTAGTTTTTCTAAGGTATTTTAATATGTTCTTTACAGCAGTCCAGTGAGCAATTCCTGGAGTCTGTTGGTAACGACTGGTCAAGCTCAATGCATAGGAGACATCAGGTCTCATGCAGAGCATAGAATACATGATTGATCCAATAGCCGAAGCGTATGGAACCTTTTCCATTTGCTTCTTTTCAAGGTCCGTAGTAGGAGCTTGTGATTTGTTCAACACTGTTCCTTTAGTCATAGGAACATTTCCTTTCTTCAAATTTTCCATGTTGAACCGAGCTATTATCTTATCTATGTATGTACTTTGACTTAGTCCAAGAAGTCGCTTAGATCTATCCATGTGAATCTTTATTCCCAGTATGTAAGCGGCTTCTCCTAAGTCCTTCATAGCGAAACAAGTAGATAGCCATTTCTTAACTTCATTAAGCATGGGTATATCGTTTCCTATAATCAGTATATCATATACATACAATATGAGAAATGATATAGTGCTCCCACTTGCCTTTCTATAAACACAGGGCTCATCATTATTTTTAGCAAAACCAAACTCTTTGATTTTCTTATCAAAACGGAGATTCCAGCTCCGAGATGCCTGTTTAAGTACATAAATGGACTTATTCAGTTTGCAAAATCTATTAGGATATTTTGGATCTACAAAATCTTCAGGCTGTACCATATAGACATCCTCATCGAGGAGTCCATTTAGGAAAACGGTTTAGACGTCCATTTTCCATATTTCGTAATCATAATACGCGACTATGGCAAGTAATATTCCGATCAATTTGATCATATCAACGGGCGAGAAGGTTTCTTCATATTCTATCCCTTGGGTTTGAGTGAAACCTTTCACAACAAGGCGTGCTTTATAGGTTTGCATAATTCCATGCATGTCGGTCTTTTTCTTGAAGATCCATTTGCTGCCTACGGCCCGAGAACCAGGAGGTAGCTCAATCAGTCCCATACTTGATTATCATGCATGGATTGCATCTCAGCATTCATAGCTTCTAGCCATTTTTCAGATTCAGAATCTGAAGTAGCAGCTTTGTAGTTAGGAGGTTCATCAGATGTATCCTCTATTAATAATACTTCAGGTCCATTTAGATATCCAAGATATCTATCTTGTTCCCATCGTACTCTACTACTCTTGCGAATGCTTGTGTCTATGTTTGATGGTCCAACAATTTCTTGTTGATCAGACGCAGTGACTTCCTCAGGAATTCGTGTTTCTTGAACTTCTTCAAGATAAACTTGGTTATTATTTGTTCCTCGTTTCATAAATTCTTCTTCGAGGAACTTACCTTTCCTTTTGATGGAAATAAAATTTGCAACTGGATGGTAGAAATAGTAACCAGAGTTACCGTAGTAACCGACGAAAGTTACCTTTTCACCTCGGGGATCGAGCTTATTGTCAGAATCATTCGTGACATAAACATCACAACCCCATATCCTGAGGTAGGATAATATAGGCTTAGAGCCATGCCATATCTCATATGGTGTTTTATCCAGTTTCTTAGTCGGTGCCAGATTAATTAAGCGAGTGGCGGTCAAAAGTGCATACCCCCAGAAGGAGTGTGGCAAGTTAGTCCTACACATCATCGATTGAACCATGTTTAGCAAGGTTCGATTTCTCATTTCACTCACACCATTTAATTGTGGAGTTCCAGGAGGAGTGGGCTGTGAAATAATTCCACAGACCTTTAGATGATCGAGGAATTCGGTGCTTAGGTATTCACTGCCTCTATCTGATCGAAGTATTTTAATAGTTCGATTTAACTGATTTTGTACTTCGTTTTGAAACTATTTGAACCTTTCAAATGTTTTGTGCTTCATTAGATAAGCATAAGGAAATCTGCTATAATCATCTATGAAGGTTACGAAGTACCTTTCTTGATTTCTCGTGGTGGTCCTTAATGGTCCACATACATCAGTATGTATTAGTCCCAAAGGTCCATTGGCCCGTTCTCCTACATTTGTGAACGGTGACTTGGTCAATTTTCCAGATAAGCATGATTCGCATTTATTGAAGGAGTCTGCATTTGTGGATTCAAGAATCCCTGCATTTTGTAGCTTCTTGATGCGTGCCTTGCTTATATGACCAAGTCTAAAATGCCATAACGAGGAGTCAATACTATCAGTTTTGTTTCTTTTAGAAACTTGATAGATTTAGTCGTTTGTTTAAACATTTATTTCGTATATACCATGTCTTGGTTTAGCTTCGAAATAAAACATGTCATTAAAATAAGCATGAATAGTCAAACCATCAAACTTATATTTAAATCCTTGTTCAAACAATGAAGAAACAGAAACAATGTTCCTGGACAATCCAGGTGCATATAAACAGTTAACTAATTTAACTACAAGGCCAGAATGGCATGTAAGAGAGTAAATCCCAGTCGCAAGAACCGGGACCTTCTTTCCATCGCCTATAATAAGCTCCATGTCACCTTGTTTTAGTTTCTTCCACTTCTCACGTTCCTGCAAAACATTAACAATATGGTGACCACATCCAGTATCAAATACCCATGTATTGGAGGAAAGAGTGAAAAGTTCAATAACATTTATTGACATACCTGATGAGGAAGTCTGTTGAGAGCTTCTAGTCATCTTCACCTTTACAAGATGAACGTGACAGTTACGTTTCCAATGTCCCACAATTGCCATGGGATGAAGTTGTTCTCGGTCAAAGTGTACAGTTTTATCATTGACATTAACGGGTTTAAGTTTTCAATAGCCTTCTGAAAAATAAGCAAAGTATTTTAATTAGTATTTTCGATGTTTGGAATTCTTAAAAAAAATGTGGTAAGTATTTTTATTTTTAAGAATTATGAGAATTCAATCAGTTAATTACTAAAGGCAGCTGTAGCATGCAATCAATAGTAACTAAGTAAAAGAACAGACATCAAATGTCAGTTGTGAATATTCGGTCACAACTCTCGTTTATGAGGCCACAATAACATCGAATGTTTTTATGCGATACGTTTAGCCTCATCTATGCCCACTTATATTTACAAGGATCCACGTTACGGTGTTGTAGCTCCAATAACGTGACCCCCTGCAAAGTAGAGGAACAGTTATCCGAGGTGGCCACATGTACAATTACGGTGCTGTAGCTCCAATAATTAGTACCTTAGAATACACCCTACGCGCCAAGTACGGTGCTGTAGCTCCAATACTAACGTTTCAGTAAATGTATTCCAGTTTGGGTTAGACCTGAGACGACATTAACTATTAATTATTAATTACCGGATAGGGATATTAAACCAATTTTAATATATTTATTTTTATCGTTTGATCAAGAACGAAAAACCCTATCATCACTCGGGACACCTTATTAAATAACCTATTATTTAAAATTGCCTAGGCCTTCGCGAATGAGTAATATGTGTGTTATCGGCCATTAGGTCACTTAACCTTGCTAGAGCCTGATTAGCAAGATTAATTAGGGTTAAGAGGTATACTATTATATTAAATATAAAACAACCACACAGTAGGCAACTCTTGCGTCTTGTGTCTTGTTATAGCTCCCACTGACCTCCAGAAGTCCTCTTGGTTTCTCGTTGGATCTTCAGTCTTTGGTTTACAAAATGGAAAGTTTCCAAAAATGGAAAGTTTCCATAATTGGAAAGTTACAAAAATAGAAACCCTAATTTCTAATTACAACTTTGAACCCTAAATTGGGCCAATCAAACCATAACTACTAAATTACAATAATGGGCCAAAAGTTGGGTCAAACCATAAACAATCACAACAACCATAAAATTTAATAAAACTAAATACGAGGGTCGGGCCGAAACACACATATGATATATATATATATATATATATATATATATATATATTTTGAAATATATATATATATCCATATATATAAATTCGAGATTTATATATATATATATATATATATTTCAAAATATATATATATATATATATATATATATACTATCTTATTATGCATATTCTTCAAGTGGTTGAAAATTAAGATTTATGCATAATGTACAAGGATTTAAAGCATGGTATTGAATATTTTAAGAGGTACAATATCTGTTGCTTCATGTACAACACCATTATGCAACAACTTTTAAAGTTTGGATTTTGGCGGCCAGAGAAAGCTGTTCGAATTTAAATTTTGAAAATTAGTCAAACCTATTTAATTTTTACTTTTGCTTTTTGCAGTCATACCTTCCTGCCATTTCCATTTTTTACTTTTGCTTTATCCAATCTCTCGATTATTGTTGCAGTCACAAGATGCACATTTAATTCCATTTATCTCTCTCAAAGATAACATACGATTATCTTCTCCATCTCCCCATCACGGTCTCCGTTCCAAACCCTAATTTGTTGTCTCTCTCATCCATCTCCCCGCCTCAGATGTGCTGGAGGGATAGAAAGGGACTGAGATCGAACCTTCCCTATTTCTGGCATGATTTCAGACGCCTTTCTTCCCTTTCTTTTACTCAGAATCTTAATCTTTATCAAACACCTCTCTCTCTTCAGAAACCTCTCCCATTTGAATTTCAAATCCACTAGACAAGTTCAGATCGATGGCAGCCATCTAAAGCTCCGGAACCATAGCTCTCTTGTTGTCCATGGCTTCCTATCATCGGCCATCACCTCAAGGTTTGGTGTTTTTTTTGGTTTTTTCGGTATGGACTTTAAATTCAGTGACAAACTCTCTGTTTTTCTAAATCTGATAAAATCCAACAACAGCGGGAAGAAAGGCTCCAAGAAATGGGTTCTTGATTTCTAGGGTTCCAGTCGCTCCTCCATCTTACAGGTGATTACGGTTTTTTAATCGATTCATAGGGAAGGCGGGTTTTCAAATCGATTACGTTAAATTCTGTCATCTGATTTCTCTTAAATTTCGATTTGAACCTCATTTCTTGCTAAATGAATTTCTCTGTCAGTGTTGGTTTTTGCTTGCGATAGTGAGGCTCCCAAAGCAGGTTTGCGATTTCACTATCTCTACTTTCAATTGTGTGTATACTTTGCTTCGTAGATGTTTAGGGTTTGATTTTGTGTGGCGGTTTAGTTTAGGTGTTGAACCATCGCCATCTCCATTGAAGTCGCACTCATAATCACCATTGTGCGTTCTGGCTTGTTTTCGATTCAAGGTACGATTTTGAAATCTTGCTTTCATCTTCAGATTTTCAGTTCAATAGAGAAATTCTGCTTGCTATTTAAAACCTTTGAGAAAACGATTGAAAGAATTTGAAGAGTGTTCCTTAGATTTGTAGCCACAGTTGACTGAAAGTTAACTTTTATGGTTGATTCATATTGTTGTCAAAATATCCAGGTTTCCATTATATAGAAATTGATGACCGTGATGAAGTTCAAACATATGTTCGACAGTGGGTTTGATGTATTGGCAAAGTGTTTTATAACATGTTTGTCGGTTGGTGTTTGTTAGGTATGGCTACGTGTGTATTGTTTAGATTGTTATTTATTTGATCTTTTTTGACATAATTGTTATGTTTTGTAGGTTTGATTTTTGTGGTTTGATTGCAATGGTTTTGTTTGTGTTTGTAATAGTTTTTTAGATGGACAGGTTTGCTCTTCTCATGTTAATTCGTTATTATCTCCTCCTATGTAAAGCTAAATGAACAAAGGGCGTGCACTGCGTTGTAAGTAGTGGGGTTTAGGAAAATGAAGGTGTTATAATTTTAGGGTGAGTTGGGCATCTGCAACAGGAATCATTAATAAGATATTTGGCCAAGGTAGAATAGAAGGTAAAGGCCTAAGGTGTAGTTATTAGTAAGGCTACATGCTTGGGTGTTATGAGGAGATTTAGGGGGATATCACTGTTTTTTTCTCTTTGTGACCTGTGATGGGATTCCATAAATTGTTAGAGGTTAGTTTTAAGTTTAATTGCTGTTGTATGCCTCTTGTATTTTTATATCTTTGGATCTGTGTATTTCTTTTTGCCTAGCATCTTGCTAGGCTGTTGTTTTATTTCAATAAAATGATGCCGTTAAAAAATGTTCGTCAGGATCACTATGCTCACTGGATAGTAGCAAGCTACAGAAGCCTTCCCATCAGCTAAGCTTCCACTTGGGATTTTCTTTACATCTGTCGCCCCATGCTTACAGCCTAGATACTACATTATTTCTTCCTCATCGAAGTAAGTCACGCTATTCTATAGGGCTCATGGTATTTAGATTAAAAATTTCTTCGTTTGAAAAATAAATCTTGAAATTGTTTTTTTCTTAAATTACAGGATGGCACCATATAGGATTCATGTTATTTGAGCATTAGTTTATGAGAAAACACCAACAGCTGTTGTCCACAAAGGCGTCTGAGAGAAAGTCACGATTGAAAATAAAAAGTTGTTCACAAGGTATTACCACATTTTCTTTCTTTGAACCGGTTATCTTAAAGATATATAATTTTTACAACCAGGTAACTAAGAATCAACATGTTTTTCCGTTTTGATCCAGCCTTCGTAACCAATGACCCTGAGGGCACTTTTATTGGATGATCCCTCATTGGTAAAGCATACCCAAATCAGACGAGGGAAAGATTAGCAAATTAAAGTGAAATCAATGGCTCATATGTACCCAAATCTCTGGTTGGTAAAGCATACGCAAATCTCACCAAACAAATCTCACCAAAGAATATAAAAAGGGTGGTGTATATACAGAGCAAGAGGCTAATAGACTTTCAAGGGGAATTCATGAATAGGTAACTTGGTCATGCTCAGGTCAGTCCCTTTATTCGAATTGTTTTATTCTGGTTTTATAGTTTTTTAACTGAACTCGAATTCAAACTGATTAAAGTTTAGAAAACTGAAAATTGATCTGATTTTGGAAGTTTGAATTCAGGCTGACCCGACTGGAATTTTTGAAGCCCCTACCTTAACATAAACTAATGTTGCCTGCTTTTAGGTGCATGCAATGTTGGATTTATGGAAAACTTGATATTTGTTCTTGAATAGATCAGTCCATATCCAAAGGGCTCATGGTTATAGAAACATTTGAATATATGACGACTACATCAAAACTATAATTCTTTTATTTGTCTACAGATAAGATTTATATGTATTTTAAGTATTATATGTATTTTGTATCTTCTATACCTTATATTTGTCTATACCTTCTTTTACTAGCTTTATACCTTGATTCATATTAAATAAATTCCAGCTCTAAACTGAATTTGTTAGTGCAGTGAACATCTAATAGAAGTCACATTGCGGGAATAGATGGCCTTTTCATATGCAAGGGATATTAGTGTCAGAATGGTCATTGCTATCATGTCTGTACAAGTAACAGATCTACGAAGGTATATGCTAAATTTTCAACTACTTACAATTTATCCATATTCATCTAACTTTTACTTAAAACATCCTATATTAACTTTACACAGCCAAATTTAGAAGTTGTGATATTTATTTCTTGTACTTCATTGCCTAACTTGTTTGTAACAAATTTTGAAATTAAGTTAAAGTGGCACTGATTTCTTTTGTTCAGTTGGTGGTGAAGAGCCAAATCCTTTAGTGTGTCCAATTTGGAATGTAATTTGGACCTATTATCTTTTATCCATGGATGGTTTTATGATTTATTTTTGTGCTTTTGTACAAGGATGTGCTTCTTTATGATCTAATCGGTTACTGGTATTCACCCAAGCACAAAGCTTTGAATACTGACATGAATAGGCGAGTACTCTTTGTTCATAAATTGAATGATATGAAGAACAACTTTATAGAAAATATGCCTCATTAGCATATTTTATTCTAATGAGAATTTGTTGCAGCTATGTTCACAGTTGATGTTGCCAAGGAAAATACCTTCTATGCCAATAAGGGGAAGGTTCGAGTTACTGGTAAGGTGTTTCTTGAACCTGCTACATCGATAGTTGTATAAGGTTCTGTCTTCTGTTTATACATGTTTATTTTTTAAAGTCAGTTTGGTTGATTTCAACCGGGTCAAAGGTCAAATAAGAGAGGATTTTAAAGCTATTTTTAATTCGTTGAAATGAGTCGCGTTGAGCCGACACAATTTTTTTCTTACACTGTATATGATTTGATTTTTTTACATATGGTGTGAAAATTCTTATTTTCATCTTGATGTAATACATGATTTCCTCTATTAAAATTTATATTGCAGTTTATTGCTCAATTATTGGTCACATCGTCGGAGAGCTGAAAGTTTGCATCCATGAAGCTTAAGAGCTAATGTTGGTTAATTCCAGAGTTCAGTGAAGCTTTGGTTTAGGTTCTGGAATTTTAATTTTTATTGGTTTCATCTTTGCAACTATGAAAAGTGTACTCAACATCTTTACAAATCTAAGAACTAACAACTCAGGTAAAGATAAGCAAATGATAGGTTTTTAATTCTTAAGAAAGAGATGTAACTATGGTTTCTTTTACACTATGAACGTTCTACTAACCTTTTAGTTTATCCAATTTCTCACTTGATACATTTGTTGTTTTACGGTGTGTGCGTTGTTTAATGTGCTCTTTGTTTCTTTTTCATTTTGGTTCAGAGAATCAAATCCATTTAAAAAGAAGTTTTATTTTCACTTTCAATATTATTTCAGTTTCATTATACGGAAGGTGGGTGCTTGATTTAAATGGATTTATCTATTCTCCTGTTTCCAATCATGATAAAGAAACACATCTACTTAAATTTTGTAATTATATACGTGAAGATGTTTCTACTAGCATAACTATCAATAAGTATTTGTGCTTCATTATCCTAAAATTGAGAAGTTCAAGCATAAGGAGTATCAGAAATATCAAAACTATCTTTTGCATATGAAGCAAGAGTCTTTAAATTGGCATTGAAAGCCAGGTTACCAGTTTTGCTTCCCACGAGCATCTCTTTCAAATGGGTACCTATGACCCATCTTGCTTTTACTTCTCAGGAGAAACCCTTTGGTCCTAAAAGTAGAAAGAGATGCAGCGATTTTTGAGGGCAGAAGAAAAAGACGTACACTACAATGTATCACGAGAGGATTGATAAACTAACAGGAAACAACTCATGTGTTGGTTAATTGTTGTTGCGCTGCATCATGCTAACTGATTGCATGGCGTACGACATGGATTGACTTCCTCACTATGGAATTCATTGACTCTCGGATTTTGATTTAAAAAGTACTATGTTATTACAGATATCTTCAAACTATGTTGATGACTTCTATCTTACAACTCATTTGGTTTTAAATTACTATGTTTGTGACCAATATATATTTCAATTCGGGTGTTTGTTGTTATTTGTTTGAGTTCTAAAAAAACGAATACCTCAATGTAAATTGTCGTGCCGCCATAGTAAGCGAACAAATAAACAAATATCGCGTTGTAGTTTGTTGTGTCGCTGCAATGCGCGAACAGAAGACGAATAACATGTTATACACTGTCGTCGCCGCAACGCGCGGGCACACGGCTAATGAGATATTAGAGCCAACAAATCCTATATCGATTTTCTTTTCGGGTCTTTGTTTTTATTTATTTGAGTTCTACATTATTAGATAAACTAAATCAATGATACGATGAAAAAAACTAACAGGCGTATAATTCAATATATATCATAAGAGTATTGATAAACTTAAAAAAGTACCATGTTAGTTGATTGTCACCGGCGTTGCATTGCTCGGATAGATTTTATGTACCGTGTTGTATACTGTCGTTGTCACTACATCGTGCAGATAGTAAAACAAGTACCGCGTTGTAAAGTGTCATCGTTGCACATCGCACACATAGAAAATGAGAGCGTTGAAAGTGTCGCTGCGCCGCATCACACTAACAGAATTGAATATCGTTTTATAGATTGTCGTCACCGCCATAACAAACGAACAAATGACGAATAACGCCCTTTAAACCGTCGCCGCCGCAACGCGCGGGTATACCCCTAGTATATATATATGGATATTTTGCAATTATCAAATAATTCAAAACAAATTAAAATTATATTCACGATTTGGAATTAAATCGAAATCGCGAATTACCGGTTAAATAAAAGACCGGTTTTCGATTTGCGTGCGGTGATCAGGGCTCTGATACCACTGTTGGGTTTACAGTGGTGTTCGGGTTACCTGTTTAGTAATTTTTTTATTACAAAAAATATATTTATATTTAACTAGATAAATATATATTAACAGATTAACGCGGCGGAAACATTAATTTTATTAAAACGCGAAAACCATAAAACCGTTATAGGATCAAATCACCATAAACACGCAAACACGAAAATAAATATAACGACAAAATTAAATATCTAAATAATTTAGATATACCTTCGCCGGATCCGAACAACCGTTCGAGACACCGGGATTCAACATGTCGTCGCTAGGGTTGAACGAAACCGTGGAGTCAAACTTCATCATCAAGTCTTCTACCGAGTTGACCGGGTGAGTTTCTTCGTCACCAAGAAATTGGGTCACCGGTGGATCTTAATCCATAAATTTCGTTAACGGCGGAATCATCACGAAGCACAAACCGGAACCGGGGTTAGAAACCCCGTGCTCGATGGACACAATTGGCGGCGACGCGGTGGCCGGCGGCGATGGTGCTTCTATTGCCGGAGGCAGGGCGGCGACGGAATCCAGTGACAGCTTCACCGGATAGAGTGGACAAGGCCATGAGCGGGACGGGATCGTCGAGGCGGCAGTTGGTGGCGGAGAAGACAGCGGCGCGCCGCCGTGAGTAGCGACAACGACGGTAATGTTTCCGGCGGAGGCGGTTACGATGGTCGGAGTGGCGATGGCGCGGCGGTGGAAACCATGGTGGTGCGATCGGAGGAGGGCCGACGGTCGGGCGGTGACGGATGGCGGCGGAGGAGGGCATTGGTCGAACCCAAGAGGGTTGTCGACCGGATCGCAGAGAGGGAGAGTAGAGAGAGAGTTTTAGGGTTTTGATTTTGGTTGCAACTGGATTAACCCTAAACCCTCAGGATCAGGTATATTTATAACTGATCCTAAACCTATTTGAATCCAATCGAAAGTGGTTTAATCTCAATTATCTCTTAAATAAACTACTTTATTTATAACCTCTTATTTATCCACTCAATTAATTAATTATCTAATTTATTTAAATTCATAATTTAAATAAATACAATTAATTAATCAACCATTTATTTAATTAACTAAATAATTAAATAATTATCCACCAATTACTAAACTTAGTAATTAAGTTTCGTTCATATATCGATTAAATTAATTCTGATTTCCTGACACGTTGACCCCTAGTGTCACTCTTACGGGTCAATGACTGGGTCGGGCACGTTAATTTGTCGGATCTGGACATTAATATCCAAAAAAAAGGTAGGTCATGGGGCTTTTATTGTTAAGAAGGGGAGTAGGGAAGATGTCGTGAAGATACGAGGCGGTGTGAAGGGCCTCGACCCAAAAGGTAGCAGGTAAGGAGGCATGAGTAAGGATGGTGAACATGATGTCGTTTAGGCGATGGATCATGTGTTCAAAATTCCCATTTTGTTAGGAGGTGTAGGGGCATGAGAACCAAAGTTGTATCTCGTGGGTAGTGGCGAAATTTTTAAAATTATTATTGTCAAATGCGCCTCCTAAATGGCATTGAACAATTTGAAGCTTAAGGTGAAACTGAGTTTGCACAAACTGATGAAACTGTGTCAGTTTTGGGAATGTTTCAGATTTAAATTTTAATGGGTGCACCCAGGTATACTGAGTGAAATCATCGATAACTACGAGATAATATTTATAGCCCTTATGGCTAAGCACAGGTGAGGTCCACAAATCACAATGAATTATTGAAAAAGGTAAAAATGTATGAGAAACAGAATCGGTAAAAGGTAACGTTTATGCTTAGATAACTAACAAGATGAACAAACAAAAGTAGAATCAAGTTTAAAAAAAGAAATAAAACTCTTTGAACATAGAAATTTCATAACGGGCTTGTCCTGGTGACCAAGCCTATTGTGCCAAAAATGAGATCCATGTGTGGAGGCCATGAGAACAGAAAGTAAGGCATTCTTGGTAACCGGGTAAAGCTGACTGGAGCTATTGTGGCGACTCAGGATAGTGCCATCCGTGAAATCCTTCATAGAAAAACCAAACGGATCAAACTCAATTGAGGTATTATTATCTATATTAAATTGACGGACAGAGACAAGATTTTTAATCACAGAAGGATTAAAGAGGACAATTTTTTGTGGTCAAGAGTTTTTGAGGTGGTGGAAATAGTGGAGGAACCTGATCCAAAAATTGGAACCTGGTTGCCATTACCTACAAATATTATGTAGAATAATCAGACAGTTTACCTGCGTCATTGGCAATGTGAGAAGAGGCTCCTGTGTAAAACCACTGCACGATCTTACTACTGCATGATTTGGTAAATGGATAAGCAATGAGAAGTAAATAAAGCTTTGCTTTATATATTCACTAAGAGGATTACACAAAGTCTAGAGAGAGAGAGAGTTACACACTCAGTTTCACACACTTAGGAGTAGAATATGACAGAAGTTCTAACCAGCTCTCTCTCTAATGAGCTATTTATAATGTCGACATACTAAGTGACGGACCACCAGCGTACCATTTGTACGCCTGTATCAAATAGGTTGCGGACCATTTGGTACGCCGACATTAGTATGTACCACTAAGACTCACAAAGATACTCTGACTTAGATACAATACACGAGATACAACGTAGCATAGGAATATGCTTTAACATACTTCCCCTTAACGTGTAGTGTATCTAGCTATCTATCTATCTAACAAAATTTCAGTCTTCAATCTTCAGCATTTCTGTGTGCGATCTTCAACTTGAAATCTTGTCAAAAATAGAGCTTGCATGGCTGGATAAATCTTGAACAGTCTTTGAACTTCAAGATCCATTTGTGAAAGATTTAACATACTCCCCCTTTCACCATGCTTGAGTCTTGTCACACAGATAACCTGCAATTTCAGAAGACAGAAACGCGACTTTCTTTTTATTTTGAAAATTAATTTAATCTTGGCGCAAAACTTCTCTTCGAGAATCCAAGATATAGATTTGAAATTTTGATTTCGTATCATGTAATCGATTGAAAACAAATAAGAAACAAAATCTTTTTGGATTTTTCTAAGTTTATGCTAAAACACACCTAAAATATTTTTGATTTTTCTAGGTTTATGCTAAAACAAACCTAAAATCTTTTTGGATTTTTCAGATATGAACCATAAAGGCAATATAGAAATGAAATACTGAATCACACACTATTTTTGTGGATCCCACAACAATTGAAGCAATCAAGGATTGGAGTACGCCTACGACTCCAACCGAGATTCGACAATTCTTAGGTCTCGCTGGCTATTACCGTCGATTCATTGAGAACTTCTCAAAGATAGCCCAGCTACTGACCGCTCTGACCCAAAAAGATAAGAAGTTCATATGGGATGCTAAGACTGGAGTAGCATTCCAGTTATTGAAACAAAAGTTGTGTGATGCACCGATCCTATCACTACCCGATGGAATCGAAGACTTCATTGTATACTACGATGCTTCGCATCAAGGTTTAGGTTGTGTACTAATGCAACGAGAGAAAGTCATCGCCTACGCATCACGACAACTGAAGATTCACGAGAAGAATTATACGACCCATGATTTGGAACTTGGAGCCGTTGTCTTTGCTCTCAAAATCTGGAGGCATTATCTTTATGGTACTCAGTGCACCATATTCACTGATCACAAAAGCCTCCAGCACATTTTCAACTAGAAGGAATTGAACATGAGACAACGCCGATGGGTAGAACTGCTAAAAGATTACGAATTCGAGATTCGTTATCACCCAGGCAAGGTTAACGTTGTAGCTGACGCCTTGAGCAGGAAAGAGCGCATTAAACCACTTCGAGTTAGAGCATTAAGTATGACCATATGCTCAAATCTCACTTCACAAGTGCGTGACGCTCAGATTGAAGCCCTCAAACTAGAGAACCTAACTGAAGAAGGTTTACATGGAATGGAGAAGCAACTGGATGAGAAGCCTGATGGAACCAAGAACTTTATGGACAGACTAGGGTACCTGTCTATGGAGGGTTAAGGCAATTAGTATTCGATGAGGCTCAGAAGTCAAGATATTCCATTCATCCCGGATTAGACAAGATGTCCCACGGTCTGAGGAAACAATTTTTGTGGCCAAACATGAAAGCCGAGATAGCCACATATGTCGGCAAATGCTTAACATGTTCGAAGGTTAAAGCCGAATACCAGAAACCCTCTAGATTGTTGACTCAGCCGGTAATCCCGGAATGGAAATGGGATGAAATATCCATGGATTTTATCACGAAATTGCCCAAGTCTAGATCTGGATATGACGCTATCTGGGTGATAGTAGACCGATTGACGAAATCTGCGCACTTCGTACTGGTCAAAGAGAATGATAACATGGATAGACGAGCCAAACTTTACATAAAGGAAGTTGCTCGCGACACGGTGTGCCTATATCTATCATATCCGATCGTGATAGCCGATTCACCGCAAACTTTTGGAGATCTCTACAGAAAGCTTTGGGTACTCGACTCGATATGAGTACTGCCTACCATCCACAGACAGATGGCCAAAGTGAGAGAACGATCCAAACACTCGAAGATATGCTGAGAGCATGTGTGATTGATTTCAGACCTAATTTGGACGAGCATCTCCCTCTTGCCGAATTCTCTTATAACAACAGTTATCACACCAGCATTCAAGCCGCTCCCTTTGAAGCACTTTATGGAAGAAAGTGTAGATCCCCACTCTGCTGGACTGAGATTGGAGACAGTCAGTTAACTAGTCTCGAGTTAATCTTTGAAACGACTAAGAAAATCTTTCAAGTCCGTAATCGTCTGAAAGCTGCCCGAGACAGACAAAAGAGCTAAGCCGACAACCGACGCAAACCCTTGTCTTTCAAGAAGGGTGATCGCGTCATGCTAAAGGTGTCACCTTGGAAAGGTATCATTAGGTTCGGTAAACGAGGAAAGCTCAACCCTCGTTACATTGGTCCCTTTGAGATCACCGAGACCATTGGACCTGTAGCTTACCGTTTACGCTTGCCTGCCGAGCTAAGCAGCGTACATGATGTCTTTCATGTTTGTAATCTCAAGAAATGTCTATCTGATGAAACGCTCATCGTCCCTCTTGATGAAATTCAAGTTGACGAGACATTGCACTTCATTGAGGAACCTGTTGAGATACTTGACCGAGATATCAAAAGCTGAAGCATAGCCGCATTCCCATAGTCAAAGTACGATGGAACTCTAGACGAGGACCGGAATACACTTGGGAACGCAAGGATGAAATGCATTGAAAGTATCCGCGTCTGTTTGAGAACGTCGCATCTACCAGTAACCAGAACTGAATTTCGGGACGAAATTCTTCTAACTGGGGGAGAATGTTACACCACGTCCAAAACAGGTCAAACCTCTCTCTGTTGACTTTCTGATTTAAATATCATTACGTTTTGATTATATGATTAACTGCATTATTTTCGATAATAAACTGATAACTGATTTAAAAATCCCACGTTTGTATTCCCGTAAAAAGATGGAGGTTCTCATATTTCAAATATGGAACTTCAATAATTAAAAAAATATAAAATTTGACATTTTATATTTTATCTAAACCGATATAAATCGTTAAAACATTTTATGAACTTAAAAATGTGATTAAAAATGTTACGTTGTCAAGACTTAGCCTAACGAGATAACCGTTAACCCTATTGAGCCCGGTTAGGCCCAATAAGCCCAAAATAACCCGGATAAACCCGAAACTCGACCCGATGAATTAACTCAACTAACCGAGTCACCGACCCGAACCGGAACCCAGCCCGCGGCCCAATAGGCTTTGGGCCGAACCCGACCCTTTCCCCCTTCGCGGCCCAAACCGAGAGCAGGCCCGACCCACTTGTTTTTCCTTTGGGCTTCGGCCCAACTCTTTTCCCGAATTCATTTGGCTTCGGCCCATAGCCATCCCGAGTTTACTTGGGCTTCGGCCCGACTCCACTCCTCCTTTCATTTGGGCTTCGGCCCAAATCATAAAACAATTTAAATAAATTATTTTTGGCCCACAAATCCTTATAAGATTAACCCACTACTTTTTTTTATAAACTTTGACCCATCAACTTTATAAAACTTACCACCTTTATAGTTTAATTATACTAGGAATAAATTAATAAAAGTTATAATTTTTATGAACACCTAACCCTCTTATATTTTATAAAAGTGTTAAACTTTTATAAAACCATAGAATAAATTTATAAAAACTAATCACCTACACTTTAATACTTGGATGAATGTGAGTTTGACAACACATGATTAACCAAGGGTTATTAACTCTTAATTTGGGTATAAAAGGGAGACCACCCTTACACTTGGTTCCCCCACCCCAACACAAACACTCAAACTCTCTCCCTCTCCGTCTTTGGTTCGGCCGAGAACCACCCTCCACCATCGAGCCACCACCGTAGCTCCACCGTCGGAACCACCACAGCCGCCGGAAGCCACCACTAAGCCACCACCGAACCACCGCCACCTTCACCTGATTTCCCTCTCTTCTTTTGTGAGTATTCTAACTTATTAATTAAGTTTCGTTCATATACCGATTAAATTAATTCGGATTTCCTGACACGCTGACCCCTAGTGTAACTCGTATGGGTCAATGACCGGGTCGGTCACGTTAATTTCTCGGATCTGGACATTAATATCCAACAAACTCCCACTTGGACTGATCTAGACAATTTTAACGTGTATAGTCAGAGGCACTCTAGCTATGTATAACTGTCCGACCAGTCATGACGCTTTAAGTCGTCAGCCATGGTATATCTGTAGACCGAACAGATTACTTAGGACTTAAGGTATGTGTAAAGTCTTTTGATCCTTTCTGTATTAGACATCTGATGAACTATGAGACATGGATCTCATACTATGTTCAATCATTTTCTCGTTCTAGATTCAGTGATATAATCAAACACACAGTAAGTTTGGGTGAGGCCTCACACTCATCACTTGAATCAACGAGGGCGCCATACAATAGTACAGAATCCCATATTGCCTGAATACAACTCCCACTGAACTTCAGATCTATTCCCACAAGTAGCCTTTATGACTGGCATTAACGCGACAGCGGTGGACTACAATCAAATAATAGACCTTGGTAAACGAGAGTTATAGTATACGTCTCAGGTCAAAGGACACGATTGAGTATACCTTTAATCAAAGAAATCTCTTTATCCATGGAGTTTCATTTGATGCGAGTTACATCCAGCGTTATTCTCTAATAAGACCTTTATGTTTCGAATGTCAGCCCCTTTGAGATCCAAAAGTTAAAAAAGTCTTACTTCAAGTATCGTTCCCACGACACTTGATCGGCTACGGACTATTTAGAAAAATTCTTGGATAATTAAACGTATTAAAAACAAACACAGTTATATAATTCTTAAAATGCATTCTATAATGGAATAAGAATAATAAATATATAATTGTTAAATGTCCGTATATCCAAATACTAAATCAAAAGATGTTAACCGATTTAAGTCCTATAGCTTCTCTATGAATATCATGAGAAGCTTAAGCCATGGGCTTAGTAAATGGATCGGCTAAGTTTTGATCTCTGTCTACTTTGCTTATGCGGATATCTCCTCGTTACAGTACTTCTCAAATGTAGTGGAATTTTCTCAGAATATGCTTGGCTTTGTGATGTGCTCTAGGCTCCTTGGCTTGAGCAATGGCTCCTATTTTATCACAGAGCATCTCGATCGGTTGCTTTATTGAAGGAACCACGTCAAGATCAGTAATGAACTTCTTCATCCAAGCAGCCCCCTTTGTAGCTTCTGAGGCGGCTATATATTCAGATTCGGCTGTGGAATCAGCCACAACACTCTGCTTCGAGCTCTTCCATCAAATGGCGCCTCCATTCAGAGTGAATACGAATCCGGACTGTGATCGAGAATCATCTCGATCAGTCTGAAAACTCCCGTCAGTGTAACATCTTACAGTGAGCTCCTCATCCGTTTGTCCGTATACCCCAAGAACACATCCTTAGTTTTTCTAAGGTATTTTAATATGTTCTTTACAGCAGTGAGCAATTCCTAGAGTCTGTTGGTAACGACTGGTCAAGCTCAATGCATAGGAGACATCAGGTCTCGTGTAGAGCATAGAATACATGATTGATCCAATAGCCGAAGCGTATGGAACCTTTTCCATTTGCTTCTTTTCAAGGTCCGTAGTAGGAGCTTGTGATTTATTCAACATTGTTCCTTTAGTCATAGGAACATTTCCTTTCTTCAAATTTTCCATGTTGAACCGAGCTATTATCTTATCTATGTATGTACTTTGACTTAGTCCAAGAAGTCGCTTAGATCTATCCATGTGAATCTTTATTCCCAGTATGTAAGCGGCTTCTCCTAAATCCTTCATAGCGAAACAAGTAGATAGCCATTTCTTAACTTCATTAAGCATGGGTATATCGTTTCCTATGATCAGTATATCATATACATACAATATGAGAAATGATATAGTGCTCCCACTTGCCTTTGTATAAACACAGGGCTCATCTTCATTTTTAGCAAAAACAAACTCTTTGATTTTCTTATCAAAACGGAGATTCCAGCTCCGAGATGCCTGTTTAAGTACATAAATGGACTTATTCAGTTTGCAAAATCTATTAGGATATTTTGGATCTACAAAATCTTCAGGCTGTACCATATAGACATCCTCATCGAGGAGTCCATTTAGGAAAACGGTTTTGACGTCCATTTTCCATATTTCGTAGTCATAATACGCGACTATGGCAAGTAATATCCCGATCGATTTGATCATATCAACGGGCGAGAAGGTTTCTTCATATTCAATCCCTTGGGTTTGAGTGAAATCTTTCACAACAAGGTGTGCGTTATAGGTTTGCACAATTCCATGCATGTCGGTCTTTTTCTTGAAGTTCCATTTGCTTCGTACGGCCCGAGAACCAGGAGGTAGCTCAATCAAGTCCCATACTTGATTATCATGCATGGATTGCATCTCAGCATTCATAGCTTCTAGCCATTTTTCAGATTCAGAATCTGAAGTAGCAGCTTTGTAGTTAGGAGGTTCATCAGATGTATCCTCTATTAATAATACTTCAGGTCCATTTAGATATCCAAGATATCTATCTTGTTCCCATCGTACTCTACTACTCCTGCGAATGGTTGTGTCTATGTTTGATGGTCCAACAATTTCTTGTTGATCAGACGCAGTGACTTCCTCAGGAATTCGTGTTTCTTGAACTTCTTTAAGATAAACTTGTTATTATTTGTTCCTCGTTTCATAAATTGTTCTTCGAGGAACTTACCTTTCCTTTTGATGGAAATATAATTTGCAACTGGATGGTAGAAATAGTAACCAGAGTTACCGTAGTAACCGACGAAAGTTACATTTTCACCTCGGGGATCGAGCTTATTGTCAGAATCATTCGTGACATAAACATCACAACCCCATATCCTGAGGTAGGATAATATAGGCTTAGAGCCATGCCATATCTCATATGGTGTTTTATCCGGTTTCTTAGTCGGTGCCAGATTAATTAAGCGAGTGGCGGTCAAAAGTGCATACCCCCAGAAGGAGTGTGGCAAGTTAGTCCTACACATCATCGATTGAACCATGTTTAGCAAGGTTCAATTTCTCATTTCACTCACACCATTTAATTGTGGAGTTCCAGGAGGAGTGGGCTGTGAAATAATTCCACAGGCCTTTAGATGATCGAGGAATTCGGTGCTTAGGTATTCACTGCCTCTATCTGATCGAAGTATTTTAATAGTTCGATTTAACTGATTTTGTACTTCGTTTTGAAACTATTTGAACCTTTCAAATGTTTTGTGCTTCATTAGATAAGCATAAACAAATCTGCTATAATCATCTATGAAGGTTACGAAGTACCTTTCTTGATTTCTCGTGGTGGTCCTTAATGGTCCACATACATCAGTATGTATTAGTCCCAAAGGTCCATTGGCCCGTTCTCCTACATTTGTGAATGGTGACTTGGTCAATTTTCCAGATAAGTATGATTCGCATTCATTGAAGGAGTCTGCATTTGTGGATTCAAGAATCCCTGCATTTTGTAGCTTCCTGATGCGTGCCTTGCTTATATGACCAAGTCTATAATGCCATAACGAGGAATCAATACTATCAGTTTTGTTTCTTTTAGAAACTTGATAGATTTAGTTGTTTGTTTAAACATTTATTTCGTATATACCATGTCTTGGTTTAGCTTCGAAATAAAACATGTCATTAAAATAAGCATGAATAGTCAAACCATCAAACTTATATTTAAATCCTTGTTCAAATAATGAAGAAACATAAACAATGTTCCTGGACAATCCAGGTGCAAATAAACAGTTAACTAATTTAAATACAAGGCCAGAATGACATGTTAGAGAGTAAATCCTAGTCGCAAGAACCGGGACCTTCTTTCCATCGCCTACAATAAGCTCCATGTCACCTTGTTTTAGTTTCTTCCACTTCTCAGGTTCCTGCAAAACATTAACAATATGGTGACCACATCTAGTATCAAATACCCATGTATTGGAGGAAAGAGTGAAAAGTTCAATAACATTTATTGACATACCTGATGAGGAACTCTGTTGAGAGTTTCTTGTCATCTTCACCTTTACAAGATGAACGTGACAGTTACGTTTCCAATGTCCCACTTCATTGCATTCAAAGCAGATGCATTCCATTAAAGGTGGCGCTTTTGATTTGTCTGCTTTCTTGCCTTTGACCATTTGAGCTTAAGTCTTGGATTTATTCTTGACACCTCCATCTAAGACCCTAAGCACATCAGATGTGGTTCTGATTTTAGCACATGGTAAAAGTGCTATGAGCTGGTCCAGTGTTTCCACTGAACAGTTAATCGCATGAATACGATAACATTCGGGCAGTTTACTAAGGACAATGTCTAACGCCATACACTCAGGTATAGGTAGCCCTAGCTCAATCAGATGGTCACGATGGCCCTTCATCAATACAACATGTTCATAAATAGAGGAGTCAGGCGATACTTTAGCATTCACAAACTTTTGAAAAATGGAGTATCGTTCCTCTCTTTGTGGAAACTCAAATAAATCTTTGAGCTTCCAAACAATGTCGTAGGCACTCATGTCATGTAAGTTATACCGGAAATCTGGTGACATGATGGACAGGATAAGCTTAGTTACCTCATGAGAATCATTGGTATGCTTATCCAATTCTGCCTTCGTACGCTCATTTTGTAGGAATGATGGCAGATTTGATATAGGCCTGTCCAGGACATAGAGTTTGCCAAACACCTTCAGAACACTTCTTAGGGTGGCTTGCCATGGGATGAAGTTGGTCGCGGTCAAAGTGTCCAGTTTTATCATTGACATTAACGGGTTTGAGTTTTCAATAGCCTTCTGAAAAAATAAGCAAAGTATTTTAATTAGTATTTTCGATGTTTGGAATTCTTAAAAAAATGTGGTAAGTATTTTTATATTTAAGAATTATGAGAATTCAATCAGTTAATTACTAAAGGCAGCTGTAGCATGCAATCAATAGTAACTAAGTAAAAGAACTGACATCGAATGTCAATTGTGAATATTCGGTCACAACTCTCATTTATGAGGCCACAATAACATCGAATGTTTTTATGCGATACGTTTAGCCTCATCTATGCCCACTTATATTTACAAGGATCCACGTTACGGTGTTGTAGCTCCAATAACGTGACCCCCTGCAAAGTAGAGGAATAGTTATCCGAGGTAGCCACATGTACAATTACGGTGCTGTAGCTCCAATAATTAGTACCTTAGAATACACCCTACGCGCCAAGTACGGTGCCGTGGCTCCAATACTAACGTTTCGGTAAATGTATTCCAAGTTGGGTTAGACCTGAGACGACATTAACTATTAATTATTAATTACCGGATAGGGATATTAAACCAATTTTAATATATTTATTTTTATCGTTTGATCAAGAACGAAAAACCCTATCATCACTCGGGACACCTTATTAAATAACCTATTATTTAAAATTGCCTAGGCGTTCGCGACTGAGTAATATGTGTGTTATCGGCCATTTGGTCACTTAACCTTGCTAGAGCCTGATTAGCAAGATTAATTAGGGTTAGGAGGTATACTATTATATTAAATATAAAACAACCACACGGTAGGCAACTCTTGCGTCTTGTGTCTTGTTATAGCTCCCACTGACCTCCAGAAGTCCTCTTGGTTTCTCGTTGGATCTTTAGTCTTTGGTTTACAAAATGGAAAGTTTTCAAAAATGGAAAGTTTCCATAATTGGAAAGTTACAAAAATAGAAACCCTAATATCTAATTTACAACTTTGAACCCTAAATTGGGCCAATCAAACCATAACTACTAAATTACAATAATGGGCCAACAGTTGGGTCAAACCATAAACAATCACAACAACCACAAAATTTAATAAAACTAAATACGAGGGTCGGGCCGAAACACACATATGATATATATTTTTTTTTTGAAAAATATATATATATATATATATATATATATCCATATATATAAATTCGAGATTTATATATCTCTACTATCTTATTATACATATTGTATCAAAGTGGTTGAAATTTAAGATGTACAATTATTTATGCATAAGGTACAAGTGAAAATTAAGAGGTACAATATGTGTTGCTTCATATACAAGTGTACAAGCTTTAAAGATCCGGGTTTATGTATTTGTCGGACCGGGTTACCCGAATGAATTTAAGATCCGCGTCTTTCTCTTTTGTTTCTGCAAACCCTAAAGCGCCTAACCCAAAAGTTCTTGCGCGAGTTTCTTACCCATCTTCGTCTCCGTACAAGCGCCTAACCCAAAAGCAACCTGCAACCTGCAACAAAGCGAAGAAATCAGAAGGCTCCATCCCTAGGAGGTACGTTTTCAGACCTCTTTCTCTCCACAGTATCCTATTCTATCAAGTAAATCAATTTGATTTTGAAGAAACACAAATCCTACGGTTGATCTCCATTTAATTCCTAATCCGACGGTTTTGCTTGTTTTTCACACGGATCGTGGCTGAATTGAGGAGGATGGGGGAGCCTAGGTCGAATTTCTTTGTCTATAAAGTCACCCGGATTCGTATCTCATTTGGCACATCCATCTGCTTACAATTTCAAGTGATATCCGGTAATTTCTGTGAATTTTCAATTATCTTATTCGTTTTTATATTTTGGTGTTAAAATCTAACCAATTCTTATTTGTTTTGCAAGTATACATTCTACAAACATTGCTGCTGTTGCTGCTGTTCTATTTTTCAATTCAAGAAATCTGTTTTAAGGTCCTGTAAGTATACATTCTATTAATTAAGAAATCTGTATATGAGTGCTGCTGTTCTTATTTGTTCATATAGTGTTCTTGATGGTAAATAAGCTTAAAAGCAACTGTTTTTGGTTATAAATCTGTTCATTAATATGTTTTTTTTATAAATCTGTTCGTAAATCTGTAGACATGATACATTGATTAGTTGAGTTAAGCTATTCTTTAAATGACCACTGTTCTCAATCAGTTAAGTGTTTACACTGTCCATGTAAACATACCCTTTTAGAAACATGAATCATGTAATCAAGACTAAGTTTGGATGGATGTTTAGAGTTTCATATGAATCCATTGGTTTTTCAGTTTCTTAAAACACTTTTTAAGTCAAAGTATGTCAAGTATGTCAAACTTTGCTAAATCTTTTATGAAATCCAGATAGATAATTAAATGGTTATTTTGTAGCCACAATAGTGTACATTCATTAGTGACCTATCTAAGTTGTATGCTTTTTAGATAAAGATTAGTGACTTATCAGGAACAATGAATGCTTAATGAGAGACTTGATTTTAAAACAGATCTTAAAAGTTTGTGAAGATTACTACTTTAACTGCTTATATAACCAGGCATGTGTGTCGAATAAGTGCAGCTTCACTGCATTTTGTATATATGTGTAGAATAAGTTCAGGTTCATTTGGGTGATCGATAGAATAAGTTCAGGTTCATTTATGGAAATGGGTCAATATGGGTCTTAGTTTATTGATGCAGCCATGTTTTATTAAGTTTTATAAATCCTCTTTTTATGACCACATTTATGCTTCTGATTAGGTGTTTTATAGATTCATAATTTTTAATATGTAAACAGTTTGGTTAAATCATCTAGCAGATACTTTGCCTTTTTCCAAAGTCCTTATAAGCAGACTTGACTTAAATGATCTCTAAAAATCTATATTAGTTGGCAAAATAAGCATTTTGGGTAATGAGTGCTGCTGTTTTTATAAACTTCAGGTACTCCCTTTGCAGTCATATTTTAGAAACATGTGCTACTTGCAGAGAGTATCTTGCATAAGAGGGCCTTTTAGGTTGTTGATATCTGCTGGGTTAGAAATTTATACACCCGATGACATGAATAGAATGATTAATTTACATAACAATGAAGCCAGTTGTTTTATAACAGGACTTGCCAAAGTCATTCCAAAAGAACTGGGTCAAGCCAGTCAGCAATATGCTAAAAAACACAAGAACAATCTGATTACGTCAACACTTATAGTTAATGTATTACAACTAATATCTAAGTGGCTATTTATATACATTATTTGTTTATTCTTGAGAGTGTTGCTAAAAATATACTGAAAACAAATTTACCTTTTGTTAAGAGATGAAATCCAAAGCATGTAAAACTTAAGAATTGCACCTGAACCTCACCTTCAAAAAGAATAATAGCTGAATTTAGACCTTTAAAACAGGAAGGAATCCTGAAAGCACTACAATCTCTTTCAACTTGTAGCCTTGCAAAACTTTGGAGGGGTAAGTTTGTGACAACTTGATTAGTTATGGTCTTTGAAAGTATATGAATATTCACAAGTCTGTTTGTAATGGAATTTTTTTTTGAATTGATTGAAGGAAAAGAATTATTTAACATATTACTTTGAAGTTTTTCTATTGCAGATTTTAAATTGTTGGTTTTATGTTTTTATAGTGTTGCAGGTTCGTCTTTGGTTGCTCCTTACTGCTATTTGCTTTGTGTTTGCCTCAAACCCAGACCCATAAGTGTTTATGGATCAGTTGGAGATGGAGCTGCTCTTTGGTTCTTCTATCAACCCGTTAATGAATCAGGAGCAGTTCTACATCACTGTTTGAGTTGGAGGTTACAAGAGGTCCAGTAGTTGCTTAGTGTTACTGGTGGAGGTATGTGTCTAATTCCTATTCATGGGTTTAAATTTCTGATTTGGTGTTTTTTATGCTATTGTTAATTAGTTTCCTGAAAATGAAAATAAATATAGAAAAATGCAGATTCAAAATTAAAACTTCGCACCTCTACATGAAATAATGCCTGTGACATCCAGAAACCTGTCTTTTGTGTTTATTTTTCATCCTTAATGTTTAAGTATTGAAGATTTGGACTGATCATTGTTGTATTGTTTACTGAAAAGGTTTCCAAACACTACATATATTTTTTTCTAGCCTAATCATGTATTTATAAGGGTATTTTAGGTATTTATATGCATACAGTATGGTTATTATGGCTGATTATCTTTTTATAGAAGTGAAATTTAGGACTGTTTTGTTAATGCTTTGACCTTTTATAGTCAATACCTCTTTGTTTGGAAATCAGGCAGTTGTGAACGGTTCTGTTTGGCTGGTTTAGGCCACAAGATGTCATGCAGCCATCAATGGTAAACCTCCATAAAGTCTTCTTTTTGTTTATGCAGGTTTGTTTTCTCAAAGATAAACTCAGAAACGTTCCATTACATGTACACCGATTCATTATTCATTTGGTCTGAAAGAAAGAGACAAAAGGGAAAAATACTATGGTTTTCTGAGCGACACCCAAATTATTTTATTCTTTTTTATGCATATTTCGGTCATTAAAATATGATTTTATTGGATAGGTTGTGAAGGTTGGTGATTTTGGAGTGGCCCGAGTCCAGACTCAATCTGCAGTAATGACTACAAAAACGGGAACATACATGTGGATGGCACCTGAGCTATTAGAATGCCCTCTTGTTCTTATCACAAAAAGTTATTTGGTGATAAGTTGGGTCTATGCCTTGAACTGAGCAGCTTTGTTGCTATAGTGTTTATCACATATTACCTTTATGAAATAAATTTTTGACTTGAGTATCATTTCTTCATTTGAATTTAATATTTTATCATTTCGATGCTATGACTGTTCAGTTGGATAGGTCTGTTAATTTGATGGTTCATGTTTGTTTATAGCAGTTTAATATTGCAACAAAATAGTTTGTTTCATCCACGTGTTGGAAGACGACATTGCAGCAAAATAGTAGATTTTCAATGAAACTTCTGATGAATATTTAAGTTGATTTTCTAATTAATTGTGGCTTCAAGTTGCAACATCTCATGTTGGTTTGTTGATGTTTTCTTCTTGTACTGAAGAGTTGATTTCTGTTGGTTTGTTGATGTTTTAGCTTGTACTGAATATTTGGTAATTTATTGATTTATGTGCAGATTTCCAGCAACATAGTTTTTATGATTCATTAGGATCTCTTAAATTAAGAGACTTCATTCATTATCCGTATGTTTTCTAATTGATATGTTCCATCTCTTCTCCATTTCTTCATTAGTTCAATAAATTGACAACGTAGTAATCTTATTATCCAAATTTGGGTTATTTACATGCACATAGAATAAAATTGCAAAGCAGTTTATGTAGTTTGGGTTTTTCGACCGGTTCGACTTGTTTTGTCTAACCCGTTCAACATACGTTAAGGTGACCTGTTTGATCCATTTACCGACTCTTTTTTGCCCAATACATTGGAAAATTTGGGATTCGTCACCGATAACCAAATTTGTTGTATTTTGATCTATAGTAGTTGATTACACAAGTTTGTTTGAGTTATATATAGAGTAGTTGCTGAAAAGTATATCACATAGCATTTGTTTGATAGTGTGTTTGAACACAAGTAGTGAAATTGACAAGGCACTTGAATACATGACGAAGTCCAGTAGCCAATCTTCAAAATTTATATTCTATGACCTTTCGGTTATGCGAACATGTAATTTGATCCGGCTATAATTTGATATTTAAGTTTTTCTTCTTCATAATAGTGTGTTTTGTAACCTCCACCTTCAAAATGTAGAATCAATTATTCATTTAATTAAATAGTGTGTTTTGTAAACAAACTAGATTTTACAACAAGTTGAGACCGGACTGCATCTCGCTAAAAAACGAATACCTTGATGTAAATTGTCGTGCCGCCATAACAAGCGAACAAATGACGAATAACGCCCTATAAACTGTCGCCGCCGCAACGCGCGGGTACCCCCTTAGTATATATATATGGATATCTTGCAATTATCAAATAATTCAAAACAAATTAAAATTATATTCACGATTTGGAATTAAATCGAAATCATGAATTACCGTTTAAATAAAAGACCGGTTTTCGATTTGCGTGCGGTGATCAGGGCTCTGATACCACTGTTGGGTTTTACAGTGGTGTTCGGGTTACCCATTTAGTAATTTTTTTTATTACAAAAAATATATTTATATTTAACCAGATAAATATATATTAACAGATTAACGCGGCGGAAACATTAATTTTATTAAAACACGAAAACCGTAAAACCGTTATAGGATCAAATCACCATAAACACGCAAACACGAAAATAAATATAACGACAAAATTAAATATCTAAATAATTTAGATATACCTTCGCCGGATCCGAACAACCGTTCGAGACACCGGGATTCAACATGTCGTCGCTAGGGTTGAACGAAACTGTGGAGTCAAACTTCATCATCAAGTCTTCTACCGAGTTGACCGGGTGAGTTTCTTCGTCACCAAGAAATTGGGTGACCGGTGGATCTTAATACATAAATTTCGTTAATGGCGGAATCATCCCGAAGCACAAACCGGAACCGGGGTTAGAAACCCCGTGCTCGACGGACACAATTGGCGGCGACGCGGTGGCCGGCGGCGATGGTGCTTCGATCGCCGGAGGCAGGGCAGCGACGGAATCCAGTGACAGCTTCACCGGATAGAGTGGACAAGGCCATGAGCGGGACGGGATCGTCGAGGCGGCACCGGTGGCAGTTGGTGGCGGAGAAGACAGCGGCGCGCCGCCGTGAGTAGCGACGGCAACGGTGATGTTTCCGGCGGAGGCGGTTGCGATGGTCGGAGTGGCGATGGCACGGCGGCGGAAACCATGGTGGTGCGATCGGAGGAGGGCCGACGGTCGGGCGGCGACGGTTGGCGGCTGGCAGCGGAGGAGGGCGTTGGTCGAACCCAAGAGGGTTGTCGACCGGATCGCAGAGAGGGAGAGTAGAGAGAGTTTTAGGGATTTGATTTTGGTTGCAACTGGATTAACCCTAAACCCTCAGGATCAGTTATATTTATAACTGATCCTAAACCTATTTGAATCCAATCCATAGTGGTTTAATCTCAATTATCTCTTAAATAAACTATTTTATTTATAACCTCTTATTTATCCACTTAATTAATTAATTATCTAATTTATTTAAATTCATAAATCAAATAAATACAATTAATTAATCAACCATTTATTTAATTAACTAAACTTAGTAATTAAGTTTCGTTCATATATCGATTATATTAATTCTAATTTCCTGACACGTTGACCCCTAGTGTAACTCTTACGGGTCAATGACTGGGTCGGTCACGTTAATTTGTTGGATCTGGACATTAATATCCAAAAAAAGGTAGGTTATGGGGCTTTTATTGTTAAGAAGGGGAGTAGGGAAGATGTCGTGAAGATACGAGGCGGTGTGAAGGGCCTCGACCCAAAAGGTAGCGGGTAAGGAGGCATGAGTAAGGATGGTGAACATGATGTCGTTTAGGCGACGGATCATGTGTTCAGATTTCCCATTTTGTTAGGAGGTGTAGGGACATGAGAACCAAAGTTGTATCTCGTGGGTAGTGACGAAATTTTTTAAATTATTATTGTCAAATTCGCCTCCTAAATGGCATTGAACAATTTGAAGTTTAAGGTGAAACTGAGTTTGCACAAACTGATGAAACTGTGTCAGCTTTGAGAATGTTTCAGAATTAAATTTTAATGGGTGCACCCAGGTATACTGAGTGAAATCATCGATAACTACCAGATAATATTTATAGCCCTCATGGCTAAGCACAGGTGAGGTCCACAAATCACAATGAATTATTGAAAAAGGTAAAAATGTACGAGAAACAGAATCGGTAAAAGGTAACGTTTATGCTTAGATAACTAACATGATGAACAAACAAAAGTAGAATCAAGTTTAGAAAAAGAAATAAAACTCTTTGAACATAGAAATTCCATAACGGGCTTGCCCGGGTGACCAAGCCTATTATGCCAAAAATGAGATCCATGTGTGGAGGCCATGAGAACAGAAAGTAAGGCATTATTGGTAACCGGGTAAAGCTGACTGGCTATTGTGGCGACTCAGGATAGTGCCATCCGTGAAATCCTTCATAGAAAAACCAAACGGATCAAACTCAATTGAGGTATTATTATCTATATTAAATTGACGGACAGAGACAAGATTTTTATTCACAGAAGGATTAAAGAGGACAAGTTTTTGTGGTTAAGAGTTTTTGAGGTGGTGGAAATAGTGGAGGAACCTGATCCAAGAATTGGAACCTGGTTGCCATTACCTACAAATATTATGTAGAATAATCAGACAATTTACCTGCGTCATTGGCAATGTGAGAGGAGGCTCCTGTGTAAAACCACTACACGATCTTACTACTGCATGATTCGGTAAATGGATAAGCAACGAGAAGTAAATAAAGCTTTGCTTTATTGATTCACTAAGAGGATTACACAAAGTCTAGAGAGAGAGAGTTACACACTCAGTTACACACACTTAGGAGTAGAATATGACAGAAGTTCTAACTAGCTCTCTCTCTAATGAGCTATTTATAATGTCGACATACTAAGTGACGGACCACCAGCGTACCATTTGGTACGCCCGTACCAAATAGGCTGCGGACCATTTGGTACGCCGACATTAGTATGTACCACTATGACTCATAAAGATACTTTGACTTAGATACAATACACGAGATATAACGTAGCATAGGAATATGCTCTAACAAACTTCCCCTTAACGTGTAGTGTATCTAGCTATCTATCTATCTAACAAAATTTCAGTCTTCAATCTTCAGCATTTCTGTGTGCGATCTTCAACTTGAAATCTTGTCAAAAATAGAGCTTGCATGGCTGGATCAATCTTGAATAGTCTTTGAACTTCAAGATCCACTTGTGAAAGATATAACATACTCCCCCTTTCACCATGCTTGAGTCTTGTCACACAGATAACCTGCAATTTCAGAAGACAGAAACGCGGCTTTCTTTTTCTTTTGAAAATTAATTTAATCTTGGCGCAAAACTTCTCTTCGAGAATCCAAGATATAGATTTGAAATTTTGATTTCGTATCATGTAGCGACCGATTGAAAACAAATAAGAAACAAAATATTTTTGGATTTTTCTAAGTTTATGCTAAAACTCAGGCACAATCATACTCATAACATCTGGATATGTTATTGTATTGATTAAGTTTGCTTTGACCAGTGTACTCCACACTATCAGACATACTCAGTTATGTTTTTGCTTTTATATCACACTTTATGATTTCATTTGTGATTTAATCACATAATGATCGTATTCATGAATCAGTCAATTGTGTTCCATGCAAAAAGAAATAAGAACGTTAAATCGTCTACCTTAAGATCGATCTTTCGATACGCAGATAAGGCCTCGGATTTAACAAAATAAGAAAATAAAACAAGTTGAAATTGTATAACCCAACAACAATCAGGTCGGTACGCAGAGAAAGTCCGATGAGTTATACGAAACACCAAAGAAAATAAAGCAGAACGTCAAACGAACAACAATCAGGTCGATCTTTCGATACGCAAAGAAAGTCTGATTGTTTGACAAAATAAAGAAAATCAAACAAGTTTAAATCTTTGCAAAATGAACACATGTATACACAGTGACTTCTCATTTTCTATTTCACATATCTTTTTCTTGATATATCATGAGAAATGTATCAAGATGTTGTCCACTTGGTCAAGCATTAGTATTTAATGTGTATCACATTTGAATACTTTCTGATTTAAAGTCGAGCCTACCAAGCACATCGAGCAATGATCTTATGACTATCTCATCTATTTTATCCACGAGTCAGACACGTAAGCCAATGTACCATCATTTCCCAAACATGTCGGATCAATTTCCATTTTTCTCCCACTTAAAATGAAAACTCTATTTTTGGATTTTCATTTTAACACAAACAGAAACACAAAGACGCTATTTTTGGTTTTTCAATTTTCTCCCCCTAAACTACATACGGAAAAACTTGCAGTTTGAAATATGAAACATTCAATTTAAGTTAAGTAGGAGACTCCACTATCAATAACTGCTTGAAGCTAGAACGTCTCAATCACCAACAGGTCTTCTTGAAGTAACCTGCACACTGGATTTAAAAATTAGACTTCAAAGGACCCGAAGCACACAGCTTCTGGTCGACCAGTGTCTTCCACAAAATCAGTTGCAGCATTTGTAACCAACTTAGGTCGCCACTGCATTTTTGCTTTTTCATGTTTAACTGAGTCATCATCACGTGATGAACCACCAACACTCGAATCAAATTTGAAAAATTGTTTTGTTTTAGATTTTGATTTGAAAGGTGTTGACTCAGTAAAACTTCTGCCTGATTCATCGATAAGTGTGGCAGATTTGTTTGAAAATGAACGTTTTGCAATTTCAGGACAATCTTGTGCCATGTGTCCATTTCGGCGACATTGATAACACAAACGATATGATCGTTTAGATTGTGGTTTGCCCTGAAATTGATGACATCTTTCATCAGAGTCATAACTATCAAGACAAGCGTCAAAAACTTGAAACCTATTAGCATGTACCCATTCGGAAGTAGGACTTCGAGGAGTGGAATTTAATCTAAATGAAGAAGATTCTTTCAGAGAACTTGTAGACGAATCTTTCTTCTTTTGTGTTCCCCCGAATCCTTTCTCAATAGTAGAAATGAATACATGTGCCAAATGATAGATTTGTTCAAGACTTGTATCTTTCTTCGCCTTTTGAGTCTTCTTTGGCATGGTCTTCTTATCTTTCTGCTCAAATCTCTGATTGTTATTACCCAAACCGGATCGTTTATAACCGCGTAACTTTGAAAAATCCACTTGAGATTTAGAAGAACCAGCTTGAGCAACTTCGGTAAATTTAGCTTTAATACCCTTCAAATTGTTAGCTTGAACAAGCTTAGCAGCCAACTTTTCATCAGTCCCTATCATCTCATCTGTCTCCACTTGCTTGGTTGAAAACTTTGGTTTCTCAGATACAAATTCAGTATAATCTCCAGTTATGTCAGAAGAATGAATATCAGCCAGAGCATCAGATGAGATAACTGGATGTGGAATTTGATTATACTCTTCGCTTCCAAAAACTTTCTTGAAATTTTCATCTTTGCACAAGTAGCTTGTGAAAGAATGTGAATTCTTCAAATTGTTCAATTGTCGCTTCAGATCCAAAACTTCAACATTTAAATCAGAAATTTTCTTTTGAGCTTCACCCAATGCTTTTTCTGATTCAATCAATTGCTCCGAAGCTCCATTGGACAAAAATTTCTCTTTTCTCATCTGATCATGTGCATCATAGACTTCTTGAGTAATTTTCTTCACCCTTTCCTCATGAATCTCAATATTTCTTTTCAACAACTTGTTGTCATGTGTCAAAGTTGTGACTTTATCAAGTAATGTTGAATGTTCCATTTGATGATCATGTTCCTTAGCAGTAACATCATCAAACTCTTTCTTGAGAGCATCATAAGATTGCTTCAGCGATTCTACTCTTGCAGTTGATTTCTTAAACAAATGATCAAAATCACCAATCGCATCTTTTGCTTCACTCTCCCATTTCTCAACACTTTTGACCAACTCTTCATTCTCAGTTCGCAACTTCAAAATTTGTTCTTTATCTAAAATAACCATTACATCCAATTTTGCTTGAAGCTCAACAAACTCTTCCATCAAAGTATTCTTTTCTTTAACTAAATTCTCATTTACTATGAGAATCTCATCATAATCTTCAACCTTCTTCTTGAGACTTTCTAATTCGTCTTCCTTCTTCTCATCTGCCACAATCAATTTTTCTTTTTCAGAACTCAATTCTCGAATCTTTCTGTCTTTTTGAGCACAAAATTCACATGTTGACTCATACCACTAACTTCAGATTCACTTGTTTCAGATTTACTAGTCTCAGATGTATACCCACTCGATTCAACCTCAATATTTGCAATTAATGCATAATTGTCTGAAGGGCGGACTATAAACGCAGATTCAACTGGAAAATCTTTAGCCCAATCATAATCTTCATCAGCTAGAGATATCATAGCTTTAACTTCTTTATCTTGAACATTCTTATCAGAAGTACCCTTATCAGATGACTGTTTAGGACAATCCCGAGCAAAATGTCCATGTTTGGCACACTTAAAACATTGAATCGTTCGTCTATTCAAACCAAGTGTTTCTCCTTTAAGAAGAGATGTCTTACCATGTTTCTTCATAAATCTCCTTCCTCTCTCCACTACCATAGCAAATTGCCATTCCAAATCGAGTTTATTTAATTGATCATCATCCAGATGATTTAAATCCTCGCCAAACAATCCAGATTGACCAATTTCACTAAATATAGATCCCGACGAAGAAGATATGAAAGCAGATAACAAAGCAGCTAGATCTTCGGTTGCTTGATTAGAAGTAGACTTGCTTAATGATTTATCAGGAATTGTAAAACTACAGCCTGAAGAATAACCAGTATTTTATGACTTTCCAGCAAAAAAAATGTTGTTACTGGTGGATTACTGCTTGAAACAGAATGTGCCTTTGCTTTAGCATGCATGGTAGCAGAATTTTCTCCAAAGTATACTTCAGGATTTTGAACAGATGGAGTTGTGGACTTTTTCACAAGTAGTTCCATTTCACGAGCTTGTAATTTGCTTATTAATTGATTGAATGCACAACTTGAGTAGCTTGGATCATTAGTCAACATCATAACAAAATTTTCCCATTTTTCTGGTAGAGCTTCTAGAAACTTCTCCTTCAATTCATCACTTTCCTTCTTGACACCTACAACTTCAAGTTCATTGATCAAATGCGAAAACCTTGCAATCAAATCTTTGATTTTTTCATCATCACAATGTCCAAAATTATCAAATTCTTTCTTTAAAACCTTCGTCCGAGTCTTCTTGTATTGCTCATTACCCTCACATCTTTCAGCTATAGCATCCCACAATTCTTTACAAGTTGTGTAATTCTCAAACTGATGCATCAAGTCTTTAGGTAAAGCCATTGTAAGAAAGCTATACGTTTTCTTCTCTCGGGCAAAGAATTTCTTTTCATCAGCATCAAAATCACTTATCATCTTTGGCTTTCTTGGGCTTATAATTGGATACTCATATTCTTTTTCAATCGGAATCCAAGAATCAACATCTTGTGAAAATATGTATGACTCAAATCGTTTCTTCCAATTGTAACAACTTAGGCACCTTCTGAGTTTTTCCTATCTCATTATCATAGTTCATCATTTCTTGTATCGATGTTTGGGCAGCTGAAAATGCATGAAAATCACTCATTTGAATTTAATAATCGACCGTAAAAAATTGACGTAACTAAAAAACGAAGGTCTTCCAAGCGGATTTTGGGGGTCAAAAGGGAGAGTAGTAGTCTAGATCTTGGAAAGACGAACGTTTTGGATGGTATTAGCTCCCGTAACTCTCAACGGTTTGCAAGTTATGTCAAATTTAGTGAAGACATGTTTTCTGCCAGCGGACCAACCTGTTCTCAGCGGACCAGTTCCGGACCAAACAAACTCAGCGGATCAAAAGCGGACCAGATTTGTACGTGCGGACCAGACACGGACCAGGTATATTCTACGGATCAAATTTGATACGGCGGGCCAAATGGTACGGCGAACCAAATGGTACGACGGACCAGAAAATAACCGCCACATACCAATTTTGAAGATTGCCTTCCGGACCAACTGTTCTACGGCCGGACCAGAAGCGGACCACGCTGATCACGACTGATTTTTGCGAATTTTGACATTTGGAGTTGGAATTTGGTTCAGTAAGATGCGAAATCACTCCAGGAACACTCAGAAATCATTTTTCACCTCGGAAACACTCGAAATTGAGAAAATTTGATGAAAAACGAAGAAAACCCACACTTTCTCACTCTAGAACTCGAAAATTGACCAAAATCACAGCAGTAGAGCAACCAATTGCTCTGATACCACTTGTAAAACCACTGCACGATCTTACTACTGCATGATTCGGTAAATGGATAACCAACGAGAAGTAAATAAAGCTTTGCTTTATTGATTCACTAAGAGGATTACACAAAGTCTAGAGAGAGAGTTACACACTCAGTTACACACAGTTAGGAGTAGAATATGACAGAAGTTCTAACTAGCTCTCTCTCTCTAATGAGCTATTTATAATGTCGACATACTAAGTGACGGACCACCAGCGTACCATTTGGTACGCCCGTACCAAATAGGCTGCGGACCATTTGGTACGCCGACATTAGTATGTACCACTAAGACTCACAAAGAGAGCTTGCATGGCATCACCACTGATCCTGACCATCGTCCTAATCCACTGATCCTGACCATCATCCTAATCCACTGATACAATACACGAGATACAACGTAGCATAGGAATATGCTCTAACATCATGTATCCATATACCACTGATCCTGACCATCGTCCTAATCCATAGTGAGAGCTTGCATGGCATCACCGAGTTGAGTGGGCTCCAGGGGGTCGACGTCCGCGAGATTCACTTGGGCTGGAAAGGGGCATGGGGGCGGGGCCCAATAGGGACCGGGAACCCAATACGGCATCTGAGGAGGATTTTAGGTCGGCGGAGCACGGGCCGAAGGGCCAGGTGAGTAGCGGGTAGCAGTAGATCGCTGGTTCGACCGAGGGTTCTATTCCCGTCACTGACTTGGAGGGCGACGGTTCTGCCAACAAGGAGGTGGAGCGGGCGGTTCATTGGTGGCAGCCGCAACAACTGGAGGAACATGAGCGGTTTCCCGAGCAGTCTGACGAAGAAATTCTAGATGAAGCATGTTACACGTCGTCTCCTAAGATGGAATCGTCTAATTGATGTAGGAAGCCACACTGTCGTATTCCTTCAGGAGGCCACGAACTAACCGAAGGACACGTCACTGATTAGAGACGGGGGAGTCAACATCGCTTAATTGATCAGCGATATCTTTGAAACATTGGCAGTATGCTTCCAAGGAAGGCATATCTTTCAGGGTTAAGTTAGAGAATTCCTCCTCTAACGCTATAGCACAAGCACCTTTATTATTGAGAAATAAATCTCTAACCCTGTTCCAAGCTTCAAGAGCAGTCGACTCATCTGCAAGAACACGGACAAGAAGCTCATCAGAGAGCGTCCCGTAGATCCACAGAAGGACCTTGGCATGGAGTTTTACCCATTGGTTATAGTTAGAAGCATCCGACGCAGGGGGTTTTGTGCCATCGATGTGATTATACACATCGTGGATTTCAACGTGAAGTTTGAAAAGACGAACCCACGTTGAATAGGTTACGTTCTTACCGTCAAGAACACGAACATGATGTTGTATATTAGGAACCATATAATACAGGTGGTGAATGGCTGGGGTTTCTTTGGTTGAGGCCTTGTCCGACATCGAGATGTTGAGGATTGAGGGTAGAGGACGGTGATCGAGATCACCGGTTTAGGGTTTTAGGGAGGGCTCTGATACCATGTAAACTTGGGTAATCAATCCCCTTGATCTCATTAGAGGATAATACCTCAAATAAATAGTACATGCATGAGGAAATACATGGAAACCTAACCAACTAATTTAGGGCAGATATACACATTAATTACAATAGAATAAATCACAATCTCCAATAATATCCCGAGAGATATTATCCGTTAACAATTCCACCCATTTATACTCAAACTAGGAGTTTCAAGCTATTAAAGACCAAACAAGGGTATTTATAGATGTAGGAAGGATGGAAATTTCACTCCTTAGGCAATGTGGGAGGAAATTTCGTAACTTGCAAATCAACAACAACATCATACTTGTTTTTGCAGTTCCCTTTTCGTTATAACTCGGTTTCGCTTGCGGTTTTCGCCTATGCTTATCATTTTCGGAGTACTATCTTATGGGAGAGAGAAATTCAACATTAATGATGTCGAGGATTGGGCCAAAAAAATTAAAGAACGGGTCAGGTTTCGAATATGGAAAGTAGACGGATGTTACATTTTCCCCTACTTTAGGGAATTTCGTCCCGAAATTAGTAGAGACTTTATGAGACCATGCACATGACGAAAAGGTGTAATGAGAAAAGGTGAATACATTTATGATTATCAATCAAGAGGTAGCGACGATATAGAGGATTTCACCGAAGTGAGAATACCACTTCGGTTACTGAATCATTTACATCGGTATCACTTTTTACCTATCCGCAAAGGCTAAGTAACTAAAAGTGATAAAGAGGTTGACATATATTTTTGATACAACCATCAGCTAAGGTCAGTCCTTGGTTCAACTCCTAGCCCATCCTTAAAGCACCATTGATGTTTATATATAGGTTGTACCGCACCTAACCCACCACATCTTTGATACCTAAAAATGTACTAGTCGCCTACGGAGAACCACCTATTCCACACAACAACAAATGAGCTTAGAGATCACAATAGTGAAATATGAAATGAATCACACGAAATAGCTTGACGTTGACTTATTATCAACACATGATAAGCGACAAGAAGCGGGAGATAAGATCATAGTTTGGCCTGAAGACCAAGATTATGCGAGACCAACTGACCATAGATTGAAACCCACAGTCTCCCCTACTTTAGAAGCGAGACTGGAGGTATGGAATGCGAGGGGTGGGTGTAATATGTATGCATTTGAAAATCGTAGAAGAGATCTTAACATAACATCAATGAAGTTGTTCCATATGATAAAAAAAATGTGATCACGAATTTTTCATCAAGAAAACGCATCAAGTTCTGGTTATGCTAGATAGGTTGCGACCCACATCCGGCTCATCCACAAGACGCGAGGCCTAGATAAAATCCGTAATGATCTCTTGTCTAAACCTAAGACCTGGTTCCCATGACCAATACCGATCGTATGATGTAGCTAGCATCACACACAATCGTTGGTTATAACACGTATGGGTCCCGGTTTAACAAGTGTAATAAAAAATGAGGTAGTGAAATCACAGCTAAAACGTGAGGTGGTGAGAAAAATCCAATGACAAATGAGTATTCTATAATCACAAAACAACTAAAAAAAGAAAAAAAAATAGTGTGCGAGCAAATTAGATCCAAGTTCCAAAAATCAGTCAACGCCAAAGAAGGATTGAGTACATGAGTTGTGTCCGACGACATGCGTTAAGCAGCATAAGTCGAATGCATGATTCAAATAACATGAACATCATGGATCGAATAGCATGATTCAGACAACGCGAATCCCAATACATGCATGGAGAAATTATAAATCAAACATAAAATTGAGTATTGAATATCACAAATAAAGACTACAAAGTTATCAATACCAAATGAACTCGTAGATCCCGGATAGAATGGTACATATTAGATCCATATATCGAACAAATCGGTCATTGGTTGACCGTTGGCAAAAAATAAATAGAGTATTAAATTTCGAAGCCGTTAATTGAACGGAAGTCGCAATCACGTATCGAACAAAAGTTATATTCGTGAAACGATCATTGATTTAACAAGAATCAATCCATGAAGAAGAAATCGAGTACCCGAATTTAGCAACAAAAGATGGATTCGTGAATCGACTATTGAGTCAACAAAAGTCGAGTTCACGAATAAAATAATCAAAAGTTAAACTCATAAGTCGACTATTGAGTTAACAGCAACCGAGTCCATGAGTTTAAATATCACGCGTTGAATTCATGAATTGATTATTGAATCACCAAGAATCGAGTTCATGAATTTCAATAACAAGAATGAGTTTCATGTATCGACTATTGAATCATCAGAAATTGAGTCATGAAATTAAATAGCAAGACTGGGATTCATGGATCGACGATTGAATCACCAACATTCAAGTCCATGAATTTAAATAACAAAAGTGGAATTCGTGGATCGATTATTGAATCACCAACGATCAAGTCCATGAATGTAAATGACCAATAATCTAAATTCACGGATCGACCATAATAGTCGAGTCTATGAATTTAAATAAACAAATATCGAATTCGAAAAATGACTGTTAAGTTAAATCCATGAATACAATAACGAAATTCCCCTTGAGTTTATGGTTGAGTAATACAAGTTCCATGATTTAAAGTCGAGAGTGGGATTTATAGAAAGTTTGAATATCGCTAAGGAAGGCGATCACAAATTATTGAATCAGGAGAAAATCGTGTCCAAAAAGAACCATAAACTTGAATCAGATCTGGTCATAACCATAAATTCAAATCATCCGTGCCACATGTGAAAAAACCAATTTAAGAACATCTTCATCATGGTCAGGAGATGAAAACCAGGGTGAAGGTCAATCTCGGAGGAGCGAGAGGTTTTTAAGGGCCAAAGTATGAAATTAAATGGCTCATAATAGGGGTTAATAGTTCATGGGTTTCTTAGATAAGGTGACTTGAAATGAAAGCATACCAGATATAAAGTTGAGATGCAAATCGATTTGGTAAAAGGGAGGAAGACTCGATACACCATCGGGAAAGCTCATGAACTTCCACGATAAGGGCTATAAATGCCACGTGCTCCTTGTGCGAGTATTTGTGGGCTTGGGTGCCAGACTTGGACTTGGGTCCACTAACAGGTTTATCGCCATGGATCACTAGGACTTGAATGTCTAGGCAAGGTCACGAAGGTTTGTAGAGGCTGGATTATGAGGCTTGTAATATTAAATAGTTTGGGCTGGGCTTAGTGGGTTTCATTAGATTAGTAGGCTAGTTTTATTATTATGTTTAGGCTAGTTTACTATTGGATATGGGCATGGGCTTGGGTTTATGATTAGGGTTTAAGAGTCCAATAGTAAACCCATTGTGATGCCTATATAAACCCCTAAAGACCTCCTCATTGAGGGTTGCTGGTTGACGACTAGAAAGAGGAGCCTCCTTGAGTTTACGGTCATAATCATAAACTAGAGAGAGATCAGTTTACGATTTACTATTTTGTACCCGGCAAGTTCATCTTGTGTGCAAAGTTCAAGTTTTTGACGTTTAATCATCGTATTCTTCGTGTTTCTTCTCTTCTCTATCTTGAATCAATCATAAACGAGGATTCCGCACTCGTTTGTGATTAAAATATCGTGATTAGTTGTTGATTTTGGACCTACAATTGGTATCAGAGCCAAGAAACAAGTGTTTCGAGGTTCTCACGATATTGGATTCAAGTTTTTGCTGGAAAAAGTTTGAGTTTTTGAAGATTTGAAGGTTGTCTGAAGGTTTACGACTGGGTTGCTGCTGTTCTTCAGTGTTTATGATCAGGTTTCTGGGTTTTTGAAGTGTTTACGACTGCAAGTTCTTGAAGATCATCATCGGAAACACGTTTACGACTTCAAGCTTCGATTTTTACAAGTTTACGACCCGAAAGTTGGAGTTTACGATTGTACTTGATCGAAATCAGGTGTTTACGACATTTCTTTACCGGAAACACTCATCGTAATCGGAGTTTACGACTGTGCTGGATCGGATTCGCCGTTTACGACTCAACTCAATCAGAATCATTGTTTACGACTAAAGGTGTTTGCGATTGAAGGTGTTTACGACTGAAGGTGTTTACGATTCACTGTGTTCTCGATCGTAAACAGGTGATTACGATCGTAAACAGGGTTTACGATCGGAAACAGGATTTGCGGCAAAAAGTCATTATTTCGCACCTTCACGGAAACAGACGTAACTTTTGACTCGTTTGGAGTTAGAGGCTCAAATTTGAACACGACGTTCGTGACACTGAGCCCCGGAATTACCCCAGACTAACGTCCAAGGGAGCACGTTTGGACCCCCAAATTCCACTCCGAAGGCCTTCGTTTTTCAGTTTTAAGTTTCTAACACTATTCTTTGAATAGTGATTTTGCCGATTTTGCCGTTTTTGCTGATTTTTCAAAAATTTCAGAAGCTGCAAAATGAGTTCAGTGGTTGAAAAAAAGAATATAGTTGAGGACAAAGATAATTTCACAGATGAAGTTGACAAAACTGAGATATGCCCCAATCCCACTTGTGCTCGTATAATTCCTGGACTTAGACAAATCTGTAAAAATTATCAGCTAGAACTGTTTGAGATAAAATGTGAAACGAGTTCATTCAAGGATAGATGGCAAAAGAATGAAGAGAAGGTAAAAGCTCAGAAACTAGACATAGTGAAATATCAAAAACTGGCAACTGAGAAAGCTCTTCTGTATGACAACGCTAAGTTAGAAATAGCTGAGCTTAGTAAGCAGATAGATGAACTTAAGCATAAGAACAATGAGTTGCAAGTAAAACTTGATGTGAATCAAATGAGAAGCAAAAGAATGCTCGATGCTGGAAAGGAATTGTCACTTGCTGTTGTGACTGGTCAAGTTGGGAAAGACACATCTGGGTTTGGGTCAGAGAAAACTGATAAATCTTTGGTAATGAACAGCATTATTCCTCCACCAGTTCCTAGAGACATTATAGGAATACTTCTTAGTGAGGATCAAGTTGAACGAACCGAGTCTGATTATAAAGAAGCTGCTCCTCCTATTGACAGTGTCTTGGTTGGAACTACACCATTGACTCAAGAAGAAATTGATAATGAAGCAAACATGACTTATGGTGAAGGGAGAGTAAAGGATATATCAGACAATGATGCTAAGTGTCAGAAATATGACAGGTGTCATAAATCTAAGTCTGATGATGCTGGGATAGAGTTGAAACCATACCTTAAAATTGAAACCCCATGCTTCAAAGTAATTGACGAAGTCAAAAGGGAAAAGGTGATCTTGACGACACAGCCTGAGGGGAAGATCTTTATGACATCTGGATCAATGTTTGACCAAGAACCAGATGTAAGATATGAATTACCATCCTTCTTCTCCAAGTTCAAGGGAATAACCGATGGAGTGAAAAGTGAACCTAAAGATGAGAGGCCAAAGATCACCATCAAGCATCCAAGTATGAAACCAACAGCTGGAGTGAAGAATGAAAAACTCAAGGGAGTAGCTGTGTCTCCCATTTCTTCAGTTGGATCATGCAGTTGTTGTTGTAATTGCAAGAATGGTGCTTCAACGTCAAAGAATCAAGGAAGCACAAATACAGTAAAGACAGGTTCGACACAGGCTTCGACAAACTAGCAGAAAGTCAAATCTGAAGCTGCAGTCAAACCAAAGAAGCATACACAAGGCAAACCAGCTCCATATCAGCCACCGAAGACAAATGGGTACACGTCTGACTTCTATCTAAAGAAGCAGACTTGTTTTAATTGTGGCATCGCTGGTCATATTGCTAGAAACTGTCTTTATCGCCCCTATAAACCCTATTATCCGAAAACTCAAAGGGTTTCATCTCAGGAGTCGGTGAAGTCTAAGCCGATGATGGTGCAGAAACCTAAGGCAATGAAGACTGTTACTCCTAAGGTTAAACCCTCTGATCAACATTGGGGCACTGCCAAAGCTGAACAAAAATCTATAAATCAAAACAACAGCTTTCCAAGTTACAAAAATTTTCAAAAACAGGTGAAGAAACCAGTTTCAAAACAACCAAAGCTTGAAAAACCCATGGTAACTAGAACTGTTTTAAAAAATGATTCTAAAATGCAGAAGGTTGAAATACCTAAAGTCACAACTCAAAAGGTGACTAAAACAAAAACTGTTTTGAAAAGTGAATCTAAAACGAAGAAGGTTGAAATACCTAAGGTCACAACTCCAAAGGTGACTAAAACAAATGTTAAATCACCTGGAATTTGGAAACCAAAAATCAAGGCAGCTCCATCCCAACTTCCTGATTTTTCAAAGGGGATGTTCTTACAAGAAGTATCCTTTATTGATTCATCAGGTGTACCCAGAAAAACAATGGCCTGGGTACCAATGGCTAACTAATCTCTCACTCTGTGCAGGAACGATCATGGAGGATTATCACTAACGTTTTTAATTACTAATTTGTTTGATGATAAGTGATTGTTCCAGGCACAGTTTAGGAGACGTATCTTCATGTCATGTCAAGTAATCTATAAATGAAAGGTATGTCTCATTGAGAGTTAAAAGGTCAAAATCAGCATGAAAGGTACTGTTCTTAACTTGGTTGTTTGAATGATGAGGCAACAAAGGGTCTTTTGAGTCAAACCTATTTCATTAAAGTTTCAATTAAGCTGTTGATTGATTATGTGTTTGACTTCAAATGCAATGAAGTGTGCATGTCATGAAACCCAATTTTCTCAAAATTTTCAAATCAATACTTTGAAAGTTAGCTTGGCCAGATGTATGCAAAATTTTGTGTTTTGTTCTTTTGAGTTTGTTTGTGTGTTTTATTTATAAAAAAAAGAAAAAAAAAACTGAAAAATGATGTTCACAAGATTGTGACATTAAAAATCAAAAAGCAAGGGGAAGAAATGTAAAGATGAAGAAAAACGTTGACCCCTGAAAAATAGTGTGCTTTTCAATTTTTAATTGTTTGTGTCTTGTTTCTGAGAAGTTTAGGGGAAGTAAACTGAATGTCCGGGTTGGAGATGGCTGACACGCGTAAGGCGGAAGTGAAAGGAAAGCTCCACGGTGATATGCTCGGTAGGCTCGACCTAATCGTATGACCACCAATGTAAGTGAAATGAACTTAAAAGATATATATGTTTAGTTTCCCATCCCAGGTTGCATGGTTTAAAAGACTGAGTCCCGGCAAAAATGGGTTGAGAGTGGTAATTACCTAGTATTCACTCTCTCACATGCCATGTATCTGCTGTCATGACTACACCACATAATAAAAAAGAAAAGAAAAAGAAATTAAAAAAAATGGAAAAGAAAAGAAAATGAAAAATAATCACTCAGTTGGTCTTCTTTGCGTGCTTAGCGGCCGACCTGATCACCAACTGATGGTTAATGAAATAAGTGGTAGTCATAACGGTGTTGCATGGTTCCTCAAGCTGGGGGTTTGTGAATCCTCAATAAACTCTGAGGTTGGGTAGGTTTTGCTGTGTACGCTTGGGTGTGGGGAAAATTAAACATGACGGTAATATTGTACTATATTAAGCATGACGCATTCGGTTGGGATTAAACGGGTTTGAGTTTAAAGCGGACAAACATACTGGCAATCACCTAGACTAGTCGAGTAACTGAAGCTGAAAAGGGTTCCTCAGTCAGATTCATACGGTTTGATCCCTTGTAAACTTTCTCATGTTTGGTTTGGTAAGTATTTGTTTAGTTTTTATCTTTCGTGTGTGAGTCGTTAAGTTCTTTTTGGTGTGTTTTCGTCTTGGCCAGGTTGATTTGAGAAGTCAAAATGTGTTTTTCATGGGTTTTAATGCATGACAATATGCCCCCGACAGATCTTGACAAATTTTTAGGGGAAGGAGTATGGGATAATAAGTATTATCCGAAGGGAACTCGAGGATGATACTTATTATCTAATGGAAAAGACTTCCTCCGTCAGATCTTGACAAATTTTTAGGGGAAGGAGAGGGGATAATAAGTATTATCCGAAGGGAACTCAAGGATGATACTTATTATCTAATGAAAAGACTTCCATAATACATAGTATCTGAAGGGAACTCGAAGATAATATGTATTATCTCAGGGGAAGTCCTTAGCTGAGGGGAAGTTATCAGCTAAGGGGAAGTCTTTAGAGGTCTTGAGTTCAGGGGAACTTTATTATCATCAACAGCTGATAACTGGGTTTTTTACAATGTTAATTACCTTCTAACCCAAAGACCAGTAATCAAATGTCTGGTGGAGTATATTTTTTCAAATGTGTGTCAGACAGGTTGATGATAGAAAGATGCTGCTGTTGCTGCTCAAAGTTAAAGAACCAGCCGGACAAGACTACCATCTGAATAAGCAAGTGTTCAGGGGAAGTTGTTGGTTTCTTTACAAGCTTCTAAAAGATTATCAAAGAAGATGTTCACAAGCTTAGGGGAAGCAGAAGACTTCAAGTCTCGTTGAAGAAAGTGATGCAGAGAGCAGTCAGAGATCATGAAGATCCAAGTTCAACAATCAAATTCTTCAAAGTTAGGGGTTTTCAAAATTTCAACCCTCTAATTTTTGAAGATTCAAGACAGTTACCGAAGATTCAGCAAGAACCAATTCATTCATGAGAAGTAAGTCAATGAGAATCCTCCATCTCATTAACTTGTTCATTTCAAGAAGTTCAAGCTGATGCTGATCAAGAGGAAGTCCCAAGTGCCCGTTATGAAACCCAATGAAGATTTATGCGGAAAGAATCTTCATCAGCATCTTTGCCAGCCAGTCAAGAAGAAGATTTTCAAAGATCGAAGACATTTAATATCACAAGCCTAGGGGAAGATTGTAGAGGTTAGATTATGAGGCTTGTAATATTAAATAGTTTGGGCTGGGCTTAGTGGGTTTCATTAGATTAGTAGGCTAGTTTTATTATTATGTTTAGGCTAGTTTACTATTGGATATGGGCATGGGCTTGGGTTTATGATTAGGGTTTAAGAGTCCAATAGTAAACCCATTGTGATGCCTATATAAACCCCTAAAGACCTCCTCACTGAGGGTTGCTGGTTGACGACTAAAAAGAGGGGCCTCCTTGAGTTTACGGTCGTAATCATAAACTAGAGAGAGAGATCAGTTTACGATTTACTATTTTGTACCCGACAAGTTCATCTTGTGTGCAAAGTTCAAGTTTTTGACGTTTAATCATCGTATTCTTCGTGTTTCTTCTCTTCTCTATCTTGAATCAATCATAAACGAGGATTCCGCACTCGTTTGTGATTAAAATATCGTGATTAGTTGTTGATTTTGGACCTACAAGGTTCTTCTTGAAACGTACAAGTTTAGCGTTAGTAAGGGTAAGGACCTTGAAACGAAAAGATTTAGGGGTACCAGCATGGAATATCACAAGGTCATGGATGCTAACAATTTTAGATGTAGTGTGAAAAATGACTCAGGGACCACGTAAGAATTTAAGCTTAAGCAAAAACTTTTGAATTTATGTGTATATAGAGTTGTCTACTTGCGAGGTCGTAAAGTTATAAACTTGTACACATGCAATCCCATAATCATGTGGACTTGTAAACTCGTAAATCCCAAAACAAAAAGACTCTCATACATGCATACATTAAAAACGAAAACGTGGAGGTTCAAAATGGACAACTTGAAAATTTTGCTAAAACGGAGAATCATGTACATGTAAGCTTGTAGGCTCGTTAATGTGCAACTTGTACTCATAAGCATGGAATCCCGTAATCACGCAAAATTATATACTCGTGAACCCATCAATGGAGACTCACCAACATGCAAATGACTCAAAATGATACGCATAGTTTTTTTAGAAGGTTAAACGTAAAACATTTTGGGCATCTATTTTGTAAATTTGTTTGTCAAAGATACATAATATATCAAATGATGAAATTTACAAGAGGCTAAAATGCAATTTTGTAGATGTTTGAAAACCGAATGGCTCAATTTGCGAGGTGTTAGTTTAAAATGGGTAGTACCCTGATGGTATAGTTATGGTGACGAAAAGTGATAATCGTTTGGAAACATGGAGAGGTGTGAAAACTGGTGTAGCTTTGAATTTACTCCGTGAACACCATGAGATGTGAATAAGGAATAGAATCGGGACGTCATGGAACTCGAGTAATCAATAAAACACAAGGGGAAAATATAGATTTATAATCTTTAATGAACGTAGAGTTAACATAAGAGTGTCGTATTGATGAGCGGTTAAAAAGTACAGTTTTATTATTATTAATCGTCCCTAAATTACACCGTGTTGAGTCTAAAGTATATCAATTTAATCGGTTTTTAGTGTTTCATGTGTTATGATGCAAATGTGCTTAAAAAGTATAATTATGTTGAATTCGAGTCATAACTACCGAGTCAAGTTTGTGTAATTATATTTCTTTTTTAAATATGACTTTAGGCATTTTATAAATGAATGAAAAGGAAAAAAATAAAATATTAAACTTCCATCACATCACATATATTAATTTGTTTGTTCGTGAATGTACAGGAACCAAATCCAAAATATATGAAGTGGGCTGTGGCCCATGTGAAAAATAAAAAACAAGAGCAGCAAGGAAGTTTCAACTCCATGTAGGGCTGGGCCCACAACGTTGAAGAAAGTCAATTAAAAGGAATTGAGAATCATTCGACGGGGGATTAACATTCGAGATCAGAGGGAGGCGGACGACAGGAAGAGGGCAGCCGTTTGGCTGCTGCTACGCACGCAAACCAAGAGACGAGAAAATTAAGTTTCTTTCTTTCTTTTGATATATGTGTTTCGATCAAGAGGGCTTTCACCGTAGATGATTGTTGCTACTTTTCTTTTATTATTGAATATATTTTTGATCGTGATAATGTCTGGCTAATTCGTTTTTAACTGCTTTTGGTGATTGGTTGGTAAAATCGTTCTTTTCTTAACTGGTTAATTACTAATTGTTCCGGAATCCTTGCAACCGTTGAGCACCCGCATGCTGAATTTGTTTAACTAAACTAGTAGATTAGGGTTTTAGTGGTCCCCTGACATGATCTAACACTTTCTTGCGGCAGGAACTAATCAGCCCATTAGAAACTTAAGATATTATGTCAATTAGGCAATTGGGGACTATGTCTATGTAGTATTAGCAATTGATTAGGTTTTGCCCAGATCGGTAGCCAACCAGGATCCAAAAGTAGTTAACTTGTCACATAAGTAATCTTAGCTTTAATAATTTTCTTAGTTGTTAAGTTAGTTAAATTTTAGTTAATTTCCAATCTCAGCAAAAACAGCCAAGAGGCAATTTAGTGTAATTCCTTAGATTAAATTAGTTTAGTTTAGTTTAGGTCAATCTAGGTTAGTGACAGTAATCTAGATTTAGGTAGTTAATTTAGTTAGGTAGTTAAAATCTAAATCACTATTGACCACTAACTCCCCTGGATTGATACCCTACTTACCCTATCTATAGGTTTAAGTTTAGGATTATTTGTAGCGGTCTCGACACCCGTTATCAAATTGGCGCCGTTGCCGGGGAGTACGTGCGCTTGTTAGTGATTTTAATTTTTTTATTTAATTTTCTTGTTTGTTCATTTTTTCTAAAAATTCAAAAAAAAAAATGAAACTCAAAATATTTTGTTTTTGTTTTTGCAGTTTTTATTTTGTTAGTGTAGTTTGCAAAAAAAAATAAATAAATAAATAAATAAATCCAAAAATATTTTTTCTTTCTTTCTTTCTTTTTGTTTGATTATTTATTTTTGTCTATTTTATTTTTGTTCGTTTTACCTCGGGTATTTTAGCTTGTTTGCGCAGGTTAATTACTTACAAGATGGTGAAGGAGGATAAATGTTACAACTGCGGGAGCTACTATCATAGGATGAAATTTTGCCCGACATTGCCTTACGGGATCCGGGTTGTGGAGGATTCAGAGGACGAGGAGGAGTATGAAGGTTACCACGAGGGATATCAAAAAAGTTATGCTCAGTCATCGTACGGGGTTCCGTATGAGTTTAACCATGGGGCTAGAGATGTGTGCTTTTGTTGCGGTCAAGTCCACATAGATGAGGATTGCACGGTGTTTTGGGAAAACCCAGATTATTGGAAGGAAAAAATGAAGGCCGAGAACTATTCAACTATATATCAGGGACACTCTCCATCTATGACATATAATTATTTAGATCATGATGTTTATTCTAATAATAATTATAAATCTAACTTTGAATCATTTGCAGGATATCATGATGGATATGGAAATAGTTACTCTCAACCAGCATATGCGGTTCAATAGGATTTTGACCAAGGGTATTCCGAGTACCCACAATATCAGCCTGAACAAAATCACAATCAAGGGGGTTACGACCAAGACGTATACATTCAGGGATACGACCAAGGTTATTATCAAGATGAATATCAGAGTGACTTGTATGATTATGTGGATCAACAGCCGGCTCAGGAGGAAGAAATTAGTGCTCAATTGGCCATAATGCTGGAAAAAATAAACTCATTAGTCGATGGCCAAAAGCAACTTCTTGAGATCCAAAAAGAGATGAATGAGGCACTGCCAAAGCAGTTGGCACAACTTGGTGAAGACATGGAAAATCAAGAAGTTGAATGTTGGAAAGTTTCGGAAGAAGAATCGAATGAAGGTACATGTTTTTCAGAACCTGAAGAAGTAGTTTGGGAAGAAACTGGTGAGATGATTGAGGCTGAGCAAGAAATGGTGCATGATGAGGTTGAGGTTGGTGAGGAAATAGAATCAGAAGTTGAGTGTAACATGGAACAAGTTAATTGTGAGAGTGTTGATGATGTGACCACAGATGACCAAATAGGTGAGATCCCAAAAGGTACAATTAATCCCCAACCCTCTTTATTTATTTTGCAGGTAAATGAAGAAAAAACGATGGAAAAGAGGAAGGTGGTCGAGGAATATATTGGACAAATTTCAATCAAGAAAAAATTCTGCAGCGATGATTTAGAGATGCCACGTGTGCAAATGCCAAACTGGATGCGATATATTAACTACCGAGCACATGTGGAAAATTCTAAAGGTAAGTGTGCAATCCGTGATAAATTTTATTTTAATTTTCAGATTAATTTGTTTTGCATGTTAAGCTTAAAGAGAAAATCAAAGAGACATGTTAATTACCAAGCGTGCATTGGTAATGAGATTGGTAAGTGTGGCTTGAAGAAGCTTAGGAGGTGTGTCAAATACCGAGCCTTCAGTGGAAATTCGGTAGGAAAATGTTCATTGAGACCACCATGAAGCAAATCAGGTAACAGGTCTGGCTGAAGACCTTAAAACTTAGCGCTTCCGGGAGGCAACCCGAGAACTTTGTGGGTGTGTTCACTAGAAACCCTCACGAGACTTCACTCGTCCACTCGGGCTACCGAGGGGTTTAAAAGGCTTGTTGCATATGCTAAATGCAACCGTGATTCCTACGAAAGTGAGTTTTAGGATTTTTACTACTTATGTTTACTTTGTTTTTTTAGTGTGTTCTTAGTTTTGCAGTTTGCTTGGAAAAGTTCAAGTGTGGGGAGGAGTTACAGAAGCATCTGCTATTCAAACAAATTTCCAACTACATCCAGGTCTATGTACTTTTTCCATACTCTTGTGTCTTTACTTTTGTAACTGCGTTTATTTTTTATTCTTCTTTATTTTTGTTGTTTCTTTGTTCACATTGAGGGCAATGTTGAACTCAAGTGTGGGGAGGGGAATAACATGTTTTGTGTTTTTATTTTTGTTTCTTAAAAAAAAAGTGAAAAATGTCTCTGGATAAATTGCCAGTACATGGAAAATGATATAAAAATTGGGAGTCGATTTTCAAAATAAAAATAAAGAAAGAATTGGGAAAAGTGGTAGGAAAGGAGAGAATGGAAAGTATATCTAGTTTGTGATGTGTCGGTAGGCCCAGCTGATTTAGTAAAGCTTAATTATCCCTTGGTGTTTATTTGTGTATAAATATGTAATTAAATTAGTTTGCCAGTGGGTTCCCATTTTAGGAGTTAGAGTGAGATTGAAACTGATGATTAGGAGGAAAAAGACCTTTTTAAATTGGAGACTTATATATCCTCAGAATACCTGGCACGTTATGATCTTTTTGCGAAAGCAAATCCGAGAAATAACGGAGCCCCATCTTTCCATATTTGAGCATATTAGGAATAAATTGGTTAATAATTTTAGAGTGAAGGGACAAAATACCCACGTACAAACTAAGGATAGTATCCCGTGGTGAGTGCCTCTGATGAATCCCTGGATCTCGCGGGCAAAATACTCATGTACGATTTGGGGATAGCATCTTACGAAAAGTGCCTCTGATGATGTCCGTTGGTAATGATAATTAAAATTAACCAATTATTAAAAAAAATAAAAAAAAGAGAAAAAATGAAAATGAAAAAAAAAATAGAAAGAAATAGTAGAAGAATAAATGTTCAACAACTTCATTCATTCATTTAAATCCATCATTCTTGGGATATATAAGTATCTGGTTTAAGGAGGATGGGGAAAATTTAAATATTTCATCTTTATTACCCTTTACTTTGACCGAATTTGAGTCGGGATTAGATTGAGCTAGAGCTTTCTGAATGTGGGACACATAGGTAGGCTGATACAAATGATTGGTAATTTATATAAACACCTTGGGGGCTCAAAGATCAGTGGTTGGGTTTAGTCGGATAGAAATATCGGCAATTGAAATTAGTATATGTGATTACATTTTGGAGTGTGGAATTGAATTGGTGGATCAATTAAAAAGTTAAATGTTTTGAGAATAATTTCCCGGTTATGATTCCATGGCAGTTTTTCCGAGACGAAAAAAATAAGTGTGGGGATGTGATGATCGATTAAAATGTACAGTTTTATTATTATTAATCGTCCCTAAATTACACCATGTTGAGTCTAAAGTATATCAATTTAATCGGTTTTTAGTGTTTCATGTGTTATGATGCAAATGTGCTTAAAAAGTATAATTATGTTGAATTCGAGTCATAACTACCGAGTCAAGTTTGTGTAATTATATTTCTTTTTTAAATATGACTTTAGGCATTTTATAAATGAATGAAAAGGAAAAAAAATAAAGTATTAAACTTCCATCACATCACATATATGAATTTGTTTGTTTGTGTATGTACAGGAACCAAATCCAAAATATATGAAGTGGACTTTGGCCCATGTGGAAAATAAAAAACGAGAGCAGCAAGGGAGTTCAACTCCACGTAGGGCTGGGCCCACAACGTTGAAGAAAGTCAATTAAAAGGAATTAAGAATCATTCGACGGGGGATTAACATTCGAGATCAACAGGAGGCGGACGGCAGCAAGAGGGCAGCCGTTTGGCTGCTGCTACGCACGCAAACCAAGAGACGAGAAAATTAAGTTTCTTTCTTTCTTTTGATATATGTGTTGCGATCAAGAGGGCTTTCACCGTAGATGATTGTTGCTACTTTTCTTTTATTATTGAATATATTTTTGATCGTGATAATGTCTGGCTAATTCATTTTTAACTGCTTTTGGTGATTGGTTGGTAAAATCGTTCTTTTCTTAACTGGTTAATTGCTAATTGTTCCGGAATCCTTGCAACCGTTGAGCACCCGCATGCTGAATTTGTTTAACTAAACTAGTAGATTAGGGTTTTAGTGGTCCCCTGACATGATCTAGCACTTTCTTGCGGCAGGAACTAATCAGCCCATTAGAAACTTAAGATATTAGGTCAATTAGGCAATTGGGGACTATGTCTATGTAGTATTAGCAATTGATTAGGTTTTGCCCAGATCGGTAGCCAACCAGGATCCAAAAGTAGTTAACTTGTCACATAAGTAATCTTAGCTTTAATAATTTTCTTAGTTGTTAAGTTAGTTTTTATTTTAGTTAATTTCCAATCTCAGCAAAAACAGCCAAGAGGCAATTTAGTGTAATTCCTTAGATTAAATTAGTTTAGTTTAGTTTAGGTCAATCTAGGTTAGTGACAGTAATCTAGATTTAGGTAGTTAATTTAGTTAGGTAGTTAAAATCTAAATCACTAGTGACCACTAACTCCCCTGGATTAATACCCTACTTACCCTATCTATAGGTTTAAGTTTAGGATTATTTGTAGCGGCCTCGACACCCGTTATCACCTATGAACCCACAAAATTGTAACACAAGAACCATAAGGAAAACATTGAAGATGGTAAAAACACAAAAGATTACGTACGTGGATCTCGTAAGAGAAAAATATGGTAAATCAATCTAGTCAAACATGAAGGAAGAATACGTAAAATCGTGAGGGTAATAGTCCAGTATTCAAAATCGCAAGGATAACGTATCATCGAAATCATAGAAATAACTAGTCAATACAATAAGAGGGATCATTATGTAAAACATGCGCAATTGAGAATTCATAAGAGTGCAATGTAAAATATCAAGCATCATTGAAAACGTAAAATATGCAACACCATTTGAGAAAACAAAATGGAGTGGTCCTCATTTCCCCATTGGGAAATTACAATCGTTGACTAATCAGAGTTATTTGAGGTTACTAGTAGTATATTGACATGCTTTGGCCTAATAGGTTCCAACGCTCTCATCAAGGGCTCCCAGTTAGGTGTTCAGATCCCACTGTAGATTAGTATTTATACGCAACACCAAGCTAAAGACAGAGCCCCCAGCTACCGACGCTTTCCCCCGTCCAGTTACTACACGTCAACTGCTAGGAACCTAACTCCGACGAGCGTTTAAAAAGTAAAATCAATTTCCTAAAATGGTACGTAAGGCACCATTACTAAGAAAAGAGGCTAGGAAGCAAAAAAGAATTAGTGTACCGTACGTGTTAAATGTGAAGATCGAGATAGAAATCGAAACAGGTAAGACTAAGAAACACCTAAAGGACATAGCAAGTAATAAAGCATACCAAGCATGAGGCACTCATGCGAGACGCCTAAGGCAATAGTCTAGGTAAAGCCGTGTCTAATAACCTAGATCCCTATAGCCGTGACTCTGATACCATTATGTCACACCACAACCGACAGCGGAATCCATCGGGGCGCGAAGATTGTCCACATGCTCACAACACTAATTTTAACGTTGCGATATATCTTAATCAAAACCCATTTCATTAAAATACATATAAGAGTACAACATATAATCCAAACATACAAATTACATAAATATAGAAATTGTTCATTAAGGTCACCACTAAGTCTAAATGAATCCTATGTGTCCACATCAAGTTCTTCACATCAAATAATGCATCCTGCAACATGTACAAAGTATAGAGTCAACTACAAAGTAGTTGGTGAGTAAACATAGGTTTAGTATAGAATGTAAGTGAAACATGCGATCAAACGTTACGTGTAAATGCACAAGTATGAAAGAACATGTAATGAAATAAAGCGAGTACTAGAGTGGTGCATAAACCAATCCTGACATTTAGGTTACCAATCAGTCGACGCCAAAACTGGTCAAGTCACGTGGGATGTCACCCCAATAGATCTATTATTGGAACCCATGCTTTTTACAGTTAATGTTACGTGAATGATAATGAAATATAATGAAAAAACAACATGCAATATGACATGCTGTTCACCTACAAGCAAAACACACAATAACGAACAAGAATCGCATTTGAGTTAAAAAATATATATATAGTATGAAAGTTCGATAAGTGTACATGTTACACCCCAAAACATAAAAAAAAATGGGGCTATGAATACTCACTTGAGTAGAAGTGCGAGAATCAATAGAAAGCACCGAGAAGCAAGGAAATAGCAAACTCCAAGATAATCCTAAAGAGGTGAAACAACTGAATGAAAACCAGGCACAAATGACTACGGATTACGTTCTTGAGGAACTTGGGGAAAGATATATGTATTGCTTAAAAATGTTTAATTTTATTGTATTGGCATTTTAGACGTTCTGAACATGTTTTGGCCTATAGGTTAGTACACTCTCACCAAGGCATCCCAGGTAAGCGCCCAAGTCCGACTCTGGGATTTATACGAACTCTTACTGATGTGTTCGGAACGACTCTAAAAATACTATTAAAACCTAGACCTAAACCTAGACCTAGACACACCGAATTTTACCGAAACTACCTAAACTAAACCGAACCCTAAGGCAAGTGTACCTGTCGGATTGTAGCTAAGCTAAGGTAAGACCGGGAATATCGAACCCTAGAGACACTCTATAGACAAAACTAAACTTAGACCTAAGAATTGGAAATACTGAGAAATTTGGGTTTTTGATTTGAGATTGATTTGACTAAAAGTAACTAACACTAGCAAACGACAGCAGAGCAAACCTTGAGGAAACTACCAAATGAGAGAGGACACCACCCAGACCTCGAATCCCAATTAACATCTATAACCGAACCTGACCTTGACAATTCTGATGGAGCCTAGTTCACCTTTTAAGTCCTTCCTAGTATTTGTTTCTAACGCCCGAACAGGAGTTCACCTTTTGGGTACTTCCTACCTCAGCTAAACCTAACCACCCTCGAATCTAATCTAAGGCACCCTAGGCTAACAAGAGCTACCATTAACCAACTGTAACGACTTGGAATAGCAAGTTAGACAATTAACCTAGGGAATTTCCTTTTGGGACAACTCGATCCTAAGCAATTAACCAACCCGACTACCCAATAGCTATCACCTTTTTAAGTTTATTTAGCTAGCAACACACAAGATCCAAATCACCAAATATCAACTAAACCTATGACTACAATTAAGCAATCATGTTAAAGTGCCAGAATAATCCACAAGTTAACTACTTTACCCAAACCGGAAGACATCCGCAAGCAAAGCAAGATCTAATTAATAGCTAGTAACCTAAATCAAGTACATAGATTCATCATCACAGAAAGTTAATGGAATTTAATAGAAAACAAACATCAATCAAATTGTCAACGTCAAATACGATAATAAATATCAAAAGTTCATCATAACGGTCTGGGTGGTGGTATTAATTTAGCCAACCACCATGGTCATAGCAAAATCACAGACAAAGTCAGAAACTTTAACTAAAAACATAGTTGTGGATTAAACGAATACAAGAAACAAAGATCAAGAACGAAACCGGATTGCGAAATTGGTTGACTTTATGTTCCCGGATCGATCTCCACTCGATTCTACCTTCTTGGCCTCTGAAAATCGCCTCTAGACTCGTCTCTGATCAAACACAGGTGCAGAATGCCGAATGCAAACCTTAAAAACCAAATTTATATCGCAAAACCTCTTTCTGCGGGTTTTAGACATCCAAGCGTATCGCTTGGAGGTGTGTTCTTTCTAGGCGACACGCCTACTCCTTGTTACACGATAATTTAGTCGGTCAAACCGACTTAAAGCTCCCGTTGACTTTCTCTTTCCGCGCGTATCGCCTATTTATCATCAGGTCCCAGACGATACGCCTAGGACAGCTTATTCAGCCCTTCTTCTTTGTTTTCTTCATTTTTTCCAACTTTCTCTCATAGCCTCGGGATTCTATTAAAAACCTACAAACTCCATAAAAACATAAACAAGACCCCAAAAACTCAAACTTTACTAACAACAACTAAAACCAAACAAAACCGACTCAAATTGACACAAATAACTAACTAAAGGACCCCGGAACTGGGATGTGTTTGCAACACATCACTTACCTAGACAGAGACCCCGACTACCGGTGCGTTCACCCTTCCAGTTAGTACATGCCCAATACGTTTCAAATACTAATACTAAAACTTTTTATTAAAATAAATTATTCTGGACTTTAATAATGTTGTATAAAATATTCCAAAGCTTATGGGTCCTTTGAGTAAATACTAAAACTTAGGTTTAAATATAGAAAATCCCAAACTACATGGTGAAATATGTACTTTCTAAAACTATAGGTTCAATATGTATTTTTTTAAACTATAGTGTCCAATATGTGTAAATAAGTTTGCAAAAATTAGGATAGAGAACACTCTCATACATGATTACAAAGAGTTCGAAAAAGATTTACCACGTTTAAATCATTACGGAAACATTCGATTGATGGATTGTATAGAAAAAATCTTAGTTTTTAGACCATTTAGAATGTTTAAAGATTAGTTGCATAGTGTTGGATTTGACTTATTGTGAAATCCCCAATTATGTTCAAGAACATTAACTAAAAGAATATAGATTAAAATTGGACAGGATAGTTTGGACTCTTTGGGCCTAACGAGCCTCTACAAGGCTACATCAAGCCTAAAGACGGCCTAAGCAAGGTTACCCAAACAAGCCTAATGCTCCATAACTAAGAACCTAAACTAAGCTAACTAAACTAGGAAAGCGATAGATAAACGAATAATGAAAAGAAGAAAAAAATAAAAGAAAAGAAGAGAATTTACCTCGAAGAAGCTTTACAAACGAGACAAGTTCACAGTGAGCACCTCCTCGCCGAGAGCATAAAAAAAAGACTACGTACGACACCCAATGGGATATTGTACTTGTGGAACCACCAAAATTTGGTTATGCCACCCGTTTATACTCAAACTAGGAGTTGCAAGCTATTAGAGACCAAACAAGGGTATTTGTAGATGTAGGAAGGATGGAAATTTCACTCCTTAGGCAATGTGGGACGAAATTTTGTAACTTGCAAATCAATAACAACATCATACTTGTTTTTGCAGTTCCCGTTTCGTTATAACTCGGTTTCGCTAGCGGTTTTCGCCTGCGCTCATCATTTTCAGAGTACTATTTTATGGGAGAGAGTAATCCAACATTAATGATATCGATGATTAGGCCAAAAAAATTAAAGAACGAGTCGGGTTTTGAATATGAGAAGTAGACGGATGTTACGGGACCTAATATGCCTTGTGTTCCAATTCAACAGGTCGAAGCCTTCCCATAAACTAACCGGAACGTTGCCATACAAATCGGAGTTTTGTAGGCTGTTCGGAATTCCCATAAAGCATCATCGAGTTTGTTAGCCTAATCCTTTCGGTTTTGACCTACTGTTGTTTCCAAGATTCGTTTTATACCTTGGTTAGTTACTTCAAGTTGACCGTTTGTTTAAGGGTGGAAAGTTGTAGATAACTTATGGATTACCCCATACCGAGACAGAACTCGTTCCATTTGGGAATTGCAGAATTGTGTTCCCCTATCGCTAATGAGTGCTTTGGGAGTTTTGAATCTGGAGAATAATTTCTTGAGGAACTTAACAACTACACATCCATCATTTGTAGGTAAAGCCTCCGCGTCAACCCATTTGGATACATAGTCGACTGCCACAAGGATGTAGTTGTTTCCTCGAGAGGTTGGGAAAAGTCCCATTAAGACCAATCCCAAAACGTCAAAGATTTCACAAACCTGGATACTATTTTGGGGCATCTCATTTCGTGTAGAGAATTTATGGCCCTCTAACAAGCATCGCAGGCTTGTATCTAGTTATGAGCATCCCTATACAATGTTAGCTAATAAAATCTAGAATTAAGGACTTTTCGTGCGATGGCATTGGTTCTGTGATGGCCTTCGCATGGTCTAGTATGACAGTGTTCTAGAATGCTAGCGATTTCTGGACCATAAACGCATCGTCGAATTAGTTAGTCAGCACATACCTTAAAAAGGTATGGATCTTCCCAAAAGTAGTTTTTGATGTCAGTAAAGAATTTTCTTCTATGTTGATGCGTTAAACCTTATATACTATCCCATTGGCTAAATAGTTTGCCGTGTCTACGAACCAGGGTTCATGGGTAGCTTCTGCCCATCTCCAGGAATTCTATAGGAAACTTCTCATTTACTTCTTCTCATCTCTTCTCACGACCGTCTTTAAGTCGGGATAGGTTATCAGTAGCAGCGTTCTCAGCACCCTTCTTGTTTTTGATCTCAATATCAAATTCCTGTAACATGAGAATCCAATGTATGAGCCTGGGCTTTGCATCCTGCTTCTTAAAGATACTTGATGGTAACGTGATCAGTGAAGATGATTGTTTTGGATAGCACCAGGTATGAACAAGATTTGTCAAAAGCTAATACCACTGCTAGTAGCTCCTTTTAAGTAACCGTGTAGTTCTCCTGAGAATTGTTAAGCATTTTACTAGCATAATATATCGGGTGGAAATGCATATCTCTTCGTTGACCAAGAAGTACTCAAATCGGACGAATATCGATGAAACAGGACGAAAACGGCAACACCCAAGGGAAGGGTTCTGTGCACTGCGAAGGGGATATACCCTAGGTCTCGCGTACCGTGACCCGACCCCCTGTCGGGCAGATCCGATTTTCTCTATATATATTCATCCTAAACCCAAATTCCTGATTTTTTCCAACCCTAATCTCTTCTAAAACCCCATGACGGATACCATCTTCCTAAACCTCCATTTTGATGATCTAAAGCTCCATTATGGGTGAAATCAAGCATAGAAAATTATCGGTTTTCATCATTATTGGTCCCTTTCTTCAAATCTTGCTTTTATCTTCCTATGTCTTTGCTATTTCATGATAAAGGTCTGATTTTTATGTAGTTTTTAGTTTAGATCTTGCCTATGCATGTTCTTAGATGATAGATCTTGTGATTAATTAATTAAAGTTTGGATTTTTATTAGTGTGTAACGGATTTTTATTGAGTTTCATGATAGTTTGATAATGGATCTTGATGGATCTAGAATGATCTTAATGAAACTTGTTAAAGTTCATATGTTTATGCTTGATTCTTCATGAAGGTTTGATCATGAGGATAAATCTAGGGTTTTGTTAATAAAAGATGTCATCTTGATGAATTTTTATGGAAAATAAATATATATTTTGTACATGCATGCTTATATCTATGTAAAGTTGATTGCTTGATGATGATAAATGATATATCTAGGTTATTCAAGCTGATAAATGAAATGATTTGGATGATTTGCATGCAAAAAGATTGGATCTTGTTGTTTAGAATTAATTAAATTAGGGTTAGGTTGAAAATAATTAATTTTGTATATATATATTGGTTGATTCATGCTAGATTATGTATAAATGATATGCTTATAATTAGATTAATGTTAAAATAATTTTTGGATGATATTTGTGGTGATTCCTTGGAAGATAAATATATATTGAGACATCATAAAAATAAATAGGTTATCTATAATTCTTTGGTGTCGTTTGTTTAGTTTTAGGAATGACCTACCTCATGACCATGATCGTACATTATCACCATAATTATATCACCAACGAGTCGTCGAGTCAATTGTATTGTGAAATTCAATTAATTAGTTAATTAATTAACAAATTATTAATTCATTTTATTATTTATATATTCATTCATTCATTCTTCCACCTTGTTTAGTCGTCGAGGTCGTCTTCGGGTCTAACCGTTTCGTTTCGTGATGTCATTTTCTATTCGTATCTCCTTCGCCAAGTGAGTATTCATAGCCCCTCTTTATTTAATTGGTTTAGGGTGCAACATGTACCAATACTCAAACTCTTGAACAATGATCTATGCACTAAAACTACATGCGAAATCTGTGAACGTTATGTGCTATTCTAGTATGCTAGACTTGTGTGATTTGTTGGTTATGATTGTGAAAGACCTCTAGAACGACTTCGTGTGACATTAGCTGTAAAAAGCAGGGGTTTCAATGATAGATCTATTGGCGTGACAAGCCCACCTGACTTGACTGGTGATTGGCATCAGGTGATTGGAAACCTTATTGTCAGGGCTGGCTCATGCAGTTTTATTTGCTCTGTCTCATATCTAGTTTATCGTACTCGATTGCACTTAACTCATTGACTTGCATGTTTAACATATGTAGTACACCAAACCTGTGTTTACTCACCAACTATTCGTAGTTGACCTTTATTTTCTACATGTTGTAGGTTTTGCTATGAATGATGATGATATCGATGAAAACACCATAGGATGCATGGAGACCTAGCGACCTAAATTAATTAATTTAAATTTTTATTCATTATTGTTACATTTGAATTATTATGTATTAATTGAATTGCTTGAAATGGGTTGATTAAGAATATCACAACATTAATTTAGTGTTGTGGCATCTAGAAAATCATCGCACTCCGACATATTCCGTCATCGGTTGGGGTGTCACAACGGACTTTTAAAATCCTTTATTTATATGACTTGAAACAAAAATTCTACAAACTACCTAAGATCTTATTTGCACTTTATTTTACTTTAGGGAATTTTTTTTGGGGGGGGGGGGGGGGGATAAAGAAATGTAAACCCTAAATGCGAGGATTTAGCATTTATTTATTGGAATAGAGAAATGTAACTTTTTTAGATTTATAGCAAAAAGACCACATTTTATAACAATAAGGGTGTTTAAAATAAAAATGCTTAGGTTTGGGGTTATTTTGCAAAATAAATTTTTGCAAGTGGGTTGAAAAAAAAAACAGTGGATAGGTTGAAGATGGTTAACTAGGGGATAATATTGTGGGTAGGGGAAAGAAAAGTAGGTTTGAGAAGTGAGAAGGGGTGAAAATCTATAAGTGGCATATATGGTTCTTGTTCAGTACAATCAAGTGTAGAATGAGTAGATGTTAGAACAAGTTATTTGTCTAATGCTAGGTCTAGGCGTTTTGATTCTGTATTGATTGTTTTGTAAAGTTTGTGTCAGCGTACCAATGGGCGGACCAGTTGGTACGCAGCTCCAGACCAACTGGTACACTGGTTAAGTTGGTACGCTAGACTGTGAACTATAAATAGGCTCGAGTCTTTAGTTCAGAGATAGTAGAGCGAGTGCAGTCAATCTTAACTGTGTGTTTTCAGTGTGTAACTCTCTCTAGTTTTCTCTATACTGTTTGATCTCGAATTCAATCAAAGAAGCGTTTATTTACTCTCGTGTTCATCGAATTGACCATATCATGCAATAGTAAGATCCGAATCTGGTTTTACAAGTGGTGTCAGAGCACTTGGTTGCTCTGTTGCTGTGATTTTGGTCATATTTTTGAAGTCTAGAGAGAGAAAGTAGGTTTTTGAGTCAATTCTCTTCATTTCGTCCCAATTCTGAGTGTATTCAATACGAAAATTGATTTCAAAATGATCCTTGAATGTTTTACTTGAGTTCTATGTCGAATTCCTGTCCAAAAAGCCGAAAATCTCAAAATGTGTTCGATTTATGTTGGTACGCCGTTGGTATGTCCGTAGAACATCCTTGGTACGCTGCTAGTACGCAAGGCAATCTCCTTCAGTATTCTGGTCCATTAGATTTAGTACGTAGGACAATCTTCATAGGTGGTACGTGACAGTTACTCAGTGGTACGTAGACGGTTATGTCGTACCAGTCTGGTACGCTACTCATTTTTGGTACGCTGAATTATCTGGTCCGTAGGTGGTACGCCTGTGTTGTCTGGTATGTAGGTGGTACGGATATTGGATTTGGTACGCTGAAGTAAATTTGGTACGGAAATCGATCATCTGGTACGCTAGGTCAGTTTTTGAGATAATCATCATGGATCCGTTCCAAGCATTTGCTGCGATGTCAACAATCGTTCAAGCTCTGTTGAACTACGATAACGAGATAGGAACCACGAACAAGATTCCTAAGTTGATGAAATTTGAGGATTTTCACAATTGGAAGACTTGTTATGAATCTTATATTGGTGTTACCGATGTTACAGTTTGGACTCCTATGTTGGATGGTTATGAGGTGCCAAAGTTTGTGAGTGGTGATATAAAACCATACAATAAGATGAACGATTGTGAAAAGGAATCATTCAAATTGGAGATGAAAGCGTATTCCAACTTGTCAATGGCTTTACCAAAAGACATTATTCATCAATTTAAAATGCACACAACATCTAAAGCATTGTGGGATGCGTTGTGTAACCGATGTGAAGGATATGCCCAGTATAAGAAAAGTAAGAAAAAGGTCTTGTTGAGGGAATATGATAATTTATGCCATGTTCAAAACGAAACAATTAATGATCTTATATCAAGGCTGTCACATTTGGTGAGTGAGCTTGAAATTGTTGGTGTGAAGAAGGAAGCAAATGATTTGAAGGAAAAGTTATTGGATGCCTTACCAGGTAAATGGGAAGGAGATATTTTGCTTCTAACTCATGATAAAGGATTCGATGATGTATCATATGATGATTTAACAAGGAATTTGTTGGCACGCGAATTGGATATTATGAGAGTTAAAACTCTTTTAGCACAAGTTCAGAACCCAGATGTATATTTTGGGGAGAATGCATCCACTATGCATGCAAAAGTCAAATCAAGTTCAAATCCACCAACTACGGCCTTCTATGTGGAAAAGTCTTCATCTGGTCATGCAAATGTATCTCGGGGTTCTTCTGGTGATAGTTATACTCACAAGGCTGCTGTGACATATCTGGTTTACTCAAATCAGTTTGCTTCTGCATCAAATCAGAGTGCTTTCTCAGCCAAAACTACAAATGACTTCATGGCATTGTTTTCAACAATGAATTATACTTATGATGGTGTAGTGGCAAGAAAGCTGACAAGTGTTGAATTAACTAATGAAGACTATGAGCAGATTGATCCCGATGACTTAGAACTCATGGATATCAATTGGTCAATGGCTATGCTTGTCCGGAGGGGTAAGAAATACATGCAAAGAACGGGGCACAAAGATCTTAACCCTGAAGGAAAACTTGGTTTCGATAAATCCAAGGTTCGTTGCTACAATTATCAGAATTACGGTCATTTTGCCAAGGAGTGTAATAATGGAAAGAAGCAAGAAACTTCCAAGTTATATTAGAAATATGCTACTAAGAATTCATCAGGGATTAACTCCAATCCATCTAGTTCTAATGCAAATGTTAATGCTTCAGGTTCAGACTCTAAAGCATTAGTGTCTCAAACTGGTGAAGTCTACGATTGGACTGCAGATTTCCCAGATGAATCTGCTTTTCTATGCAGTTCTCAAGATCAAAATGTGAAGGTTAAAGAGAATTCTGAATTTCCAGGAGAAGATTTCCTTGGTGATGGACAACAAGCTTTCATGGCTGATATTCAGGTTGACTCTAAACTCTGTGAATATTGCATGACAACTGCTAACAAATTGAGGGAACTTTCTGATGAGAAAGTTATGTATTATGACAAATACATGTTAGCAGAAGAAAACACCAAAATTTACCAACAAAGGTGGGAGGCCGTTAAGGCTGAACTGAAGAGTAAACATGCTTTGACTCTGAACACAAAAATTGACTGAATAACAAAACCGAAGATTACGTTTATTGTGAAAAGAAGCTTACAGAAGCTAATGCTAAAATTTCAGAATTAAACATTGAAATTCTAGATCTTTAAAGACAACTTGAAAATTTCAAAAATTCAGCTTCCTTTGCAAGTTTTCTTTGCAAAGATGAAACCTTAAAAGAAGTGTTCAAAATGCAATTCAGTTCCACCACCGATTGTTCATGGTTTGGAACCAACTGACACTGAAACCAAACCATCCATTGTGTTTGACTATTCCAAGTTCACTGAGAACTTGATTGGTTCATCTGATAAACACAAAGGCACTTATAAGAAGAAGCCTGGCAAACATGTGTCCAAATCAAACCATGATGTTCCAAAACAAGCTGAGTCCAGTGACTTTGCGGGTAATAAACCTGTCACTGAGACTAAACCAACAAGTGATGTTGAATTGACACCTTTGGAGGAAGCCATGAAAATAAAAGAAATCGAAAAGAAAATGAAAACTTTTGAAAATGAAAAATTTGTCAAAGGTCGTGATCTGTTTTATGAAAAGGATTTGGTAACTGAAAGCAATCAAACCACACCTAATGTTAATTCAATTCCAGTTGCTCCTCCTAAGTCGGTGAAATTTAGTGGTGTTGGTTTTGGATCAACTTCTGAAAATTCTGAGGTCAATTAGAAGAAACCTCAGAAAGTTCAGAAAAATGACAAGAAACTGAAAGGTAAAATTGAGACTAGTGAATCATCTCAGAAATTGAGAATGTATTGTCTCAAAGGTAGTAATATCATTTTTTTCGGATGAGATGTTCCCATTGTGCTGTGTTGATCCAACATGAATGCTAAGATTTTCTATGTTGAGTCTGAAGAGCAAGTTGTATCTGATCATGAAACTGTGGAAAATGTTTTATTACCTGATTATAAATCCAAGGCAAATGATCAACGCTCTCGAAACAAATCATACTCTCCAAAAGGTCAAAGATCTGATTTTAGATCTTCTTCCTCAAAAGATCAGAAATTTCAGTCAAAGTCCAAAACTACAAATTACTCACCAAAGAGTTTCTATAACTCTGATGGTCAGTTTTCTTAAAAAACAAACAGCTTTGACTATGAATCTTATGGTTTTTGTGACGACTATAATTTTTATGATGACTTTGGGCAATTTGAGCAAAATAAACTCAAACAAGTCAAACCAAAGGGTTATTCTGATCAATGTTGGGTGGATGAGTATGGGTTCTATACCATATTTGGGTATACTACTCCTTTGTTTAAACCTCTTCTGATCTCCAAATCTCGGAGGCTTAAGACTAAGGCACCCAAGAAAGTTTCTCAGCGCATGAGTGATGATAGCACCTCAAATGATTTAGGAAATGGTTTTCCTATGGTCTTTATTAATCGTAGGAGGTGTTATCACTACTATCAACGGGGTCATCTACGTAATAGATGTCCGATTTTAGCCAAGAAACGTGCTTCCGCTGTTAGTAATGATAAATCTGATTCAGATTCAAAATCTGATTCCAAGCCAAAGGTAATAGATGAGAAAGTGGTTACCAAACAGTTTTTCAAACATACTCAAAAGTCTTTTGGTAGTTCATCTTCTGGTGATTTCACTACTGATTCATCTGTTCCGACTTTAAGGCAAAAGTGGCTGCCAAAACTGTCTTCAAAAGCCACTGAAGATTTCTCAGAGGATACCGGTCGACCCAAAGCTGAAAGCTTCGGTCCAGATTCCAACTAATTATTTGCTACCATGTGCAGGGTGCTCGAAGGCAGTTGTCAACAACTTCTGGGTGATTGATAGTGGAGCATCCAGGTACATGACTGGTAATATTTCCCTGCTTTCTGATGTTAAACCAATTAATGGCGGGAATGTTACCTTTGCTGGCAATAAAGGAGGAAGAATAACCGGTGAAGGCAAGATGGGTAACGAGAAGGTCACGTTCGATAAAGTTCAATTTATGGAAGAACTGCAACATAACCTGCTTAGTGTCTCACAGATTTGTGATAAGAAGTACACTGCTGCTTTCACAAGTTCTGAATGCTTAATTCTGAAACCCGGAATCCAGATTCATGAAGATTGGATTGTGATGCGTGCGCCAAGGTTTCGAGATCTGTATGTGCTGAATATGAATCAAACTTCATTTGCTGTTGCAGCTACATGTTTCATCTTAAAAGCCATAGAAAAAAGAGTCGGTTTTGTGGCATCGCCGTATGGGACACATCAACTACCGGAAGATGAATTATTTAGTTAATCATAATCTGGTAGATGGCGTTTCAAAGAATCGTTTCTCAATTAATGATGTGTGTGTTTCTTGCAAGAAAGGAAAACAATGGAAAAAGTCTCTTCCTTCCAAACGAATTAATACAATTGTTACGCCTTTAGAGCTACTTCATATGGATCTTTTCGGTCCTATGAATGTTTATAGTGTTGATCGGTGTTTTTATTTTTTGGTGATCACGGATGACTTTTCACATTTCTCAAGGGTGACGTCGATGCATTCGAAAGATGAAACTCCGGTTATTATTCAGAAGTTCTTATCCAAGTTCGGATCGGTGTACAAGTATAAAATATGTCCCATTCGGACTGACAATGGTACCGAATTCAAGAATGCGAAAATGACAGCTTTTTGTGATTCTCTTGGAATTGTACAAGAATTTAGTGCACCGTATACTCCACAACAGAATGGAGTTGCTGAAAGAAAGAATCGAACACTGATTGAGACAGCACGAACTATGTTGTCTGATGCACACTTACCGATTACTTATTGGTCTGAAGCGGTTCATAATGCGTGTCATGTGCTAAATCGTTTTCTGATTGTCAAGCGATTAAACAAAATAAGTTATCACTTGCTCAAAGGTCATAATCCAAATTTAAACTTTTTAGAGCCGTTTGGGTGTAAGTGCACTGTTCTCAAGGAAGGCGGAAAGTTTGATGAAAAGGCTGTTGATGGCATTTTTGTTGGATATCAAGATCCAATGAAAAGGGTTTATTTTCTTGATTCAAAGACGATTGAGTGCCACTTGAATGTTGATTGTCAGGGACATACTTTTAAAATACCCTAGACGGTTGATATTCCTGCTTTTGACTATAATCATTTATTTGATTCTTTCTCGGTTGCACATCCTGATTCTGCTGCTGAGCTTACTGAAGAACTCATAACTGCTGCTATATTGCATTTAATGAATAGTCATGGATCATGTATTCCGAAGCTTCCAAGTGTTTCTGTTGGTCCAGAAACAACAGTCCTTCACGATATTATCTAATCTAAACGTGCGGGAACCGTTTAGATTAGTGATTCAAGATAAGAGATGAGAAGAATACTAAGAAAACGATTAATATAAACGATAAAAACCTGATCTTGCACACAAGATGAACTTGTCAGGTATAAATCGTAATCGTAAACTAACTTCTCTCGGGTTTGCGATCGTAAACACCTTGTGGCTGCTCCCAAAATCGTAAATCAACAAAACTTTACAATGGTAAAAACATGAGGTTTATATAGGATCCGTAGTGGACCTTAAACCCTAATGGTAAACCCAATGGTAAACCCCAATCCCAATAGTAAACCCAAGCAAACTAGTCTACTAATCTAATTAAACCCTCTAAGCCCATCCCAACTAATTTAATATTACAAGCCTCATAATCTAGCCTCTACAATCTTCCCCTAAGGCTTGTGATATTAAATGTCTTCAATCTTTTAAATTCTTCTTCTTGACTGGCTGGCATAGATGTTGATGAAGATTTTTTTCGCATAAATCTTCAATGGGTTTCATGACGGGCACTTGGGACTTCCTCTTGCTCAGCATCAGCTCGAACTTCTTGAAATGAACAAGTTAATGAGATGGAGGATTCTCATTGACTTGCTTCTTTTCAAAGAACCGGTTCTTGCTGAATCTTCGGTAACTGTCTTGAATCTTCAAAAATTAGAGGGTAAAATTTTGAAAACCTCTAACTGTGAAGAAATTGATTGTTGATCTTCAAACTTTATGATCTTTGACTGCTCTCTGTATCATTTTCTTTATCAAAGATTGACTTGAAATCTTCAGCTTCCCCTAAACTTGTGAGCATTTTCTTTGAAAGACTTTTGAAGCTTTTGGAAACTTGTAAAGACACCAACAAATTCCCCTGAACAATTGCTTTTTAGATGGAAGTCTTGTCCGGCTGGTTCTTTAACTTGATTAGTAGCAACATCTTTCTATCATCAACCTGGCTGACACACGTTTGAAAAAAAATATACTCCACCAGACATTTGATGACTGGTCTTTGGGTTAGAAGGTATTAATATTATTTTAACCAAAAATAATATTATCATCTGTTCAGTTGATGATAATATGTATTTTTAACCAAATACTATTTTAACCAAAAACCCTAATATAGATTACGGGTTTTCTATAAAGCTTCCCCTGAACCCAAGACCTCTAAAGACTTCCCCTTAGCTGATTACTTCCCCTCAGCTAAGGACTTCCCCTGAGATAATAAATATTATCTTCGAGTTCCCTTCAGATACTATGTATTATGGAAGTCTTTTCATTAGATAATAAGTATCATCCTTGAGTTCCCTTCGGAAATACTTATTATCCTCTCTCCTTCCCCTAAAAATTTGGCAAGATCTGGAGGGGGCATACTGTCATGCATCAAAACCCATGAAAACACATTTTGACTTCTCAAATTAACCTGGCCAAGATGTAAACACAACAAAAAAGAAAAGACTCACACACGAAAGATAAAAATAAACAAATACTTACCAATATGAAACATGAGAAAGTTTACAAGGGATCAAACTGTATGAATCTGACTGAGGAACCCTTTTCAGCTTCAGTTACTCGACTAGTCCATGTGATTGCCAGTATGTTTGTCCGCTTTAAACTCAAACCCGTTTAATCCCAACCAAATGCATCCTGCTTAATAGATTACTAACTACCAGCATGTTTAATCGTCCCCACACCCAATTTGTACATAGCAAAACCTACCCAACCTCAGAGTTTATTGAGGATTCACAAACCCCCAACTTGAGGAACCATGCAACACCGTTATGGCTACCACTTATTTCATTAATCATCAGTCGGTGAACAGGTCGGCCGCATAAGCACACAAAGAAGACCAAATTGAATGTTTATTTTTCATTTTCTTTTCTTTTTCTTTTCTTTTTCATTTTTTTTTCATTTCTTTTTCTTTTGTTTTTCTTTTGTGGTGTAGTCATAAAAGCATAAACATGGCGTGTGAGAGAGTGAATACTAGGTATAATCACCACTCTCAACCCGTTTTTGTTGGGACTAATTTTTTTAAACCATGCAAACTGAGATGGGAAACTAAACATATATATATTTTAAGTTCATTGCACTTACATTGGTGGTTATAAGATTAGGTCGAGCCTACCGAGCATATCACCGTGGAGGTTGCTTTTCACTTCCGCTTTACACGTGTCAGTCATCTCCAATCCGGACATATTTCACCTCCCTTAGCTTTCTTAGAAACAGACACAAACAAACTACTAAAAATTGAAAAGCACACTATTTTTTAGGGGTCAACTTTTTCTTCATCTTTACATTTCTTCCCCTTGCTTTTTGATTTTTAATGTCACAACTTTTGTGAACATCATTTTTTTTGAACACGGACACATAAGCAGAGCAAATAACTTCACACACATCTGGCCAAGCTAACCTTCAAATTATGGATTTGAAAATTTCTAGAAAAATGGGTTTTATAGCATGCATACCTCATTGCTTTTAAAAAAAATTAAACAACCAAGCACCAACTGAAAATTTTAAGGAATTTGGTTTTCACACAAACACCCTTTACCGCTTCATCAAACAAACAACCAAGTTAAGAACAGTACCTTTCATGATGAATTTGACCTTTTACCTCTTAAGGAAACATATCCTCCATAAAAAAATGCTTGTCATGACATGAAGATACGTCTCCTAAACTATGCCTGGAACAATCATTATCAACAAACAAATTAATAAAAAAAATGTTAGTGATAATCCTCCTGGATTGTTCCTGCACATAGTGAGAAATTAGTTAGCCAATGGTACCCAGGCAATTGTTTTTCTGGGTACACCTGAGGAATAAATAAAAGATACTTCTTGTAAGAACATCCCCTTTGAGAAATCATGAAGTTGGGATGGAGCTGCCTTGATTTTTGGTTTCCAAGTTCCAGGTGATTTAACATTTGTTTTAGTCACTTTTGGAGTTGTGACTTTAAGTATTTCAACCTTCTTCGTTTTTCTAGATTCATTTTTTAAAACAGTTTTTGTTTTAGTCACCTTTGGAGTTGTGACTTTAGGTATTTGAACCTTCTTCATTTTAGAATCATTTTTCAAAACAGTTTTAGTTACCTTGGGAGGGGTAACTTTGGGTTTTTCAGACTTTGGTTGTTTTAAAAACGGTTTCTTCACCTGTTTTTAGAAATTTTTGTAACTTGGAAAGTTGTTGTTTTGATTTATAGATATTCTTTCAGCTTTGGCAGCGCCCCAATGTTGATCAGAGGGTTTAACCTTAGGAGTAACAGTCTTCCTTGCCTTAGGTGTTTGCACCATCATCGGCTTAGACTTTATAGACTCCTGAGATGAAACCCTTTGACTTTTTGGATAATAGGGTTCATAGGGGCGATAAAGACAGTTTCTAGCAATATGACCATCATTGCCACAATTAAAGCAAGTCTGTTTCTTTAGATAGAAGTCAGACGTGTACCCATTTGTCTTTGGTGGCTGATATGGAGCAGGTTTGCCTTGTGTCTACTTCTTTGCTTTGTCTGTGGCTTCAGATTTGACTTTCTGCTGGTTCCTCGAAGCCTGTGTTGAACCTGTCTTTACTGTCTTTGTGCTTCCTTGATTCTTTGACGTCGAAGCACCATTCTTGCAATTACAACGGCAACTGCATGATCTAACTGAAGAAATGGGAGACACAGCTACTCCCTTGAGTTTTTCATTCCTCACTCCTGTAACACCTTTGATAAAACCCTCGAGCTCGGAATATAAAATCTCAAGAAAAATAAAGGAAAAAAAAAATATTTTTTTTTCCTGGAGGGCATGAGGACCGCATGCCCTCTCTGGTTCAACCTCCCGCGGTCCTCATGACCCGTCAGGTTTCCGGGTCAGGATCCGCGTACTTTTTGACCCATGAGGACCGCATGGGGGTATGTTTGTGCACCTCGCGCGGTCCTCATCGACGCCCAGATCTATAAAAATGAGTTTTTGCTCATTTCTGCTCATTTTCACCTCTCCAACTCGAGTTCTCTCTCAATATCTCCGCCCTACTTCACCTGAGACGTCAAGTTCCGGCCAAGGGAAGTCCGGTGGTCGGAGTTCAAGCCCTCGGGAGCTCTAAGAGTGTTCGGGTAAGCCTCTATTCACCTCGTATCCTCATTTCGAGCTTGGTTTTGCTATGATCAACCACTGATCATTTGTCGGTAATGTCCCAGGAGTAGTTGCATGTACGATCAGGAGCAATCTATGGCTTGAGGAACCGATTTCTTGACATTTCATGGTGAGTTTTGTGTTCGGTTGGGTTTTTATCAAGTTTTGGTATGATCCGTCACTCGTTCTATATTTTGATGATGCATCCAATGGGTTTTCTAGCCTCTGGAGTGAATTTGGAGTTTGAGGAAGTGAAAGACCCATTTTTGAGGCTTGGTACAAGTTTTAGTGCTTAAGGTACAAGCTACTTATGCATGCATGTGTGTTTTTCGGGTTTGTTTTTGCTTCTGGGAAAGTTGGCCTAGGAAACCCACCATCTCAGTGTCCATATTGGCACCTACAAGGAGATTGGTAGATGGGTGGAGGCGGTGCTTGTTTGTTTTGTATTTTCTCACCCGAAAAACGAGTTTTTGGTTATGTTGAGGTAGTGGAATTGTTGTCTGTAATTTTCAGTGGGTTCAAGACCCCAAAACTTTGTTGAAATCAGTTTCTAAGTATGATGGATTTAGTGATTGTGGTTGTGTTGGTTAAAAACGACATTACGGGTGATATCGGGTTAAACCGGGACTCATAACTTTGGTTTGGTTCGGCCTCAGTGCCTAAAAATTGAGTATTTTGCTACTGGGAACAATTGGAACAAAACCCCGTTGTCGAAACGAGCTAAAAACGCAAAATGGGAAAAATTCACTAAATGACAAAATAGTCGATGAGGACCGCATGGATTTCGTTTGTTGATTCGCATGAGGTCCTCATCGCCTGGAAAGTCAAACTGGTCTGTTGACCACCCATGAGGACCTCACAGGGTGTTTTTCTGTTTCGCATGAGGTCCTCATGTGTCCCTGGACAGTTTAATGTGTTGTTTTGTTGAATGATTTTTGGAACCACCGAGCTACCCGGTTATAGTTGGTTACGAGTAGGGTCTGTAAATTTACCAGTAGGGAATATTTTACAACTCGGTTGGGCCCGATGATCTCGTATGGGTGTTTTGGCCGTTCGGTGAATCCCTCGGGAATATCATTGACTACCCCGTTTGTTATCGTTGCGGGTACCAACGTGTCGTGTGCGCACTTCTAGTTTGGATAGGTTCTGATATATTATTATATATATGTATTTTAGACTCGCATCTGTGATACACTTGTTGGACCTTGGATTCCTCGTGCCCGGTGACGTTCTAGTTTTCCGCCCATTGCAATCTGTGAGTTGATAGCTTTTCCCCTACTTTTATTTAAATGTTTTGGGGTGTACATGAACCATGTCTTGTTGTTGTTACTTGTTACTGTGCTTAGGTATTTATTACCGTGTTATAAATTTACTGCATGTTACGTGACGTTCATGACAGATTAGTATGGTTAATTTGGGTCCGTGTGGGGCCACAAAGACATATATTGCACCAATACAGCTGTAGAGGTAGATCAAGGTGTCTCATACCCATTTTAGTTGGATCCATTAGGGGTCGGGTGATAGCGTATATGCCTAGCCATGGGGAGCGGTGACGGCCACTGGTCCGTGCACCCCTCTCGCGTGCTGGTTTAACCATAGGAATTTATAGCAGGCACAGTGTTTTTGTAAACAAGTTTTGGTTGCTTAAATGAGTCAAATGCGCTACGACTCACCAACAACTTTATGTTGTTGACGTCTTTTTGGTTCATGTGCAGGTAAGTAAAGCTATGGCGGAAGTCACGTTCTTGCTATGGCGGAAGTCATGTCTTCTTTCTGGCCTCCTGTGCTCTGATCATCATTCTCCTTTTCCAATTGATCACTCAGAGCCTTTGTTGTAGGATCCATGTCTTCTTTCTGGCCTCCTGTGCTCTGATCATCATTCTCCTTTTCCAATTGATCAATCAGAGCCTTTGTTGTTGAATCCATGTCTTCTTTCTGGCCTCCTGTGCTCTGATCATCATTCTCCATGTCAGTGAAACCAGAGATGGTTCTCTCACTGAGAGAATCATCATCGGCAAGCTTTGGATATTCATGAAGTGAAGTTGCAGTATTGTGACTGACTTCCGAGATAACTTGCTCAGGTCTAGTCTTGATGCCAACTTCCAGAGTAACTGCCTTGGGACTATCTTCCGGAGCAACTTCCGAAGTAATGATGGGCAGAGATGGAGCACTCCTTAACCAAGTGCAGTTAAGAGTATTTCTAATCATCATTTTTCTCATGAAAGATAGAGCTTCAGGAGCTATATCCACATTTGTGGTTTGCATATGCACATGTTTAACCGGATCAACATGGCATTCTTCCTCCGGATGAAGTTGTTCAACCGGATCAACTTGTTCAACCGGATCAACATGGCCTTCTTCCTCCGGATGAAGTTGTTCAACCGGATCAACATGGCCTTCTTCCTCCGGATGAAGTTGTTCAACCGGATCAACTTGTTCAACCGGATCAACTTGTTCAACCGGATCAACATGGCCTTCTTCCTCCGGATGAAGTTGTTCAACCGGATCAACTTGTTCAACCGGATCAACTTGTTCAACTTCATCAACATCTGAGGAAGACACCCTGTGCAAGATCCTATTTTGAATTAAATCTAGTTTGACATGTCAATTTCATTTCAACGTATGGTTGACAACCTTACCTATCAGTGGCTTTCATAGATTGTCCTGCCTTCAACCGTTCAATTTCTTCTCCTTGAGCTCTCACAATTACACGGAGAGCTGCCAATTCATTTTCAAGTTTCGTACATCGAACCGTCAATTCAGTATGTGTCATGCTGCTCTCAACTGGTGTGTTGCCAGTATCTTTGACCAAAGAAGAGCAAACAAGCCGACCTTATTCATGCGCAGCACCCATGGTTTCTTGGCACCTGGGATTCCTGTTGTCAATCAAAGGTTCCTGAATAGGTTCCCTGATAGAAACAGTTGCCGTGGATCGGGTCTCAATGATGTTGGCATTGTCCTCAGGGTCAAGTGGGACTTCATAAGTAGTGTCAGCCCTTTCCACCTGACTTGCTTCATCACTACTACAAGTCACCTTATCACCAGAATATTGGTTGGGTAATTGAACCAAGTCCAGCAGTATATTCCCTGCAACAAGGGTTGGGGAATCTACTTCATGTGGCCTAGGTGATATACCACCCTCATTCTGAGGTAGTCCTGTGGAGAGTCTAGGTAAAGGAGACCTAGTCCTCTTCCTTTTGGGTGATTGTGGAGTTCCTGTGGTATTTTTGGGTGTGGTTTTTGATGTGGACATCCTCTTCCTTTTGGTGGGAATTTGTATATCAGTGGAAGAGGATGGTCGGTCTGGTGTGGGCTCAACACTTGTTGGTGTAACAATGTTGTCACCAGGAGCAGTTTGCTCAGGAGCAGTCCTGGCCTTAGGCATATGGTGTGATGTGTCTTTACCAAGAAAAACAGTTTTGTTCACTTGCATGTTAGAAAATGTTTTAGTTGTAAAAGATTTTAGTTCAAGATGTTGATCAGAGATTTGTAGATTTGGAAATTCACAATTGAGAATGTGTTGGATGAATCTGGGGTACATGTAAAAGATCCATTTAGGTTTTAGATTTTCCAACATTCCATCAAATATAATTTTTGAAAAGTTAAAGTTGAGCCCATTTACCAATCCATGAAAAGCGGATGATTGAGGTGCAGCAAGTTCATCCCACGCAGTTTTCTTGTGAGATAGGCAGTGGAGAATGGTATGAGTAAGATATCGCCAAACATAGGGTAGTTGTCCCTTTTTAACGGTCGCACAAGTTAAGTCACCCCCATACCGAATTGCTTCGTACATCTTCATGTACAATTCAAACTTGTAATCAGGATCACCTCCTGCATCATTGAATTTCAGATGCTTCCGGATCATTTCTTCAGTCAAACTAATCTCATTCCCATTGACTCTAGAGTCAATTTTACCAACCCTGTTGCTATCAACAGATTTTTTGGCTGAGTCCCAAAATTCAGCAATTCTCTGCTTGCATATTACAGGATTCACAGTTAAAGCAAAATGAGTGTTGGATTTCTCAAGGAAATCGTTCATTTCATCAAATAGCTTTAACTTATCAGACTTCTCGAAGTACGCTACAACATTGTGTTCGACGAAGAACAGTTGAGTAGCCTTTGATGCAGCCTTTCGATTCAATTTGGGTGCCATTTGTGAGAAATTAGAGAGTAAGGTTTATGTTTAAATCGCCAGTTAGAAACCTGGAGAGAAAATAGAGGGTAACTGTTTTTCGAAAATGCAATTTTATACTAACGGCAGTTCTTCTGGATCACAATGAACCCTAAGAATTGAAACAGGGGAAGTTATTGGAGTTTGCCCACTTAGTTAAAATCGGGATGGGGGAAATTTTTGATAATTTAATTTGGTTTAGAAAAATATTATTAATTTATTTTAAATGAATCCACATCTATTAGGGTCGATTAAGACCGATGAGGACAAATGAAGATAAAGTAGGACCAATTAGGACCAACGAAGCCACGAGGCCCAATTAGGGTAAATTGGGGTAAATTTGGGTCAATGAGGATTAATTAGGGTCAATGATGAAGACCAGTTATAACTAACGAGGGTTGATTTTGCTCAATGTAGACGCCTTATGAGGACCAAATATGACCAATTAGGGTCTATTAAGCCGATTGAGGGCCAATTACGCTCAATGAGGACCAGTAGACTGAATTAAGGTCAACCATGGTCATTTGTGACAAATGAGTACCAATGAGGGCCAGTGAACACTCGGTTAGGATGAATTAGGGCCAATGAAGGTCAATTATAGTATATTCGGCTCGTTTAGGTTCAATGAAGATCACTTACGGTCAATTACGACCAATTAGGCTCATTTAGGACCAATTATAATCAATTGGGCTCAATTAGGCCTAATTGACTCAAATTTGTTGTACTTCAAAGTAAATGGTACTTACTCGATGAGTCTAGTAGGTCCTTATTGAGGCTAACTGACACTAATTGGTCCTTATTGGTCCAATTTGTGCAAATTGCTCCTCATTAACCCGAATTGAGCCATATTGGTACTTATTCTGTCTAATTGGCCCTCATCGGTCCTAACTGGCCCTAATAAGTCATAATTCATCCTTATTGGTCCTAATCGAGCATAATCGACCATCATTGGTCCTAATGGGTCCTCGTTGACCCTAATTGAACCTAATTGGTCTTAATCGACCATCACTAACCCTGATTTACCCTTATTGGTATCATTGGTCCTCATTCAAACTAATTGGCCCCAATTAGTCCTAATTGGTCATACTTGATCATCGATCCTCATTAGTCACTTCCTTCATGCTCCGTCCTTATCGGTCCTATGAGCATAATCGGCCTTCTCATTAAACTGGTCCTAATTCGTATTCATTGACCATATTAATTGACCATAACTGGTCTTCACTAAAGTATCCTAAATGACGTTAATTGTCAGTATCTAGTCTTCATTGAGTCTGGTTGGTTCTAATTGCTCCTAATTGCTCCTCACCATCCTAATTGGACGTCGTTTAATATTTTTGGAAACAAAATTATTATACATTAGATATTCACCACATGGCGGTCTTTTCGTATTGTTGTTCTGAATTGCATAGTAATTTATCATTTTCATTTTTGAGTTGTGTTTTAGTAATGTATCCGTTTTTTGTAGTTGCGTTATCACGACCACAAGACACGTGTTATTAAAATCTTGTTTATTATATCTAAAAGAAAATAATAAAATTAATATTAAAACATAATTTTGTTAATTAGGGCTTTTAACTCCGATCGTCATCCAGATCTGCTTAAAGAATCACAGTTATGTCAAACCGTAATTGATGTACTCGTACAATTTCAACACCTCAAGAGGATGAAGCTCCTGCTCAAGCTCATGGAGGATGATGAAGTTCATCTTCAAGAAGAACCCGCCGGAAGAGCCACGTGGAGACATTTAATTAATTAATTAATTATGTTTATGTTTAATTTTAGGTTTAATTATGTTTAATATACATATTGTTCATATTAATTTTGGGTTTTATTATTAGTTTGAACAATCCCCCCCCCCCCCTTTAATTAAAAATTTTCACCAAAAAAATTAAATTTCCCACCATTAGTTCAAACTACACCCAAAATTTCGAACTAAATTTACTTATTATCGATTCATCATATATATTCTTTTCCCTCTCACTTTATCAGAAAATTTCTAGCTAGTTAGACGCCTACGGCGAATAACCAGGTCTTCTTTCTCATTCACATCTTCCATGGAGCTTCACAACGAATAGCTTCAACAGACAGCATTAGCGATTCTTCAGAAGTGGGATGTGATTTGGGAGACCAATCAGTCCAGAAAACGATAATTGTCAAGTTATTCTATTTCATTAATTACAATCTGTTTTCATAAAATTGTTTCTTTTTTTAATTACTGATACACGTTTAACTTAGGATCCCTGCATTTGTGTACAGTTACAGTTACAGATCGATTAGTTATTTTTATGCTAGGAATGTTGAGGTCAAGCATATGCACATGTTTGTAGATTCATGTTACTGGTGAACCTCCTTTCTTCTTTATGTACACTGCTAGAAATGGTGAACTGTTTGTTTATATCCACTGAAGACATGATGTGTCCCGCTGTTCCCTTTAGATGTCTTTAATTTGTGTATAACATATCAAATAATTAGTTAATAGGGTCTTTATGTGAGATATTAATAACTAAGAACTAATTATGTTACTCTGGTCATTACTAGCTAGGAAATGATCCTAGAGGACATATATAGAAATGTTTCCAACATTTTTTGTATGTTCATGTGATAGGGGTACAAAATAAAGAAATTGTAGTTTAAATCCCCTGTAGAAGAATAGAAGAATGTTGATGTCATGCATCTGCTACTTTGCTAGAAATGGTGAACTGTTTGTTTATATCCACTGAAGACATGATGTGTTCCACTCTTTCCTTTAGATGTCGTTAAATTTCTGTATAACATATCAAATAATTAATCAATAGGGTCTCTATGTGATATGTTAATAATTAACAACTAATTTATGTCACTCTGGTCATTACTAGGAAATGATCTTAGAGGACATATATAGGAATGTTTCCAACATTTTTTGTATGTTCATGTTAGAGGGGTACAAAATAAAGAAATTGTAGTTTAAATCCCCTGTAGAAGAATAGAAGAATGTTGATGTCATGCATCTGCTACTTTGCTAGAAATGGTGAACTGTTTGTTTATATTCACTGAAGACATGATGTGTTCCACTCTTCCCTTTAGATGTCGTTAAATTTGTGTATAACATATCAAATAATTAATCAATAGGGTCTTTATGTGATATATTAATAACTAGGTTTGTAACCCGTGCCGTACACGGGTTGACGTACAACTAATTGAACAAAAACCTATTGTTATGAAACTTTAATGGTACAAGTTTGACATATTTTTAATATTAACAATAATTGATGAGAATTAAGTAAAGAACAACATCTATATATCGCTAAAAGTTGAGCAATGGCACAATTTTAACACCATAATGAATGCTAAATCATAAATATGGTTTACATGAAAGCAAGCGCTTGGTACTACATGCTGAAGCATGGTGTTTAATTAAGATCATGATAATGTTCATGCATCATCATCATGATGGTGAATGGTTAATTAAATATAACAATAAATTTGCTTACATCATTATTATGATTACTCAATTGCTTAATCCGTAAATCATAGTTCACTTGATTAACTATGTATTTAAATGAATACTTAAACACATGACTACTCACATTCTCAACTCTCATACCATTATATCACCATAATAATAATTATTATTATGATTAATAATTATATGATCATCTATATTCTTAACTCTTATTGTATTAATAATATAATAATTAAAACATTTATGAACATTTAGTTATTAGGAATTTGTTTAGTTTCTTTGAACCTATATAAAGACATCCCAGTCTCATTTGTTTTTCTCCCGACCCGTCATCTTCTAGACCCGTGTAAGTTTATTCTTTTCTCTTCATTGTCTACGTTTTCATTTGTACTCTTTGTTGACGACCATAACCTCGCCTCCGACGTGAAAAAAATGTAACGTCGGTGGTTAATTTACGGTGATCATGACCTTGATTCCGACGTGAATAAAATGTAACGTCGGCGGGTCATCTATGATCCATTAGGCTTTTGTAGCTTGGTCCGACGTGAATAAAATGTAACGTCGGCGGCTAATGTTTGACCCCTTATTATTTTTGTGCTTGGCCTTATTTTTGATTCGATTGTATTAATTTCCCCCCTTTCATTCGCAGGTTAATTTTCATAAGATCTTAGATGTTATGTAATTTATTTTGAAGGCTTCAATCCCATCGGTGTAGATTCTGGGTCAAATTTTGCCTTCATCTCCTCCTCTACCCCATACGCCACTTGAGAACGAAGAAATCATTGACATTTGCGACCCTTTTACTTGAATTTCATTTGGTGCTAATACATGGACATTTGTGACCTTTATACAAATACTAATAGCTACAGATCGTAACAAGGCATATACCATGTATTAAGTATTATCTTACTTTTTGTCACATAAATTTCAATCAAATCAACTATAAAGATATCAGAACTTTTAGTCATTCACTCATTACTATAGCACTTAGTCATTCACTCATTACTATAACACTAATACTGCATGAAAGCCATTAACCCCTTACCGAAGCACTAAAACCGCATGTTGAACAGAACTTGAAATTGATATATGCTACAAGTTTATGTATGAATTCAAATCATTAAATAAGATTTGAACCTTAATTATATTGGAACCGAGTTATACTAAAGTGGTTGGTATACAAATATGTAAAAGCTCTCAGTTAAATCTTACAAAAAGCAAAATTGTAATTTTTTAAAAACTGTAGAAACTAATGAAGTTACAAATTGTGCATTAAAAGAACAAAACAGAGATAAAACTACTGCAAATTGTGATTACGAAAACTACTATTTCAAGAATAATTAGTATGAAGAACTCATTAAATTTTATTATAAGTCTAAAAAACTCAAATCATAGCTATTTGTTTGACAACTGTTCTTCAAAAAATTTCAAACAAAAGGCAAAGAAAACAACAAACCTTGACAGTGCACAGCCCGTCCTACAGATCGACACACAACACCAACAGCAACTGCCAACAAACAATCAGTGGTAAGAAACTTAAAATACAAATATGAAGATGCGAACGCGGTTTCTCTTTACATGATAATGTTCAACTTCAACACAGAAAGCTTAAAACAAACCAGTGTTGCAAAAGTTTTACCAAATAAACTACCATTGGTCGGAAACTTAGCATACCAAACATTTTAGACCCTTGACATAACATCAGTGTGCCAATAATCATAATAGAGGTTATTCATTGAAGAGAAATCAGTATGACAAAATGGGAAACCTTTATTATGAACCTAAGAAACTCAAATTAAGGCTATTTTTTCGAAAATTGTTCTTATAAACTCTTCTAAGACAGCCATGAAACCACAAAAAGCAAATAAAACAAACCAACCTCGACCTCGAGACAACTCTTCCTACAGGAACACAAAACCAACAGCAAATCTCCATCCATGTTCGATTCTTTGTGAGTAAAACAAGAAAAGTAACACGAAATATGAACTAAATTAAGAACCTTTCAAAAGCATTAGTTAAACCTAAACTAGTGAATTATGAATACATAAGAGATAAATATGCACAGAGAATTAGATCCAATCCATAACACATGTAGAATTATAGGAATGAGGGAGGCACATGCGAAAAAGAAAAGTAAGCAGAACTTATATTTACAAAGATAAGGATTGTACAAACCTAAACGACAATCGAGCAGCAAAACACCCAAAAGAACGCAGCGATGTGTGAAAGATAGCACCTGCGAAGTGAACTGATGAGAATAAGTGGGAAATCGAACATAGAAACGAAATTGCACATGGGAATTGAACCAAAACAGTGAAGAAACTGAAGTATATCAACGTGGAAGAACGAATGATTTCTCAAAAAATATTCAAAAAAACCAACATAATAGATCCATCACCTGAAAGTCAGAAACCAGGGAGGTCGTGACGGTGGCTGTTAAAGTCTTTTCAGTGCGGTAACTAAAAGCGACATGCAGCCACAAATCAGCCCCAACAACAACAAATATCGAAGAGGGACAACAACATAAACCTGAAAAAGAAACAAAAAAAAAACCAAAAACAAAGAAAAATCAGCTAATTCAGAAATGAATTTAGCAAAGAAATCACATGCAGCCTATAATTTATCTCAAATGCCCAAACCTTGCGCTCAACAATAACAAAACTCAGGAATCACATGCCAAAAATAAAACCCTCAAAAACCTACATCGGCATAAGAGACAACAAAAGTAAAACCCTAATTGCCTGAGAAAGAAGGCGAAACCCTAATTACCTGGAAAAAACGCAGAGGAGGAGATGAGAAAAGTAGAACGAAAGTGAAGAAGAGCATTCATATGATACGTGGAAGGCAGGTTATAGGAAACATGTAAACCAAAGAAAAAATCAATTGTGATCAAAAGCACAGGTGGAAGCAGAATAAACATATGACGTGTTATAAAAGTCACAGGTGCAAAACTGGTAGTGGCTGCTAAACGCACAGTAAAAACACTCCCAGAAAACTAATGCAAATTGTATTATACCAGTAAATCGACCTGCGCCTTGCGGGGGGTCGTTATTTTGATTTTATCTTTATAGTTAAAATCATATAGTAGCAACATTCAAGCACTTACATAAGGTTTGTTAAGTGTGTCATTCCAAAGCTACATATCTTCATTCAGAGGGACTGCTATTTCCATTAAAGACATCTACAAAAGATTATGAACACTATTTCTGCAGTTAGTACTAACAAGAAGTCTGTGATAAATGAACAGTTTGTAGACATACAACATTTGGTTGTTGCCTGACTTTTTAGAATCTTCAAAAGAGGTTCTGTTAGGAGAGTAAAAGGATCAGGGTTAGTAATGTTGAAATAGAATGATCTAAGATTTAGTGACAAAACAATGATGAGTAGAATGTGTAATCTATCAAGTTTGACTATATGTAACATGTTATATTACATTATTAGTGCCACCTTATCAATTGTACCTAACTGAAGCATGCCTCTAAGAAGAAAATAACTGAAAACAAACATCACAATTTGAATATGATTTAACTTAAAATATGCAAAGAACAGCGGGTAACATATGAAACATAGATACAAAATTATCGGACAAAACTAATTAAAGGTTACTGCAGATGAACAATATGGCTATATGAACAAAGAATAGAAAATAAATACTATACAATAGTCTTTTTAATGACAAATACAGTTGTACATGATAAATGGAGGTTTTAATGGTCTGAGGTAAAGCTACAATTTGCATTTTGTATTTATATATATGTCATTAACTTTATGTGCATCTATGACTATTCCTACTTAATTTATATTATAAATAAAGACCTATTATGTGTCAATTTTTATATAATTAAAAAGATTAATCAATAGATATGCATGCTTAAAAAGGTAATTTAACTTGAAGTTATAATGACCTGCACACACACACTTCTTTTTAGCAAACCAAAATCAGTCTATTTCCATGCTAAGGGGGGCATTTTTAGGTTTCCTTCACAAATACAGTTGTACATGATAAATGAAGGTTTTAGTGGTCTAAGGTAAAGCTATAAATTGCATTTTGTAGTTATATCTTTGTCATTAACTTTATGTTGCATCTATGACTATTCCTACTTAATTTATATTAAAGATGAAGAACTGTTATGTGTCAGTTTCATATAACTAAAAAGATTAATCAAAAGCAACTATAAAGAAAATACAATTTAAAACATACCTTTCATAGCAAGCACAATGCACAAACAAACAAGAACTGTAACAGGAAGAAAACATAAAAATTTAAGACATTAGTATAACAACTGATGCTAACTGGGCTTAAAAACAATAGCCGCACATTGTGTTTTACATAAAAAAATACAATCGCATATACAAACTCAATTTTAAGTTTCAAGAACACACATGACAATTAAAATTTATAGAACCTTCATGTACAAATATGACAAATACCAATAAAAATAAAAGCAAAAAAGCAAATACCAATGGAACATTGAAACTAAATTCACAAAAAGATAGTCAACCATATCCTTCACCATCAACAATAAAAACAGTTATAATAAGCCTCATATGTCAAAATTAAAGTCCCATTGAATAGAGAATAATAATATAACTGAGCAAGCACTTATGAACTAACACACATACTAAATGGTAATTAGTTTAATATCTTAATAAGTGGTAACAAAAATAAATAAAAGAACTCAATTAAGTGGTCACATGGGTTTGTCAATAAAAGCAGCAAAAGAATAAAAGAGAACGAAAACAGTTTGTGTGCAGATATGTTGGGTGCCAAACGATTTAATAATAAATAAATAAAATTATTTATCAACATTGTTGATACCTGATATGTGCGTCGTGTGAAGTATCAAACAAAGTACAAGATCAAGTCAACTAGGTCTGGCCGATCTAGGTCCGAACCTGAAGTTCGGACTGGCCGAACCTGAGGTTCGGCCGAAGCTCGGACCAACGGGTATATATATGTGATTGGTCTTTGTATTTGCGCTTCTGAGCGTGCAAGATATTTTAAGTATGTGTTTCTGAGTGTGTATTCTCTGAGTCCATCTCTGTGTGTTTACTGGTTGTAATTGTTCTTCGTTGATCAATAAAACAATCGGTTAATTACGTTTCGATGTCCGATTAGCTAGATTGAGTAGACGATCCGATGCTCACGCATTTTGAAGTGATATCAGAGCTTTCTGGTTCACTCTACTGATCTGTGGTTGCTACTTTCGGATTTTTGAAGCGTTTTTCGTGTTTCTCGAGTTTGTTTTTGTGATTTTCATCATTTCTATCGAGTGTTTGGTGTCAAACTTGCTTGTAAACCACTTTCTATCAGTTTTTCAAATTCTCAGTAACAAGATTCGTCAAAATCAATCCTTTTTCGTTCGTTTTTGAAAAATGAAGTCGAAGTTCGGAGGTAACTCGTCAAGTTCGGAGTAACTGCTCCGAATTTCGAGTTCGGACAGTTTTCGGTCAGTGTTCGGAGTTGTTTCGGTCGGAGTTCGGTGTGGTTCAAGGTTCGGAGCTAGATCGGTGTTACTTAGGAGTTCGGACTTTTGTGTTTTTTTCGGAGCAAGTTCGGACATAGTTCGGACTTTGGTTTTAGGTTCGGACGGAGTTCGGAGGTCTGTGATAGGTTCGGAGCAGGTTCGGTCATCAGATTCTAAATTTTCAACGATGACGGAATTTCAAGCATTTGCTGCAATGCAAAGTGTGATGCAAACCATGATGAATTTTGATAACAAAATTGGAACAAGTCAGAAAGTTCCCAAATTATTGAAGCTTGAAGATGATCAAAATTGGAAGAAATGATTTTCCGCTTACATAAGCACAAATGATATTGATTTGTGGATCCCTCTCAAGAAACTTTATCAACACCCAACTGATGCGGGAGATTTTAAAGAAGTTCATACTTTTGATCTTGCTGAAAGAAAATCATATGAGCTTGAACAAAAAGCTTATGGTTATCTTACGATGGCATTACCTACTGAGTTGCTTCATCAATTTAGCACTTGCAAGAAATCTAAGCAATTGTGGGATGCTTTATCAGCAAGATGTGAGGGTAATGATGACTACAAGAAGAGTCGTAAAAAGGTTTTGAACAAAGAATTTGATAATTTTCAGAATTATGACAATGAAAATATTACTGCTCTTGTTTCAAGGTTGTCACATTTAATTAGTGAGTTAAAGGTTGTTGGAATTGAGAAAACCGATGCTGATTTGAAAGAAAAGATTTTGGAGGCTTTGCCAGAGAAATGGGAAAACTATGTTTTGTTACTCACTCATGACAAGGATTATTCTACAATAACATTTCACGAGCTTACTGGGAAACTTCATGCTCGAGAAATGGAAATGTTAAATTCAAAGAAGTCAACTGCTACTTTGCAAAATCCTGAACTGTATCATGGTGAGAATAGTACTAGTATGAGTTCAAAGTCTAAATCAAATCAGAATACAACACCAAGTGTTGCTTTTATAGCTGGAGTTTCAGGAAATTCTGATAATAATTCTTCAAGGGGTTGCAATTTCACAATTCCAAAATTTTCAAATCAAAATGCTTTTCAGTTGAATCAACAGATGATTGTGCCAAAATGATTTCTGCATTGATTTCATCATCCTTTGGTTTGATTCTAAAGAATGTTGCTGATGCAAAGTTAACCAGCGAGGATCTTGATGCTCTTGATGATGATCAACTAACTGAATTGGATATATCTTGGCAATATGCTATGTTATGTCAAAGATCTAAGAGATTCTTTAAGAAACATGGAAGGAATCTTTCTAGAGATAAATTGGGTTTTGACAAGTCCAAATTAAAATGTTATAAATGTTCACAACTTGGACATTTTGCTAAAGACTGTCAACAGACACATGCAAACAAGTCTGGTATTCCACAATCACCCAAGCCTGGTTTTACTCAACCATCTACTACTAACACTAGCAAGTCTACAGCTTTGACAGCACAACATGATGGTGTTTATGATTGGGGTCAACAATTTGGTTATGATTCATCAGCTTTGATTGTCACTCATGTTCAGTCAGATGATTCATATTCAGATACTAGTTCTGATACTAGTTCAATTCCAAGTTCTTATGAATCTGCTGAAAACTTGGAGAGTCTGATGAAGGAAAATGCTTTGTTGATGAATAAAGTTCAACAATTGACTGAGGCATTTGATGTGATTAATTCAGAGTTGAATATTTCTAAAGAACATGAAAAAGAGTTGCTTTTGAAGAATAAGTGTTTGGTTACTGAGATCAAGATGTTGAATGAAATTTTGGAAAGCTCTAAACAATACAAAAGGGATGTTGAAGCTGCTAGAGCAAAGTTTTGTGAAGAAAAGGATGAGTTGGTACAAGAAGTTAAGAAATGGAAGGCTGAAGCAGAGGATACAGCTAATGATTTTCAGAATTTATTTGACAAGTCCAAAATCAAACTTGATTTGTTAACAAGGAATGTGGAAGACTCAAATGCTAAAATTGAAGCATATCAGGTTGATATGGAAAAGTTGTTGGATGAGAAGCGTGAGTTGGTAAGTGTTAACAAAGTTCAAGCTGCAAATCTGGAAATTCAGAAGCGAAATGAGAATAAATTGAAAAAGGAGTTACATGAAGGACTTGACAATCTTCGTATGCAAAAGTTTGAAACTCACAAAGTTGCGAAGCGTTTGATTGCTAAAGAAAAGGAATTTGCAGAAGCTCAATAGCAAATTTCTGATCTCAAAGTTCAAGTTCTTGATGCTAATCGTCTGCTCAACAATGTTTCAAATTCTCAAGTTTTCACAAGCTTCTTAGCTAATGATGCTAATTTTGAGAAGATGTTTGATAAAACTGCATCACCCCCTGCTCATATCAAAGAAGCTTTCAAAGAAGTGAAGGAACAAGTTGACGATTTTGATTATTCAAAAGTTTCATCTTCTACTTCTGAAGAAGTAAAGGTTGTTAAGAAGAAGAAAAGCAAGAAGAACAAGAAAAAGATTATGAAATCTGAGATTTCTCCAGCACCAAAGTTTGTGACTGGTTCATCTTCTGCTGATAACAAGAAGTCAGCTACTTCTAGTAACAAGATTTTGTCTCAACCTGAGTTTGATGAACAGATCTTTTATGATCAAAAGAATGTTACCGAAGTAAAAGCTGAACTTTCTCGATTAGCAAAGAATGGACATTGTTCTTCTGAGAAGAAGATTTCTGGAAAACATGAAGGATTGGGGTTTCACAGGATGCAAGACAAAGCTGAGAAGGTTCCAGCATCATCATCTCAAGATTTGAAGAAATTAAAGATGAAGCAAGTGAAGAAGGAAGTTTTTCAAGTTGATAAAATTCAACCCGAGCGATTTTACAAACTCAAGGGTTCGGATCAATTATTTTCTGACAAAGAATTTCCACTTCATTGTGTTGATGCTCGGAAGATTGCTGAGGTCTTTGTGAAAGCAACCATTTCTTCTAATAGTTCTCAATCTCTAAGCCCTACATCTAAATGGGTACATGATCACAGGCATCAGGTATATGATTCTCATTCTGATCATGTTAGAGATATTCATGTGTGTTCTTCGCAGGTACATCACAGATGGGACAAAACGACAAAAAATTGTTATATTTGCCGTCGCTCAGGGCATATGGCAAAAGACTTTCCATCACCTGCTGATTCACCCCAAATATTTCACAAGAAATCAGTTTTTGGTAAATCTGCCACACCAAAGTTCTTTGATGAACAAGGCAGAGTTTTTGATGAAATTAAACCTACATTCTTTCATAAACAAAAACGTTTTGTTCCAATGTTTTCAAAGGTTCAAAATGCAGGTTCATCATCACAGTCACCTGTGATTGTTTCATCAAAAACTGAATTACCAAAACAACAACAATGGAAACCTAAGTTGGTTTTTAAGCAAAACAAGGACACTGGTCGACCAGAAGCGATCCGCTTCGGGTCATTTTTGGACTAATTAGTTTCACCAGTGTGCAGGTACTTTTAGAAGACCTATCGACGACTGCAAAGTTGTTAATGGACAAGTATTCTGCTTAAGTTAAATTTCATGATAAATTTTTCTAACCAGCAAATGTTCTGAATTCTAAATCTGCAAAGTATTCGTATTGATTGATCACTTTTCTTTGTTTACAAATTTTTCTCAAAACAAAAACCTAAAATAGAGTCCTGTTTTTGTGTAAAATGAAAATACAAAAATAGAGTTTTCATTTTAAGGGGGAGAATTGTAAGTAAGGGGGGGTATTTGAGAAAATGCATGTTATTGGGAGAAGGTGAATACATGCCCAATATATAATGAAGGAAGGTGAATTCATGCACAATATATAAAATTATGAGAAATTGATCATTGGGAAATGATAGTACATTGGCTTACGTATCTGACTCATGGATAGAGTAGATGAAAGAGCCATAATTTTATTGTTTGATATGCTTGGTAGGCTCGGCAAATCAGAACGTATTCAGATATGATATACACTAAATACTAATGCTTGACCATGTGGATAACATCTTGATGCATATTTCATGACACAAAAATAAAAATAAGTGTGAAATTCAAAATGAGAAGTCACTGTGTATACATGTGTTCATTTTGCAAAGATTTAAACTTGTTTGATTTTCTTTATTTTGTCAAACGATCGGACTTTCTCTGCGTATCGAAAGATCGACCTGATCGTTGTTCGTTTGACGTTCTGCTTTATTTTCTTTGGTGTTTCGTATAACTCATCGGACTTTCTCTGTGTGTACGGGAGTACCGACCTGATTGTTGTTGGGTTATACAATTTCAACTTGTTTTATTTTCTTATTTTGTTAAATCTGAGGCCTTATCTGCGTATCAAAAGATCGACCTTAAGGTAGACGATTTAACGTTCTTATTTCTTTTTGCATGGAACACAGTTGACTATATCATGAAAATATTATGCATTGTGAAAAATCACAAGTGCTGTCACACAAAAGGAAAACGAAAGAAAAACTGAAAATGTCTGATTATGTCTGATAGTGTGGGATACACTGGTCAAAGCAAATCTAATCAATATATTAACATATCCAGATGTTATGAGTATGATTCTGCCTGAGTTTAAGTTGGAAAAATTATACCAGCAATCAGCATGACTTATGTGTTTCGATTAATTGAAATTGAAATGCAGTTCAGTGAGTTATGTTCAATATGATCCCATATAGTGATCTTTCTCATACCAAAAATAGTGTTTGATTCTGTATTGCAATTTCATTTCATTTCAGAGAAGAACAAAAAGATTTTCGGTATGTTTTAGCATAAACTTTGAAAAATCAAAAAGATTTTATTTCTGTTTTATTTTCGATCTGATCAACACGTGATACAAATCATTTTCAAAATCATATCTTGGAGTCTCGAAGAGACGTTTTGCGCCAAGATTATTTTAAATGTTTGAGCAGGTTGCTATGTGCAAGTTATCACAACTTCAAGTCTTCTGAAGATGTTGATGAAAGACCAGAGATACACTAAAATGTCATCAAGTATTCAAGATCAAGTTACGATCAAGTTGAGGAAGAGTTTGTTTGAAGTTTCATTTCATTGAACGAACGGATTCTACACTTGAGGGGGAGCTTGATTGAAGATACAAAGTTGATGATATTGAAGGGATACTACACACGACGAGGGGGAGTTTGTTGATACCTGATATGTGCGTCGTGTGAAGTATCAAACAAAGTACAAGATCAAGTCAACTAGGTCTGGCCGATCTGTTGGATATATGGTGTCCTGACCCGACAGATTAACGAACCCGACCGATATTGACCCGTAAGAGTTACACCCGGGTCAACGGACTATTAAATCTAATTAATTGTTAATTAGATATAAACGAACTAAATGGTGAATTAAATAAATATTAATTATTTATTTAAAACGACAAAACTATCGGTTCAAAAATACTCGCTAAACAAAAGACGAACCGATCAGTTGTTACCGGATTAACAGACTGATCAGTTGGTGGATTAAAGGAGATCGCGACCGGGCCCAGTCCGTCTGGCCCCGGTCCGCGAATTTAATATTAAATGAGGAGATGAGGAGGATTGAAACACAAGTCACCAAAAACCTTAATCTCCTCTCTCTCTCTCTCTCCCTGCGCCGAACTCGCCGAAGCCGGCTCCTCCGCCGCCGACCGCCGTCGCCGCCTAGTCTCCACCCCGTGATCCGTTCGTGATTTCGATGGATCCCCGTCTTGCCAGTATCTGTGCCCGACTCGAGAGCGAAGCAGTCGCAGCCCGAGCCGAAGCCGAAGCCGCAGCCCGAGCCGAAGCCGAAGCCGCAGCCCGAGCCGCCGCTGCCCTTCACGCGCCACCGCGCGACCACCGGCCGGTGGTTCTTGCGCTGCCGGCGCAGCCGAGACCACCGCGCCCGGTCGCGTCGTCGTGGCCGGCGCCCCTCTACCCGTCCGCCGCCGCCGCCCCTCCTCCGATCTCCGGCGAGTCGTTCGTTGTGGGATCGGTCCCGGTGGCTATCCCGACGGAGAAAGTTTTGTCACCACCACCGGTGGTATCCCTACCACCGCCGCCGCCACTACCGCCGCCGCCGCCTGTCGCCGCCGCCGCCGATGCCGCCGTCGATGATCTGTCTCGAAGATTCGAGTCAGACGTCTCAGTTCGTCCTAGCGCGAGCCCGTTGAATCCGGGTGTCTCGAGCGGTTGCTCGGATCCCGCCAAGGTATATCTAATTTATTAGATATTTAATTATTTATTTATTTTAAATAAATATATTTTTCTGTGTTTGTCGTGTTTCGGTGATTGATCCTGTTACGGTTGCATCCGCGTTTTAATCGTTTCCGCTGCCAAATTAATTGTGAATTAATTTAATTAATAAATCGGTTTTAATAAAATCAAAATCGGTAACCCGGATCCCACTGTAAAACCCAACAGTGGTATCAGAGCCATTATCACCGCGCGCAAACCAGATTCGGTCCTTTCGTGACCGATAGTTCGCAATTTCGACTTAAATCCAAATTGCGAATTAGAATTAATTTAATTTATTATTTTAATTCCATATATTATATTGTGTGTTACGGCCGACCCCTCTAATTTTGTGATCGTGTATGAATGTCATGGCGTGATTTGTTTTTCTCTGTTTGGCCCAAGTTGTTGGCCCAATTGGTTGTTTTTGATTTTGGTTTATTGGACCCGGTTTTTGGGTTTCAAAGTTGTACAAATTTAGAGCTAGGTTACTAGAAGTAGTTTTAGTAATTGTAAATTTGTATGTAACCAAAAGTCGAAGACTGGACACACGCCAGAGGGATGTCAAAGCAAGTGGGAGCTGAACAGGATTCCAGATCGCACAGAGTTGCCATCTCGATCGTTCACCATTTTATAATTTAATTTATTTTAAATTGTCCCATATGATCTCGCTTGTATGGCTCGAGTGAGATCAAGACCTTATGCCGTTCAACACACAATATGCCATTCGCGACAACTTAGTAATTTAATTAGGTTAAATTAATTTACTGGTCCCGAGTGGAGATAGGGTTTTATCGTTCGTGTCTGACGATGATTAAATATTAAAAGTAATTAATATCCCTATTTGGTAATTCTTTAAAACTGGTAGTTCGTGCCATCCTATCTCAAGTTGAACTTGGAACGTATTTACCGGAGCATCAGTGTTGGAGTATTTCAACACCGCACTTGGTGCCGAGGGTACCTTCTAAGGTGAATGACATTGGAGTATTTCAACACCGTGTCATCACATCGACCATTTAGGACTACTATCGCTTTAAACGTATATGTTCGTGGTGTTGGAGTATTTCAACACCGCGCCACGGATGTGTACTGCTAAAGTGGGCACGGATGAGGCTAAACGTATCGCAAAATACAATTGTATGTATATAGCGGCCTCATACCGAGAGTTGTGACTTGAGTCTCTCAATTGACAATCGTTGTCAGTTTGTTTACACGGTTTCGCTCCTGAGGCTCATTTGGCGGTCTCAAGTGATCTCGTCTAAACGAATTCTCATTTTCTTAAAATAAACCTTACCAACTTATTTTAAAGAAAAATAAACATCGAAAATACTGATTAAATTTACTTTGCTTATTTTCAGAAGGCTAAAGAAAACTCACCACCATTAAGTTCAATGGTACAACTCGACCCCTTCACTGAGTCTGGCTTTCTCGCATGGCAGACAACCCTGAGGAACCTTTTAAGGCTCTTCGGGAAACTCTATGTCATTGACCGACCGATCGCGAGTATTCCATCTTACTTGCTAAATGAGAACTCGCGGTCTGAGCTCCAAAAGCACACTGACGATGATAAGGACGTCACTGACCTGATGTTGTCTAGCATGACTCAGGATTATCGGTACAATTTCATGGGGATGTCTGCTTATGACATCATTCGTAAACTCAAGGATTTATTTGAATTGAGTCAGAGGACTGAGCGAGCTGATGCACTTTCACAATTTGTGAACTGCTCTATGGCTAACGACTCCTCTCCATACGATCATGTCATGCTGATGAAAGCGTATCGTGACAGACTGATCGACCTTGGCTACTCCATCTCTGACGGGATGGCTCTTGATGTAGTACTCAGATCTTTGCCAGAACATTATCGTATTCTTGCGATTAATTGTTCGGCTCAGTCGATCGAGGAGGTTATTCCGTTGATACCCAACGTGAAGATCAGGACCACGCCGGACGTGCTCAAAGTTACGAATACAAAGATCTCCAAAGCCAAGAAGGTTAAAGAGGGCAAAGGCAAGAAACCACAGGTTCAGCCTCCTGAGGAGCGCCTGTGCTATGAGTGCAACAAAATGGGACACTGGCGTCGCAACTGTCCTGTTTATCTTGCAAAGCTGAAGATGACCAAGAACTCTAATAAGGGTTGCTCATCAGGTATTTCAATAAATGTTATTGAACTTTTCACTGTTTCCTCCAATTCATGGGTATTTGATACTGGATGTGGTTTCCACATTGTTAATGTTTTGCAGGAACCTGAGAAGTGGAAGAAGACAGAACGAGGCCGCATGGACCTCATCGTTGGTGACGGGAAGAAGGTCCCAGTACTTGCTACTGGAACATTTTCTTTTTCATGTTCTTCAGGCCTTGTAGTTAATTTGATTAACTGTTTATATGCACCTGGTTTATCCAGGAACATTATTTCTGTCTCTTCATTGTTTGAACAAGGATTTCGGTATAAATTTAATGGAAATATGATTTCTGCTTACCTTAATGATATCTTTTATTTCGAGGCTAAACCTCAACATGGAATATATGAGATAGATGTTCAAACAAACGACCAGCTCTATCATGTTTCTAAAAGAAACAAAGTTGATAGTAACGAATCCTCGTTATGGCACCATAGACTTGGTCACATAAGCAAGGCCCGCATCAAGAAGTTGCAAACTGCTGGCATTCTCGAATCCCAAAATGCAGATTCCTTTGATGAATGCGAGTCGTGCTTATCTGGTAAATTAACCAAGTCACCCTTCACCCACACAGGTGAACGGGCCCAAGGTTTGTTAGGCGTTATTCACACCGATGTGTGTGGACCCTTTCGAACCGAGACGAGAAATCGTGAACGGTACTTCGTGACTTTCATCGATGACTACAGCAGATATGCCTATGTCTATCTGATGAAACACAAACATGAAACTTTTGAAAAGTTCAAAGACTTTCAAAACGAAGTACAAAATCAGCTAACTCGAACTATTAAAATACTTCGATCAGATAGAGGCGGTGAATACCTAAGCGCTGAATTCCTAAATCATCTGAAGGAATGTGGAATCGTTTCACAACCTACTCCCCCTGGCACACCCCAGTTAAATGGCGTTAGTGAGAGGAGGAATCGAACTCTGCTTAACATGGTTCGATCGATGATGTGCAGGACAACCTTGCCGCATTCCTTTTGGGGATATGCCATCTTAACCGCCGCTCGCCTAATAAATCTGGCACCGACCAAGAAAGTAGGAAAGACCCCATATGAGATATGGCATGGTTCTCTTCCCAAACTTTCATACCTCAGGGTATGGGGATGTGATGCCTATGTCAGCAGTGATTCTGATAATAAGCTCGATCCTCGAGGCGAAAAGGTAACTTTCGTTGGATACTATGGTAATACCGGTTATTACTTCTACCATCCCGATGCAAACACTGTTTCCATCAAGCGGAAAGGTAAATTCCTTGAGAAAGAATTTCTTACTCGAGGAACAAATAGTGATCCAGTGGATCTTGAAGAAATTCGAGATTCACCTAACCCTGAAGCGGTCGCTGTGTCTGACCGACAAGTTGTTGTCGCACCATCAGACCCAAACACAAGCACAAGCGTTCGTAGGAGCGGAAGAACACGATATGAGCCTGATAGATACCTTGGATATCATGAGGCCTTCGATGTTCTATTAATAGCCGATTCTAACGATGAACCTATTAATTATAAAGCTGCTATATTAGATCCGGAATCTGATAAATGGCTTGAAGCCATGAACGCTGAGATGCAATCTATGCGTGACAATCACGTCTGGGACTTGATTGAGCTACCCCCCGGTACACGGGCAGTAGGGAGCAAGTGGATCTTTAAAAGAAAAACTGACATGCATGGAAATGTGCAAACCTACAAGGCACGGCTTGTAGCGAAAGGTTTCACTCAAACTCAAGGGATTGATTATGATGAGACCTTTTCGCCCGTTGTCATGATCAAATCGATCAGGATTCTCCTTGCCATAGCCGCATACCATGACTATGAGATATGGCAAATGGACGTGAAAACCGCCTTCCTGAACGGACAACTCGAAGAAGATGTCTATATGGTTCAGCCTGATGGTTTTGTCGATCCAGAGAATCCAAACAAGGTTTGCAAGCTTAGCAAGTCCATTTATGGACTCAAGCAAGCATCTCGAAGCTGGAATCTTCGTTTTGATCAGAAAGTCAAAGAGTTTGGCTTTGAACAAAACAAAGATGAGCCTTGTGTCTACAGAAAGGCAAGTGGGAGCGCTGTATCGTTCCTCGTACTGTACGTGGACGATATACTGATCATAGGAAACAACATACCCATGCTTAACGAAGTTAAGAAATGGCTTTCATCTTGTTTCGCTATGAAAGACCTTGGAGAAGCCGCTTATATTCTGGGAATCAAGATTCACAGAGATCGATCTAAGCGCCTTTTGGGACTCAGTCAAAGCACATACATAGATAAGATCATAGCTTGGTTCAATATGAGTAACTCCAAGAAAGGAGCAGTTCCCATGACTAAGGGAACAATATTGGACAAATCTCAAGCACCTAAAACGGAGCGCGAGATGAGCCAAATGGCATCGATCCCATTTGCCTCTGCTATTGGATCTATCATGTACGCCATGCTCTGCACACGACCGGATGTCTCGTATGCATTGAGCGTGACAAGTCGGTACCAACAGACGCCAGGGCTAGCTCACTGGACGGCTGTAAAGAATATACTGAAATACTTGAGAAACACCACTGAAATGTTTCTCGTATTCGGGGGTGTTGATGAGGAGCTCACTGTAAGATGTTACACTGACGCCAGTTTTCAGACTGACCGAGATGACTCTCGCTCACAGTCAGGATTCGTATTCACTCTTAACGGAGGGGCTGTTTCTTGGAGAAGCTCAAAACAGCCAGTAGTAGCTGATTCTACTACTGAATCCGAATACATAGCCGCCTCAGAAGCTGCTAAAGAAGCCGTGTGGATGAAGAAGTTCATATCCGATCTCGATGCTATGCCAAGTATTAGGCAACCCATCGAGATGCTGTGCGATAACACAGGCGCTATAGCTCAAGCCAAAGAGCAACGGTCCCATAAGATGGCCAAGCACGTACTGAGGAAATTCCACTACATAAGAGAAGTAGTCGACAGAAATGAAATCAAGATAAGCAAAGTACACACAGATCAAAACTTAGCTGATCCCTTCACTAAGCCTATGACTCAGGAGACTCATATACGCCACAGAGAAGCGATAGGGCTTAGATTAGCTAAAGACATGTTTTGATTCAGTATTTGGATGTATGAACACCAACGGTTATCTGTATTATTCTTATTCCATCCGTTTTATGCAATAATGAATTACATAACTGTGTTCAATATTTGTACGTTTAATCCATGGACAATAAGTTCTTGTCCTAAATGTCCGTAGTCGATTAGTAAGTGGGAGCTATACTAAAGTAAGACTATTGTGACTGGTTGAACTTTAAAGTTGTTTAACGTTCAAACTCACAGACCTCATTGGTGAATGACGTTGGACGTAACTCGCATCATGCAACGCAAACATGGATAACTTGCCTGCTTGATTAAATGCATGCTCTAATGTATCCTTAGACCTGAGACGCATATTCGAACTCCTCTATACTAAAGAACATTCTTTGATTGTAGCCTAACGTTGTCGCGTAACTGCCAGCCATAACGGCTACTTTTGGGAATGGCTCTGAGGTTCAGTGGGAGCTGTATGCCTCAACAAGGGATTCTGTACTCTTGCTTCGGCAACAGTTAGACATAAAGGCGCCCTCGTTGATTCCAAGTGATAAGTGTGAGGCCTCACCCAAACTTACTGTGTGTTTGTTGGATCACTTCGAATTGTATCGAGAATGAAAATCGATGAATAAAATATGGGAGTCCATGTCCCATAATTCATCAATGTCTTATACAGAAAGGAACATATGACAATGAATGCACAAGTCGTGAGTCTGCTTGATGGTCAATCAGATATACTTTGGCAAACGACTTAAAGTGTCAATATTAGTTGGTGTGGCTATGCATAGCTAGAGTGCCTCTGGCTGCGCTCGTTAAACTGTCGCGTTCAGTCCAAGTGGGAGACTGTTGGATATATGGTGTCCTGACCCGACAGATTAACGAACCCGACCGATATTGACCCGTAAGAGTTACACCCGGGTCAACGGACTATTAAATCTAATTAATTGTTAATTAGATATAAACGAACTAAATGGTGAATTAAATAAATATTAATTATTTATTTAAAACGACAAAACTATCGGTTCAAAAATACTCGCTAAACAAAAGACGAACCGATCAGTTGTTACCGGATTAACAGACTGATCAGTTGGTGGATTAAAGGAGATCGCGACCGGGCCCAGTACGTCTGGCCCCGGTCCGCGAATTTAATATTAAATGAGGAGATGAGGAGGATTGAAACACAAGTCACCAAAAACCCTAATCTCCTCTCTCTCTCTCTCCCTGCGCCGAACTCGCCGAAGCCGGCTCCTCCGCCGCCGACCGCCGTCGCCGCCTAGTCTCCACCCCGTGATCCGTTCGTGATTTCGATGGATCCCCGTCTTGCCAGTATCTGTGCCCGACTCGAGAGCGAAGCAGTCGCAGCCCGAGCCGAAGCCGCAGCCCGAGCCGAAGCCGAAGCCGCAGCCCGAGCCGCCGCCGCGGCTCAAGCCGCCGCCGCCGCCGCTGCCCTTCACGCGCCGCCGCGCGACCACCGGCCGGTGGTTCTTGCGCTGCCGGCGCAGCCGAGACCACCGCGCCCGGTCGCGTCGTCGTGGCCGGCGCCCCTCTACCCGTCCGCCGCCGCCGCCCCTCTTCCGATCTCCGGCGAGTCGTTCGTTGTGGGATCGGTCCCGGTGGCTATCCCGACGGAGAAAGTTTTGTCACCACCACTGGTGGTATCCCTACCACCGCCGCCGCCACTACCGCCGCCGCCGCCTGTCGCCGCCGCCGCCGATGTCGCCGTCGATGATCTGTCTCGAAGATTCGAGTCAGACGTCTCAGTTCGTCCTAGCGCGAGCCCGTTGAATCCGGGTGTCTCGAGCGGTTGCTCGGATCCCGCCAAGGTATATCTAATTTATTAGATATTTAATTATTTATTTATTTTAAATAAATATATTTTTCTGTGTTTGTCGTGTTTCGGTGATTGATCCTGTTACGGTTGCATCCGCGTTTTAATCGTTTCCGCTGCCAAATTAATTGTGAATTAATTTAATTAATAAATCGGTTTTAATAAAATCAAAATCGGTAACCCGGATCCCACTGTAAAACCCAACACGATCTAGGTCCGAACCTGAAGTTCGGACTGGGCCGAACCTGAGGTTCGGCCGAAGCTCGGACCAACGGGTATATATATGTGATTGGTCTTTGTATTTGGGCTTCTGAGCGTGCAAGATATTTTAAGTATGTGTTTCTGAGTGTGTATTCTCTGAGTCCATCTCTGAGTGTTTACTGGTTGTAATTGTTCTTCGTTGATCAATAAAACAATCGGTTAATTACGTTTCGATGTCCGATTAGCTAGATTGAGTAGACGATCCGATGCTCACGCATTTTCAAACATCCTCTTTACTTGGTAAATTTGCAGGTTTCACATGGTTTTAATATGGAAAAAAAAATCACATTTTTAAAGCAAGCAATAACAAACGGTTAATATGATTGTGTAAAAATACCTAGCATTGAAACTAAATTCACTCAAAGAGCAATGAATGGAACATAATTCAATCAGAGGCAAAAGCTTAGTTACCATTTCCTTTACAACTAACAACACAATCAGTTATACTACTATTACAGAAACTGACAGCCACCACAAACATTCACATGATATAAGTTATACTATTGTTACAGAAATTGACAGCCACTACAAACATTCACATGATATAAAATCAGTGAAGATGATTAGAAGCAGCCATTTTCAGTGAACCCAAGCTATATTAGTGTCAATGTTTGCCTGCTTCCTTTTTCAAATTGAATGCTTATATTTTGGTTATGTAATAGTTGTATTTCACCCAAGAGACACTTTTACTGAAGCTAATTAGATGCAGCCAATTTAAGTGAAGTCAAACATAACACAAATCTAGAACATGCCACTAATTTAGAATCTAAACAATGTCAACAAAGCAGAAACTGCATAAGGAAAAAGAATGAAAAACATACCTTCCACAGCAGGAGAAATGCAGCAGAAAACAGAAACTATAAGAAACATAAGATGAAAAACATTAGCACATTGAGACTTTTATGATTCTCATAATGGCAGAAAAAAAAGCACAGAAAATTCAGACCAAGCATTTCATCGAACACCTAATATGCATAACACAACCATGAAACCAAATGACAACATGCATTACACAATCCATGAAATCAACAGCAGTTGAGAGAAATCAGAAACACACAGTGTGAGAAAAACATCAAGAAACTGATAGATTTTTAGATCTAAGATCCACCAACACAGCCAAAGGCTCGAAACCCTAAATCCACAATAACATCCACCAAGGTAGCTGAAGATGGAATTTTTGATCTAAGAACCGGAGGCTATACCCTCGACCGAACGACGGCCAGAGATGAGAACGATGGCCGAAGAGAGTTTGTGGCTTCAGAGAACGAATCTTCCAGTGAGAAGGGACATATAAACAAAACATACCTCGGATTTCGTCAGGGGAATATTGTGTACCGGATGTCCACGCCGTCATCAGAAAAGAAGCATCACGGAAACGAAGATAGATACCCCGAGAAACACATCGAGAAAGAGAGAGAGAAATGGTTGTCTGAGAGACAGATAGAGATGTATGTTCTTGAGTAATGGGTAAAAGAGAAAAAGAGAAAACCCTAGATTCACCACGTTTACCTTGCAATCAGAATAAAACGTTTGGACAGAATAGTACCATGACTGAGTACACATCAGCAATTAAAAATGTTATATAAATAATGTATAATATAATAGTTTTCCTGATTTTTAAACATAAGCTTTTGTAAAGGAAGAGGATAATCAACTCCTCAATAAAATCATGCAGAGTCTCTCTTGCGAGTTCACAATGCCTGATCTTGGACACTTGCGCTCAACCGTCACGAAAACATAGAACATATTGACTGTAACGTTTCACACTTAAGGTCACTGAAAACAACATATAACATAGAAATACAGCTCATGATACATTTCTTACATGTTTAAAGTGTTTGAAGTGATTTGTGCATTCTGTTCTATGTTGGTTTCTAAATGAGTTTAACCTAACTGATTTGTTTTTTTTTTCTTTCTCTTTTGGTTTTTAAACAAGTATAAGTGAACAGAAAATTATAAACACATCTTGACAGCCCAAGAACAACCAATCAGATAACCTAAACTGAAAACAAATATCTTCTAATATAAACATGCTTGCTAATTACTTTATGTATGCTCTTGGTGCTTAGGTAATGGAGGACTACATGAAAAAACAATTCATCGCAAGCCACAATGACATCATCAGTGAACTATCTGCCGTAATACAGGTGGTTAAACGACGGATAGCAGAAACAGGGAAGTATTGGACATTGTGCTTGGGTTGGATGCCCCCCCCCCCTCCGTTATGCTGCTGCATCCATGCTAACTGATGCGCTTCATACGAAACAGGAACTGCTGCAGAGGATTCCGTCTCTGCGCAGGGATGCTGAGGCAGCAGCGCGTGACATTGACGACCGCATGGAGTTCAACTTCCCACCCAATATGTGATCCTTTGTTGTAGTCTTATTCTATTAATTTGGTGCTTGGCAAACCTAAAACTTAAAACTTCTACTATTTGTTTGCATTAAATAACACTACTTGGATGTTGACTTACTCACACCAAAACTGTAACGCGACTACTTGGATACTGATTTGCTCCTTCGATTAAACAACCGCTTAAATATTAGCAGCCATTGGTTCTGTCCGTTCATCGCACGGGCCTGCCGACTAGTTATACATATTTGGCATCATAGCCGCATCAAAAAAAAATTAATGCAAGTGATGTTACTTTAACATTAAGATGTTTCTATGTGAGTACGTTTTAAAAGACTTTGCTATTGCCTATGAAAAATTAATGTAAGTGATGACACTATGAAAAACTATTGGGAGAATAAATGCAAATCTCTATGAAATTAAGATTAAGTAGCACCAAGTCCAACTATATTGCATACCTACGATAACCATTTAACCTTCCATCTTGTAGTAAAATAGCCAAATAGTGAGCCGCGCCAAACTTAACGCTATCAGTAATCTTCTAAAATGATATCACAACTTAGTTTCATCTTTTGTTTAGTAAATTCAAGTCAATTTTTAAATTTTAGAAGCAAACCAACAGGAAGATGAAGACTAATCGAATAATCATTCTTATCTACTGAAAACATGACGATAGTGAAATTTCCTATACCCTTTGCCACATGTGTAGTTCCCTGGCCAGCTCCCATGACACCTTTGCAGAATTTGTTACCATATGCTTCCCTCTTAAAAATTTTGTACCCATCTTTAGCTACCATACCTGCTAAGACCACAACCTATCACTCCTCTTACCCGGCCACCTTCAAGGCCACGACCCCTATCTACATGATAGTTCCATGGTGATCTACAAATGCAAACAATATTTTTTTTAACAAATTCAAAGTAAAAAACAAGAAAGATAATTTATAGTAAAGTTGATCAACAAATTCAAAGTAAAAAATAAGAAAGATAATTTATAGAGTACAGTTGCCGATTTCACGGGCCACTAAAACTCCCATTATACATATTTATAGTTTACTTCTGAATCACTATAAAATCTATTATTCATATGTAGAAGTTATAAGACGTATAGAAGTTATAAGACTTCTGTAATGTAAAGTTTCCAAGAGAATGCCTAATCAAGATACATGTAATATAAGGATATGAAAGTGGTTATGACTTATGAATATTACTTGTATGAAATTAATGTAATAGAGGGCACCAGCCGGCTCAAGCTGAGTTCCACCACCATGGAACATTAGGTGCCATCTAATGGATTATATTCACATATTATCTTTCAGTTTATCCATTTTGACCCATTGCACAACCCACATTCGTTGTTATATTGGTGTGTATGTGTTGGTTGTTGTCTCCGATAAGTTTTATACTATGTCTTTGAACTCCCCACATATAATGTGGCTTGGTACCTGATCCATGAAAACTGCTTATGTCATTAACAGAGTTGCTGAAAAGCATACTTATGAATTAAAGAAAAGGAAGAGATCCAAGAAGGATTGTAATATTTGTTATAAAAACTTTAAAGGCGGTCATATTCAAGATAAGCTGAACTCACACTCATGAATTCTTGTTTAATTGTTTAATTGACAAGGTAATGAAAATCATTGACACCCGACAATTCATCTCCACATTGTATTTATTTAACAAAAACTGAAACATAAAACAATCACCCGTGGCATAAAAAATTAAAATCAATTCTTGTCTTAGAACTTGAAACTAACAAAATTGTGCCATGAGGTGGAGTAAAAAATTTAGAAGATCATCGTCAATCGGTTATAGAGAAGAAAACAAACTAAACTATTTAATCTGTATGATAGTTTGTCTTTTTTTATTTTGTTGTTGTTAGGTCCTGAACTATTGGCATTGGTTTGTATTGTCTTAAAAGTTAACTTATTATATGGCCTAATTTAGTTACAATCTCAGTTTCATATCATTGTGCATTGTGTCACTGAAAACCTAAACTAACAAAAACAAAGTATACAAATCCTCAAGTTGCTTAATTGTTTCAAATCAAATTAAAGATGCATACCAGGTCTGCAAGGAGCCTCAGATTTTTTAGGATTCAATAAAATAGTTTGAAAAGTCAGGTTGGTCTTCATTTTATGTCACTGTTTTTTATAAATATGCCGTCAGGTTGGTCTTCATTTTATGCCACTGTTTTTTATAAATATGCCCCTCTTGATTGCAAAAGTGCCCAAATTTAGCAAATATTGGGCCAAAAGTTAATTTTTGCCACTTGTTTTGACAAGAACAATGATTAGAGGTTGTAATCTGTTATCATAAGCAGACATCAAAACAAATGAATTATAATGACACTATACATAACACCTAGGACCTGTTAAAACCATAGCTTCAAAACAAACAAAATGTTTTCATAAGTATATAATCAAACATGGCATAAGAAGAGATCGAGTTGCAGGTCAATAATAAGTTACACATTTTTACAAACAGTTAGCGTGCTATTGGTGTTACTACAATTTGAATCAATAGAAAAGTGAACAAAAACTTTACCTGAATGGCAAGGTCAGCAACAACAGGCGATTTCATTTGAAGGTTGCAATTGAAAAGTAAACAAAAACTTTAGGCTTCAATAGACAAGATACAGATTGTGGGTGCATCGATTGAAATAATACCTAAACAAAATCTTTAATGAAGACATAAAATCAGAGAAGAAACAACAGATATTGGACTGACCCGAATGACCAAGCCTCGATGAAGGTTATCCGTCAAACTGTGGTCCCCTCGAAGATTGGAGAATTGAAGTGGAAGGAAGTTGTTAACACTCTGATTAAGAACCAAAAACTTAAATAGTGCACGATTGGCCTCCAAAATTGAAGTCCGCCATTGATAGTCCATTCGATTGAACGATTGAAATCCAAAACGGGTGTATTTAATTAAAGAAAACCGGATGATTTAATGATTGTAACATTCAATACAGCAATTGAAATCCAACAATTCAAAGCGAGCAAGTGAAACAGTCTGAAATTGAAGGGACGAATGGCATCTAGGGTTTGCTTATCATAGGTAGATGAGGAATGGCGCCAAATTGAGTTGGGAGGGGATGAGAAAATGACACATGAAAAGAAATATCTTCACTTATTAAAGTAGTAGATTAAGAACTAATTAAGAGATAATGAATCAACAGGGTCTGCATGCTTTCCTATATACGTACTTTGTTAAAAAGCATCTAACTACATTCTGTTAATTGTACAAAATTCAAGGATCGATCCAACAACACTAATGGTGAATTGGAAAAACTTGAGTTCGAACTTAAAGAGGAGAGACTTCTTCGGAATGCAACAAATGAACAAGTTAAGGCCCTCTTCTTGAAGTTTGAAGAATCGGAGAAAAAACTTGATCTACTTATAGATCATCTATCTGCACTTAGACCACCGTTACCACACCAACTTAATGCTCTGGCATCTACAGAGGTGAATTCTTTACATCACAACTTAATCATACTATTCTCAAGTACCTTATAATAACATACACTCTTGTTCATGAAGAACACAATCCGGATGAACTCTTGTTCCTGAAGAACACAAATAGATGCAAGTTCTTGGTACATAAGAATATATACCCCATGTAAGAACAAAGTTATGAGTTAAACGGGGCCCTGCTATGATTCATTGAAAATGTATGTTAATATGAAAAAATAGAGTATATACATAATCTGTATGAATAAAACTGAAACAACTTATGTTGATTAGAAAAACAGAATAAATACTTTCATGATAGGTCCGCGTCATTATTCTGCTCTAACTTTTTACCAATTCAAAAACATTGTTCTAGGTAAATTCTAAGGAGATTTTTGTTGGATCTAGCCACAACACTAATCATGCTGACATACAGACAACAGTTAGTATTTGTCAAACTCATTATCGGTTTGATTGCTCATTTACATAAAGTAATTAATAGAACTGTAGGGCGTGAAATCGGTGGTCGATCAACCTCGTCTGAAGCGGTTGAAAAGAAAAAGGTAAATATTTGCCAGTCAAGTTTCATTCCGTTCTATAGTTTCACAGGTAATCTATTTGGTAATGTCATGTAGTCCCATTTTAAATGTTATTTGGTACCTCAAACACTTGGGCCAGCTAGGGATTGTTGGAACAAATGGTGAGATGTGTACCAAACAAAGTTCAACTGACTTTGAAGTTGATCCGGAACTTAATGTGATGTTCATCCGGATGTATTAAGTTCATCTGGATATCTAATCTTCATCTGGAAATCAATTGAATTGTAGGAATCGCTGACCCATACTACTTGTAATAAAATGGCACTCCTCAGTCCATATCTATCATGGTGGTAAGTATTTCAAAATTGCTATATATATTATGATCAATTTCCATAACCTAATTATCAATTATAGGTTTTGGTATAGGAAGGAATACAAGAAAGAATGGTCCTAATTAAGCTCAAATCGACAGTTGAAGATGAAGACCACGTGGTAGTGTTGTTGCCTCCCGGATTGAAATTTAGATTGAGAATAATGCTTGTATGCAGTGTAATTTTCTTTAATTTTTTATTTGTATTTCATTTGTATTTGACTTGTAATTGAAGTTTATTTGATTTGTAATTAATAATTTGTAATAGCTTTTAAATTGGCCACGCGTATAGCAAGGACCCATCTGATTTCAACAGCCTTTTGGTTACTTTTTGTTCTTCCCAAATATATGTGGCTAAAACACAAATATAGGTGACCATATAATACCAAAGGCCACACTTTTTATATTTTATCGTGGTCATTGCCACCCTTTGGCCACGCGTATTGGGACAAAAAAATCTGATTTCAACTACCCTTTGGCCACTTTTTTTTTTCCAAATATATGTGGCTAAAAGACAAATATACGTGACCATATAATACCAATGGCCACACCTTTTATATTTTAACTTGGCGGTTGCCACCCTTTGGCCACGCGTATTGGGACAAAATATCTGATTTCAACTACCCTTTGGCCACTTTTTTTTTCCAATATATATGTGGCTAAAACAGAAATATACGTGACCATATAATACCAAAGGCCACACTTTTTATATTTTAACATGGTCGTTGCCATCCTTTGGCCACGCGTGTTGGGACAAAATGTATGATTTAAACTACCCTTTGGCCACTTTTTTTTCAAATATATGTGGCTAAAACACAAATATATGTGACCATATAATACCAAATGCCACACTTTTTATATTTTAACGTGGCCGTTGCCACCATTTCCCGTTGCCACCATTTGGCCACGCGTATTGGGACAAAATATCTGATTTCAACTACCCTTTGGCCACTTTTTTTTTTCCAAATATATGTGGCTAAAACACAAATATACGTGATCATATAATACTAAAGGCCATGCTTTTTATATTTTAATGTGGCCGTTGCCACCCTTTGGCCACGCGTATTGGGACAAGATGTATGATTTCAACAACCCATTTGGCCACGTTTTTTCATATCATATGTGGCTAAAAGACAAATATACGTGACCATATAATACCAAAGGCCACGCTATTCATATTTTAACGTGGCGGTTGCCACCCTTTGGCCATGCGTATTGGGACAAAAATTATATTTCAGCAACCCATTTGGCCACGTTGTTTTATAACATATGTGGCTAAAACACAAATATACGTGACCATATAATACCAAAGGTCACGTTAAACAAACACATGTGGCCATTGGGACCCTCAGGCCACGCTTTTTGGAAGAATTGTTTGATTACAACAACAAATATTGGTATCCTTTAGCCACGCCTCTAGGTGGCTTCAGCCACTGATATTGTAACGTGGCCGTAGGGTACATAAGGTGACGGGACCTTTGGTGTTGATTGGAATGGAAAAAAAACGTGACCAAACACCTTTGGTCACGGTTTTTTTTTTCGTGGCCAAAGGTGCATTTTGACGTAGTGTGATATATCCTCTACTCTCCCTTCACCGTAGGTCATGTTTGCCTCACTATCAATTTCTTCTTGAGTCAATGGTGTAGTTCCAACCAAGACACTATCAATAGGAGGAGCAGCTTCTTTATAATCAGACTTGGTTCGTTCAACTTGATCCTCACTAAGAAGTGTTCCTATAATGTCTCTGGGAACTGGTGGAGGAATAATGTTGTTTGCAGCCAAGGACCTATAAGTTTTCTCTGACCCAAATCCAGATGTGTCTTTCCTAACTTGACCGGTCACAACAGCATGTGACAAAGCCTTTACTGCATCGAGCATTCGCTGATTTCTTTCCTGACTGCACTCATACTTGACTTGCAGCTCATCACACTTTTGCTGCAGTTCAGTTAGTTTCTGTGTCAGCTCAGATATCTCAATCCTAGCCCGATCATATAAAATAGTCTTCTCCGTTGCTAGCTTTTGATATTTCTCAATGTCTAGTTTTTTGGCTTTTACCTTCTCTTCACTCTTTTCCCACCCACCTTTAAATGAACTCCTAGAACATTGCATATCAAAAAGTTCGATTTCAGCATTTTTCCAGAGTTGTCTTAAGCCAGGAATTAATCGAGCACAAGTAGGATTGGGGCATATCTTAGTTTTGTCAACTTTAGCTGCGAAAGCGTCCTTGTTCTCCCATATTCTTTTCTTCAACCACTAAACTCATTTTCTTTCTTTAGATATGCAGCTTCTGAAAATCTGGTGAAATCGGCAAAATCGGCAAAATCGGCAAAAGTACTATTCAAGGAATAGTGTCAGATTCTTAAAACGCGAAAACGGAGGCCTTCGGAGTGGAATTTGGGGTTCCAAACGAGCTCCCCTAGACGTTATTCCGGGGTAATTCTGGGGCTCGTTCTCATGGACGTCGTGTTAAAATTTGAGCTTCTAACTCCAAACGAGTCAAAAGTTATGTCCGTTTCCGTAAAATTGTGAAATAGAGTCTTTTTGCCGCAAACCAGTTTCCGATCGTAAACCCTGTTTCCGATCGTAAACACCACTTCCGGTCGTAAACTAGATTCCGATCGTAAACACTGATCGTAAACACCCCCGAGTCGTAAACTCAATCGTAAACACAGTGGGAATCGCAAACACGCTCCGGGTCGTAGACTCCAATAGTAAACTCCAATAGTAAACTCAGTTTATGATTGTAAACTCCTCCTGGTAGTAAACTCAGTTTAAGATTGTAAACACCTTGGATCTTAAACCTTCAAATCTTGATCATAAACCTTCAAATCTTCAAGCCTTGATCATAAACCTTCAAATCTTCAAGCCTTGATCATAAACCTTCAAATCTTCAAGCCTTGATCATAAACCTTCAAATCTTCAAGCCTTGATCATAAACCTTCAAATCTTCAAGCCTTGATCATAAACCTTCAAATCTTCAAGCCTTGATCATAAACCTTCACATCTTCAAGCTTTGATCATAAACCTTCAAATCTTCAAGCCTTGATCATAAACCTTCAAATCTTCAAGCCTTGATCATAAACCTTCATATCTTCAAGAAAAACTCAAGAAAACCATCAGAAACTCTTGAATCAATATCGTGAGAACCGCGAAACACTCGTTTCTTAGCTCTGATACCAATTGTTGGTCCAGAAAGAACAATCGTTCATGATATTATCTAATCTAAACGTGCGGAAACCGTTTAGATTAGTGATTCAAGATAAGAGATGAGAAGAATACTAAGAAAACGATTAATATAAACGATAAAAACCTGATCTTGAACACAAGATGAACTTGTCGGGTACAAATCGTAATCATAAACTAACTCCTCTCAGGTTTGCAATCGTAAACACCTTGTGGCTGCTCCCAAAATCGTAAATCAGTAAAACTTTACAATGGTAAACACATGGGGTTTATATAGGATCCCTAATTGACTTAAACCATAATGATAAACCCAATGGTAAACCCCAAGCCCAATAGTAAACCCAAGCAAACTAGTCTATTAATCTAATTAAACCCTCTAAGCCCATCCCAACTAATTTAATATTACAAGCCTCATAATCTAGCCTCTACAGTTTCTACTACTACTTCATCAAGTCAGCATGTGTCTAACCTAGAAACAATGAGTTCATCTGATGATGATGAAAGTACTTTTCATGAAGCTGAATCAACATCGGTCGATGATCCGATTAGTTTACCAAGTCATAGTTCTTCAGTTCTGGTTTCGTTACCAATTGGTGATCTTTCTAGCTCATAAGATGCAGGTGAAAATTTACATACTCTTGAAGAAACTATTGTGGTTCCTGACTCAACCACTCTTCGGATTCATAGTATACATCCTCAAGAGAATATTATTGGAGATCCGACTTCTGGAGTGCGCCCACGACATCAATTGTCTGATTCTGTTGATGCTTTGATTGCTGAGATTCGGGATTCTGGGGTTCAAAATGAAGTATTTTATTCTTGTTTTTTATCCCAAGTCGAGCCTACAAATGTAGACCAAGCGTTGCATCTCGTTGATTTACCCATAAATTCAACAGAACATTGTGGTACTAAATGGGTCTTTAAATGCAAAATGGAAGATCGCGGTATCATCGTCAGAAACAAAGCTCGATTAGTGGTTCAAGGTTTCTCACAAATCGAAGGTATTGATTTTAATGAAGTTTATGCTCCTGTCACTAGGATTGAGGCTATCAGGATCTTTCTGGATTTTGCAGCATGTCACGGGTTCAAAGTGTATCAGATGGACGTTAAAAGTGCTTTTCTCAATGGGAAAATTCGTGAAGAGTCTATGTGAAACAACCTCCTGGTTTCTATGATTCATATTTTCCTAAGCATGTGTACAAACTAGATAAAGCTTTGTATGGCTTAACCAGGCTCCACGGGCTTGGTATGAGATGTTGTCTACACATTTGATTGAAAATGGGTTCAGACGAGGCAAAGTTGATTGCACGCTGTTTACAAAGAAGTTTGGGAAAGATCTGCTGCTGGTTCAAGTTTATGTGGATGATATTATTTTCGAAAGCACCAATGATACGCTTTGTAAAGAGTTTGAGCATGTGATGCAAACTAAATTCGAGACGAATTCAATGGGAGAGATGGGTTTCTTCTTGGGTCTCCAGGTGCATCAATCCACAAACGGCATATTTTTGCATCAAACAATGTGTCCGATATCCTGAAGCGATTCAAGATTGATGATGTCCGGATTCCTAATACTCCTATTCATGTTTCTCATGGACTTTCACCGGATGAAACTGGTGACAATGTTGATTTAACATTGTTTCGTGCCATTATTGGTTCTCTTATGTACCTAACTGCTTCTCATCCTCATATAATGTTTGCAATTTTCATGTGTGCTAGATACCAGGAAGCTCCCAAAGCTTCACATTTGTTAGTAGTAAAGAGAATCTTTGCTTATTTGAAGGGTCATCCAGATCTTGGTATCTGGTATCCTAATGATAATAAGTTCGAGTTATCAGCCTACTCAGACTCGGATTATGGCAGCTGTAAAATCAACTTCAAATCTACTACCGCCGGGTGCCAATTTCTGGGGGAGAGGATCGTGTTATGGCAATGCAAGAAACAAACTTCGGTCGCGACGTCTACGGCGGATGCGGAATACGTTGCTATTCACAGGTTCTGTGGATTCAACAGTAGTTGCGCGTTTACGGTTTAGAATTTCTGACTACTCCTATCTATATAGATAGCTCGAATGCTATTTCAATCACGAAAAACCCCGTGCAACATTCCAAGACTAATCACATTGACATTAGATACCACTTTATCCGTGATTGCTATGAAAAGAAACTGATTGATTTACATAAAATTCACACAGATTTTCAAAGAGCTGATTTGTTTACTAAAGCGTTTGATAAAACTCGCTTTTAATTTCTGTTGCAAATCAATGGTGTTACTCGGTTAAATGCCAAGTAATCTGTTTCAGTTGATCACTTTTGATTTCTTTTGTGTTTTTTATTTGTTTTTCTGCTTTATGGAAAAATACAAAAATAGTGTGAATTCTTGTATTCAAAATGAAAAAGCATTAAGAAATGGAAAAATTCAAAATTGAGAAATGTGATCCAACCCCGTGAGAAATGATAGTACATCAATGAATGTTACTGACCATGAATAGATTAAATTGAAAGGCTGTAAGTACTTGCTTGTTTCATTGAATGTGCCAATCATATCTGATACATGTTTGTATGATACAAATATAACGCTAGCCTGAAATATGTGGTGAAACATGATTCTTATTTTTGTGTAATACTGATTATAGCTTAAAAATACAAAAATAGAATAAATAAGTGTTCTGGTGTATGCATGCTTTCTTTTGAAAGATTTAAACTTGTTTGATTTTCTTTATTTTGTCAAACGATCAGACTTTCTCTGCGTATCGAAAGATCGATCTGATCGTTGGTCGTTTGTGAAAAACTGTATACGGATCGATTCTATGGATGAGACGGAAGTTTTGTCATTGATGCGTGTCGAATGATTACATGACCGAAGGAGTATACAAACGTTTAAGCTCCGGGGGAGGTTGGACAGAACCTCCCTTCTCAACACAGAGACACTGGACAAAAACTTACACAGAAATACAAAGATAACACGATTTATACTAAACTTTCTGTCCGAACTGGGGTACCTCCGAACCTGGAGTTCGGACTACCTTAGGACTCCCTCGAACTTGGAGTTCGGCTAAGGTTCGGACCCCAAATCTTGTCCACTCTCAAATCTGTCTGTTCGTCAATTCGAACAGTAACGACCACACAAGGTTCATGCACTAACAGTTTGACGTCCTGCTTTATTTTTCTTGGTGTTTCGTATAAATCATCAGGCTTTCTCTGCGTATACGGGAGTATCGACCTGATTGCTGTTGAATTATACATTTTCAACTTGTTTTGCTTTCTTATTTTCCTAAACAATCGGACTTTCTCTGCGTGCTCACAAGGCCGACCTGATTGTTGTTTGTTTAAGGTTCTGCTTTATTATTGCATGAAACACTATGAATAACTTATATCTATAAATACATTCTGTGATGAATAAAAGAAAAATAAAATATATCATAAGTCAGATTATCAATTACTTGAATCTATGGGTACCATGGTTTCTGTGCTTGGAAAATATACCTAATGCATATCAGAAAACTGTAAAAATTTATTTGATTTGGCTGAAATAAACATGAACGTGTTGTATTCATGGACAACTTGACTTGCATGCTGATTAGATTGAAATTGAAATGTGTTAAGTGCATCTCACTGATATGATCTCATGTTGCGATCTTTCTCATAAAAACATAATTTATCTCATTTACAATTTTGTTTTCTGATGAATCATTGTTTTTAGAAAATCTCAAAAAGATTTTTGGTATGTTTTAGAATAAATTCAAAAAATCAAAAAGATTTTAGTGTGTTTTGATATAATATTGCAAAAACTCAAAGATTTTGTTTCTGTTTTATTTTCTATCAACTGATTATGGAACACGCCAAAATTTTGTTGATAGAACCACAATCGAAGCTTACATCAGCTCATCATCATAAAAAATGTGCAAAAATTGAAAAATTATGTTTTTGTGAACAAAATGACATATTTGAAAAGTCTGAGGGTTGAAAGGGTAAATTATCACTGGTAAGCACGTACCAAAGTGATACGCAGGGTAGTACCCCCGTACCACATGGTACGCTGGGCCGGACCACCCGGGGTATAAAAGGGGTTATCTGGTACTCACTTCTCATTTACAACGTACCACTCTTAAATACGCTCTGCAAAACCCTATTTTCTTCACAATTGTTTTTCTTCGATTTCTCTGTTGATAACGAACCTCTGTCCGTGATTTTTGTTGCTACAGGTAGCTACACTGATTCCGCATCTATTGGTTGTACTCATGATTTAAGCGATCAAAGTTTCGGTTTTTCTCACAATCCAAAATTTTTTGGTTCAGTTGGTTATTGAGTGTTTTTGTTAATCAAAATTACATGAGTAGACTCGGTTTTTGTCATAGATCATAACCTAAATGCTTGATTTTGTGTTAAACACAATTTTTGGACTCGATTTTGCAAATGACCATTCGGTGACTGTTTGACCGCTGTACCAAATGGTACGCGCGTACCAGATTTGGTACGTGGTCCAAAAGTGGTACGCAGGTGGTACGCTTGACTTTCTAGTACGTAATCAACGAAATTTGGTACGTCCGTACCAGATTGGTCCATATGACCAAATTAGTACGTGATGTGGTACGCCGACTTGGTTTTTGTCAAAAGTCAAAAGTTCAAGCGTTTCAAGTCGAATTAGAGTCAATTGATAGCGTTTTTTATTATTCATTACAAATTTAACGTGACTTAATTTTGTGAATTTTTCAGAAATGGCAGCTGAATTACAATCAAACGATGAACACAATATTTATGCATATCTCGGTGCATCTGCAAGGTGGAGACCTCATTTCGGGGAAATATTTGAATTCATGCAAAGATCAAGAATCTACTACGCCGCAACACATGAATGTACTCCGTATAAAGATATCTTAAACATTTTCTGGAATGAAGCTCAACTTGATTGTTCGGTTGTTCCACCGGTGATAAGATCAAGGGTTCATGAGACTAACATTGTTATTTCAGAGGCAGATATTCGTCGAGTACTACAATTCAACGACAATGTTGATTTTTCATTTGAATTTGATGAACCTGATCTGGTTGGTTTACTTCGAAGAATGAAGTATGATGGAAACATAACTAACAAATGGTTCGTCAAAGCCAATTTGTCTCCTCCTTGCAAGTATTTGATGCACGTGATTATTAGATGTTTTGGAAACAGACTGAGATGGAATGAAGAATTTGATATGAGCATTCTTTCTTTCTTTACGGCCCTGGTTATGAATAGAAACTTCAACTTTTCTAGATGGATTTTCACGTACATGAAAGAAAACATCACTATGAAGCAAAAGTAAAGTTTGATGTATCCTGGATTCGTTCAAATGATTTTTGATGTTGATTATCCGAATCATCCGAAGAATGCAAATTCTATTCTAATTTTGAAGCATATGAATCACGTAGCTGTCGGGAAATTACCGGTCTACCAGAAAAGAAAAGGGTAAAATGTACCTCCACCGGTGAAGAGATTGATAGGGCACCTTGAAAAGCCAAACTACGTGGCTCCTGCAAATGGTGCTCCACGACATAATGGCAGTTCCAGTGATGAGTTAGAATATGACAACAATGGGAATCCAATAGAGGTGGTTGAAGATGAACCAGTAAACCAAGAACCAAATGTGCAAGAATAAGTACCTGTTCAGCAACAAGATCAAGCTCAAGTTGTTCAAGATCCTGTGATTGAAAATATTAGAGTTGAGCCTGAAGCTGGTAATGTTCAGGATGATGAGATGATGGATGATGCTGATGTTTCTGATGATGATGGTGATGCGAGTTCGTATGATACTGAGTCAGATTCTGGTGACTATGTTTCTATCACACTTAACGCTAGAAATGTGTCAGTACGGAAAGGTTCAAAGAAACATGTTGCTTATCTGAAGTCCAGAAATGAAGACACTTCAATGTATGAAAACAGATCAAAACAGTCTGCTGATAGAGATTACGATGATGACCCATCTTATACTCCAACTCCGGAGGAATCAGTGCTAAAGGCTGTGACTGCTGATAAAGGCAAAGCCCCGATGCAATATTCTGGATGAGTTAAACATATGTCTAGGCCAAAGATGTTGGTGAAAAAGGGGTCATTTCTTGCTGATGCGAGAAAATCTATTAGCAGTCCGCCTAGCAAGAAGCAAAAAGTTGCTGAAAAACAGTCTTCAATTCCACAGCAACCAACCACAACCACTGCTGGTGTTCAAAGTTCAGGTCTTCCACCAGTTAGAAAGATAATTATCAAAACTTCTTCAAGTTCTGCTTCTACAACTTCCACTACTGCTCCTGCTTCGTCATCAATTACTGTTGTTGATCTGAAGCTTGCCTTGCACAATTCTAGGCTTGATGCCTTAGAAACTACTAATCGTCAGCAAGCTGAAGAGATTACTAAGTTGAAAGTTGTTATGAAAGAGTTGAGAGAACGGGATAAAGTTAAAGATCGTGAAACTGCCCGGTTACAACAGATTTCTCTTTCACTGGGTTCGCAGTTAAATATTTTGATAAAGGCTTTACCTACTCAGGGGGAGATAAGACCAAACCCAGAGGATACCTGCAGAGATGATGATGATGATGTCTCCAAATACTTAAATGATAATGATGATGAGGATCCTGATGGTGGATTAGGCGGAGATGGTTCCGGTGCAGCTGATACTTCAAAATTGACCAGTACATCTGCTGCAAGTGGTTCTACATCTCAGGGGAGACATCAGGAAAAGATGTGTACGATGTGAGTCCAATTACTAGGGTTGTTATTGAAGAAGGAGAGTTTTTGCATCAATATTCAAAAGGGAAACTTGCTGCTATATATGCTCTTAATGTTGAAGATGTGGATAAAGTTCCATTTTCTTAACCTTACAAAGAAAATGATTCTAATGATGATCTTGAATTTGAAGAGGAACATGTGGAAGTAGAGGATATGACAACAGAAGAATATCCAGATGATCCAAAGGTTTATGGTAACTTCACTGATAATGATCAATCTGGAGGATTCAATTTCCTTGCTAGAGATGATGAGGAAGAAGTTGAGAAGGAGTTGAAAAAGAAAGATTCTGAGAAATAAACTGAATCAACTGAGTCTGATAGCTTTTCAGAGGAACAAGAGAATAGAAGGTTGTTTGATGAATGGATGAAAGAACAAAGGTCTAAGAAAATACCCGTGGTGAAAGCTACAAAGTCTATGGATCAGAAGCGTTTCTTTGAAAACAAAGGTGAAGCCACTGAGAATATAATCAGTTGGATGTATGACTAGCAGCTCAAGTGTTATGCCGTAAAGAAAGAATTTGGAATTATATATTTGAAGAAGGCAAAAAGATTTGATACTTTGCCGATCTGTGATGTGAGGAAGTTGACAAGAAAACCATTCTTAAACTATGGTGGACATCCTTTGGCCGAATTCTTTAAAAATAAGTTGCATGAAGAATGTCAAGGAAGATTTAGAGTTTTAACTCCTTAAAGACCGAAGTATACAGATCATCCAACGAAAACTAATCCAAAAACTGGGAAAGATGTAGTAGTGTTGAAATACAAGAAGCCAATTCAATTAAAGAAGATACCTTTGAAGAGGTTTGAGCAAGATTTCATCAAGACGTTGAGATGGTGGTATTATGATGAACGAACAGGAGAAGCAGTAATTGTGGTGAAAGAAGAAAACAAGGTGGTGAGAATCTTTGATCCGATGTGGTTGATCAATCTTTCTGAAGTAGACATTGACAAGCTCTATCACAACAAGATACTTTATCAGGATGAAGATGCTGAACAAGCCTTGCAATTTCAAAGGGTGATTAGAGTTTGTTATGCTTTTGGAATTCCAGCTTGCAACAAACAAAACAGATTTTTGAAGAAGATTGATACGAAAGCTTTTGAAGACTAGCATAAGACAAGGGGGAATTTGTTAGAACAAGTTGTGTGTCTAATGCTAGGTCTAGGCATTTTGATTCTGTATTGATTGTTTTGTAAAGTTTCTGTCAGCGTACCAGTGGGCGGACCAGTTGGTACGCAGCTCCGGACCAACTGGTATGCTGGTTAAGTTGGTACGTTGGACTGTGTAAAACCGAGATACGATCTTACTACTGCATGCTTTGATCAATCTAGTGAAAACGAGAAAGTAAATAAGAGAAATCCTTTTGAATCACTTGAAGATTACAAAGAAGTCTCTCTAGTTTCTCTCTCTAGAACACACACAGTAAAGGTGTAGAAATGACAGAAGTGTTAAGCTATCATTCTAACATGAACTATTTATAGGTGCAACATACTGGCCGGCGTACCAACTGGTGAACCAATTGGTACGGTGGACCATTTGGTACGGCCACCTTGGTATGTTGACCATTTGACTCACAAAGATGCTCTAATCTAGATACAATACACGAGACACATTATAGCATAGAAATACGCTCTAACAAAACCCCCTTAACATGTAGTGTATCTATTATCCAACTAAACTTCAGTCTTCAATCTTCAGCATCGCTGCATCCGATCTTCAACTTGAAATCTTGTCAGAAATAGAACTTGCATAGTTGGAACACCCTTGAATCATCTTTGATCTTCAAGATCCACTTGTGGAAGATACTTCAAACTCTCCCTTTCACCATGCTTGAGTCTTGACACACATAACCTGCAATTTTAGAAGTCAGAAACGCGGTTTCCTTTTCTTTTTGAAAATTAATTTAATCTTGGTGCAAAACTTCTCTTCGAGAATCCATGATATAAATTTGAAATTTGATTTCGTATCAGATGGGGCAGTCAATGCAAACTTCTTCATCATCACTATGAACAATTTGAGCAATCATTGCACATGGGGCAGTCCATGCAGACTCATCATTGCAGTCGGCAGCCCAATCATAACCATCTTTCGAAGTAATAGCTGTTAAAGCAATTGAATGTGAATCATCAAAAGTTCACCCCTAGTTATATTGTTTATCAACTTGTGAAATTATAGCCGTTGGAGACATTGATGAAGAAGCAGTTGATTATGAACATTCACGAACAAAATGTCCAAAATTCGAACATCTGAAATATTTTTCCTTCGATTTATCTATGCCAACCTTGCCATCCGGATTTAAACTTTCAAATCCGGTCTTCTTCTTGAATCTTTTGACTCGTTGAGCTAGCATTGCAAGTTGCCAATTAATATCCATTTGTTCAAGATTATCCAGATCGATCTGATCAAAATCTTCTTCAATCAGATTAGATGTTGTCAAATCACCATTCAGCAATCCATAATATGAAGATAATAAAGCCGAAATCAATGCCAAATGTTCATGAGGTCTTTTTGCAGAAAACGAAATCTGACTCGAATTATTTGAAACAGTGAAATTACACTCTCTTGATGAATTTTCAGAATTTCCAGATCCATGACCAGCAACAAACGCTGTTTGAGGTGGATTTGATGAACCAAAACTAGATGATTTAGACTTTGCATTGATACTTGCAGAATTTTGACCATGATACAATTCCGGATTCTGCAGTTGAGCAGTTGATTTATTTGATGTCATCATTTCCATTTCTCTAGCCTGAAGCTTTCCAGTTAAATCATGAAATGATAATGCAGAGTATTCTTTGTCATGAGTAAGCAACAACACATAATTTTCCCACTTTTCTGGTAATGCTTCCATCAATTTCTCTTTTAATTCCTCCTTAGTCTTTTCAATTTTAACCACTTTAATCTCACTAATCAGATGTGAAAACCTTGAAACAAGAGATGAAATATTTTCTTTTTCATACTGTTGAAAATTTTCAAATTCCTTGTTCAACTCTTTTCGTCTACTCTTCTTATATTGGTCATTTCCTTCACATCGAGCAGATAGAGCATCCCACAACTGTTTAGCTTTCTTGCATGTGCTAAATTGATGCAACAACTCGATAGGTAAAGCCATGGAAAGATAACCATAAACTGTTTGTTCACGCACATAACTTTTTCTTTCATCACCATCAAAATCTTGAAGTTCCTTATACTCTCCATTTTCAGTTGGACGCACATACAACTTTCGAATCAGAATCCATAAATCAATATCGTTTGTGCTGATGTATGCAGAAAATCGTTGCTTCCAATTTTGATAATCTTCCAACTTTAACAGCTTAGGAGCTTTCTGACTAGTTCCTATTTTATTATCAAAATTGAGCATAGCTTGTACCGTGCTTTGCATAGCAGTAAATGCTTGAAAATCAGACATTTTTTTTACCGAAAATGATACTTCAATAACTTCGACTCAAAAACGAAGATCTTCCAAGTGGATTTTGGGTGTCAAAACGGAGGATGCTGGCCGTTAGGCAGTAAAAGTCTAGATCTCGTTGAGACGGTCGTTTTGGCTGGTATTGGGTTCCGTAACTCTTAACGGTTCTCAAGTTACGTCAGTTTTAGTAACGACTACTTTTCTGCCAGCAGACAAAACTTCTCAACGTACCATCTCCGGTCCAAACCAATGAGCGGACCAAATCTCGGACCAGAATAACCAACGTACCAGATTTACCAACGTATCAGTAGCGGACCAATATTTTGAAGATTGCCTAGTGTACCAAATTCAAGCGTACCAGAAGCTGATGAATATTGCCTTGCATACCAGCAGCGTACCAAAGGCGTACAAGCTGTTCTTCCGGCGTATCACACTGAAATCGACGGATTTTGTGAATTTTCGACTTTTGGAACTGGAAATTGATAGAGTGAGGTGCGCAAATACACTAGGAACACTCAGAAATCATTTTTAGCATTAGAAATACTCGGAATTGGAAGAATTTGAAGAAATATGTAAAAAACCCAAACTTTCTCTCTCTAAAAATACGAAAATCAATAAAAAACACAGGAGTAGAGCAACCAAATGCTCTGATACCACTTGTAAAACAGAGATACGATCTTACTACTGCATGCTTTGATCAATCTAGTGAAAACGAGAAAGTAAATAAGAGAAATCTTATTGAATCACTTGAAGATTACAAAGAAGTCTCTCTAGTTTCTCTCTCTAGAACACACACAGTAAAGGTCTTGAAATGACAGAAGTGTTAAGCTATCATTCTAACACGAACTATTTATAGGTGCAACATACTGGCCGGCGTACCAACTGGTGAACCAATTGGTACGGGCGTACCAATTGGTACGGTAAACCATTTGGTACGGCCACCTTGGTATGTTGACCATTTGACTCACAAAGATGCTCTAATCTAGATACAATACACGAGGCACATTGTAGCATAGGAATATGCACTAACAGACTGTGAACATAAATAGGTTCGAGTCATTAGTTCAGAGATAGTAGAGCGAGTGTAGTCAGTCTTAACAGTGTGTTTTTAGTGCGTAACTCTCTCTGGTTTTCTCTGTACTGTTTGATCTCGAATTTAATCAAAGAAACGTTTATTTACTCTCGTGTTCATCGAATTGACCATATCATGCAATAGTAAGATCCGAATTTGGTTTTACAGTAGAGCTAGACAAAACGGTAAATATAAGCCTTGATGTATTAATCACCGAATGACCCGAACGTACACTGAGTTCACCGAATGAAAACACAAGGACTAAAAGTTCTAAATGAGATGAATGAGTCAGCTATTTATAGATATAGCAATCACCGAATGAGATACCCATCGAATGAACTCATTTGGTGGTCATTTGCTACTCATTTAGCGAGACTCATTATCCCCTTACAAATATAACAAACCAATCTACTTTAAACTACGACTCCTAGCACACAGACACAAACGTATTTTGCACCAACAGACTCCCCATTGTCTTCTGCTAGGCTTCTCGCTTCATTTCTTCATCTTCCAGATCCTATGCTTGTTATTTACACTGTGAATGCCAAAAGCAAAACAAATTCTGATAACACGCTGGAATTGAAGAGCTTGCTCTGAATGCTCCAAGTGGTACATGATTATAATACATCTCATGAATATCAGCTTCAGACAAATTTATCTTCTACTTCAAAACAATCACAGCTTCTCCGGCCTTCTCGTCACAATACCACCATTTCAAATCCTTGAGAAAATTTTGTTCCATTCTCTTTAGTGGTATTTTCATCATTGTCTTTGGAGGCTTGAACTTTAAGATCACAATGCCCCTTGGTAATTTAGTGAATCTGGGCGTGCAATGTCTTGTACTTTGCCCTCTCTAGCTTTATGAACTAAAACTTGCTCCTGTATACCTCATACCTTAATTGCTCTTCAAACCAATCAGCAAAGTTGTGGTTTCCATAGTTTATTAGTTTTGTTCGTGCAATCTCACGGATATCCCACATTGGCAGAGAATTAAAGTCAGGTGCATGCTTGAAATATTGAATGTCGAACTCTCCTTTGATAGCAAAACAGTTCAGTTGAGATCGTACATCCAACTGATAATATTCCAAATAATTTAATCTTGTAATTCACATGTTTTCTTTGTTTAGCTGGCTTTGGTGGTGACATGTAGCTTTCATTAGACATCTTCCTGAACTCATCAACATTTCTTCGATGTAGTTGTTCACGTGCATCAGCCACAACTGGGTCAGCATCAGCCACAACTGGGTCAGCATCAGAATTAACTTCAGATTCTTTCTTTTTCAATTCTTCCTCAGCTTCTTTTTCTTCAGCATCACCAAACACTTCGAAATCTTTAGATTGTTGAGCACTGTCATTACAGTACATTTCACGATATTATTCTTCATAATATCTTCAATTTCAACATCATCATAATCTACACAGTCAGATTCTGGTTCTTCTTCAACAGGAACTTTATTTATTTCCTCAGGAGTCAATTCATACAAAACAACAAGTTGTTCACGAGTCAAAGAATGACAATACTCACCATCTTCCATATCATCAAATATTGATGTAACAGAACAACATTGTAAACTTCATAACCTCCTGGACCCACAAACTTGCTAGCATCACCATCAACTTTTGAAGAATCCCCCTCAGGCATAGCAGAGCTAGAACCACCAGCAGTAGAGCCAGGGTGTTCAATCTACCTTGAGGAATCATCATCATTATTATCATCTTTATCATCATCATTATTTTTCAGCTTTCTGAGCTCATCTTCCTTACATCCACCATCATCTTTCTCTTTTCCCTCTATCTCCCCCTGGGCAATAGATTGATAAGAAAACAATCTCATTTTCTCTCTAATTTCCGCTAAAGCTTTTGAATTTTCATCATTTGCTGCCTGCAATTCAACAATAGCTACAGTGTGAGCTTGATCACGTGCTTTTAACAAAGTAATCTGCTCGGATTGTTAAAGTAAAAAATTCATCAATAAGTCAACTGGTCTTGAACAGATCTTTCGTTCAAATTAGATGGACCAAAGGTAGTCATTTAAGGAATATGCGGTGGAGGAGAATTCAAAAGAGCATCAAAATCCATTCTATCAAAAGTTTGCATGTCAGATAGAGTACAGTTTGAAGATGGAAATGTTGATATGGATATAGAAACTATAGGAGAAGCAAAACCAGCAGAAAATAATATTCGCTGAGCACCACCCGGAACAACTGTAGAAGCAGAAGCTTAAGTGTTCGAAGTAGTATTCAAATTAAATCGAGAAACAATAGGCATTCTTGGACCTTGCCTGATAGGCTCTGGAGAAAGAACACGAGTACTTTGTGTAGTCGATCTTGGTTGTGGCTTCAAAGATTTTGAAGAAGATGCATGAGATACTGACTGTTTGGCTTACTTCTTCTCAGTAGGTTTGATCACAAGATTTGGAGCTTTTCTCTTCAAAACAACCTTCAGATTTGGAGCCTTCTCTTTACCTTTCTTCAAGATCGATGCAGCTAGCTGTTTTCCTCTATCAGTTGACTTAGGAGATGGAATATAATCATCATCAGAATCTTCATCAACAGCTGCTTGAGTAGATTTTCCACTTTGTGAGCCAGTAACCTTACCTTTAGAAGACGTAAAAGCAAGGTGTTGTTCAGAACCCATCCGAAGAGTTAAATCTTTATTCTTGTGACAAACAACAATAAAGTTATTAGGATGATCAGGACCATCATCAGAATTGGAAGAATCATCATCAAATTCTTTATCACTAGCACCAGCAGATTTATCATCATCGCCAGGTGCATTAACTTCAGTTTCAACAGTATGTTCAATCGGATCAGGAATAAGTTCTTCAAGATTTTCTGCAACAGCATCTGCAACAGTAGCTGGTTCATTAACTGTTGGAACCTATATGTTGGTGGCAACTCAAACACTTCACCGTTGAGTCTTGCTAGTGAAGTTATCCTTAAGAACTGATGCTGAATAGAAGAAATCTGAAGACTTATATTTTGATTTTTTTGTATTTTGCATTTATGTAAATTTTCTAAGTGTAGGTCGTATAGTGTTATTTTCATAGGGTCTAGCACTTACTTGTATACGATCTGGACTTGTGAATTTGTATAACTTTTTAATTCTATACGATCTGCATTTTACACTATACGGTCTACAGGTTCTTCTATACGGTCTGGCTTTACTTGTTGAATTATACGATCTGCATATTGATTTAAGTCTATATGATCTAGACTTGAGTCTATACGATCTAGACTTAAGTCTATACGATCTAGACTTAGCCTATACGATCTTGAAGTCTTGGATTGTAAATCATACTTTGCCTATACGATCTGAGTTAAACTATTCAGTCTAGGACCCAGACTGTGTGGATTTACTCTATACGATCTAGGCAGACAAACTGACATAGACAATACCATACGATCTAGATTTGTACTATACGGTCTACACATTGTTCCATACGATCTAGACCTTTAGCACATGTCTATACGATCTGGGAATTGCTTTATACGATCTAGGATTACTCCACACGATCCAGGAATGACACTTAGAATGTTTTTGTAGAATTTCATGATTATTCTCTTGTAATCAGTGCATTGACACTTGTGCTCCCAGGTAGTATAAATACTCATAATGAAGAAACCCTAGGTACAATAAATATTCATTTAAGCCACCTGGGATCACTGTGTGTGTGTGTGTCCTTGCTGTTTTTGAGTTTATAGTGATTTCCTCACAAAGCTGAGGATTGCAATGACCAATCCACCCATGGATGATCATCATGCTTGATTTTCGCAGCTGTATGATGATTTTTTTTTTGGAAAGGGTTTCCCCGGTGATAGTACTGAAAAGCGAACAAAAATACAAGTATAGAGCAAAATGCATTCTAGTTCAAACAGGGACAAGCCCCTGAATGGAAAACAAGCAAACACAACCCAACACACCACTAGACACAACTAGGCCTACCAGCTCAAAACAAACACAAACAACTTAGCCACCATTATCAAACACAACATCAGCAACCACACCCCAACTAGCAAGCCGGTACACAACATAAGGGGTCTTCCTTAGCTTCAGAAAAGAAATGCGCCAGCTGAATGATGAATTGAATGAGGCATTGGGCTCAAAATCGGTCCTGACAATTGGTATCAGAGCCAATCTTCAAGTTTTTTAGTTTTTCTCAAAAGTTGAAGAAATCTCTCATTCAAGTCATCAATCATGGATGTTTACTTGTTGTAATGCTTATTTCTCAGCAAAAAATAGCACAGGAACACATTGCAATACTCAGATTTCGCAAATTTTACTGTTTATTGGGTCAATTTCTGGATTTTGTGATGAACAAAGGTCAAAAAGTTCGCATATTGTTCTTGAGCTCAAATTATCAAATCTTTTTTTGAAGGTTTTTCAACTGAAATTGATTAGTTGCAAGCATTAGTATGCTAAAACCGAATTCGTTAAAGCTTGAATCTTCAAAAACAAGTTTTGAGGATTTGCGAGTAAATTTACTTGATTTTTTGAAAATTTTTAAAAGTTCACTTTTTCATCAATTTTGGAATCGTAGTGAATTTGAGAGTTTGTGTTAGTAGAATCATTTGAACCTAACATAATTTTGAGTTCATTGATGTAATCAAACATTGATTTCATGATTTTTGATTTTGAATCTTTTAATCTCCTTCAAGAACAAGTTGTGAAAATTTTGACCAAGTCCAAATTTTTGAAATTCTTAATTTTTAAGAATTTAACTGTATTGGTTGATTAATATTGTTCATTGTTGTCTGTGTTTGCAGGATTTGATTGATAAACTGCATTCTTACAAGCAATCAAGCAATTTTGAACATTTGAGTGCAACCCGTTCGACCCATTAAGAAATTATACTTTGTGTGTTACTTGTGTCTTCATTGAAATGGCTGAAGGTCAACAGTTCAATCAAATGAACCAAGGAAACAATCGTCCTCCTAAGTTGATTGGTGCAAATGACTTTGATTATTGGAAAGACAAGTTTAAGGTGTTCTTGGAATACATTGACTATGATTTGTGGACTTCAGTCTCAGTTGGTCATGCTGAGTTTACTGTTGAAACAGCTGCTGTTGCTGGAGTTGATCCTCCTCCTGGTGAAAAAACTAAGATTCATAAGAAGCTCTCTGACTTGTCCATTTCTGAGCACATTCAGCTCAAAGTGGATAAAAGAGCTCTTAGTTGCATCAAGATGGCCCTCAACGATGAACTACTATATCAGTTTCGTGATGCCACTTCGGCTAATGAAATCTGGTTGGAGTTAGAGAAGAAGTAAGAAGGAAACCCTGCTACAAAGGAAAGGAGGCTGGATAAGTAGAGACTGGCATTCAACACGTTTTCCTACAAGACTGGTGACTCATTTGAGGCACATGTTTTTAGATTCTGTAAGTTCATTTTTGAAATGATTGCCAAGAAGATTCGACCTGATTTGGAATCCATCAATAAAAAGAATCTTCACTCATTCCCTCAGCCTTATGCTTCATATGTGGCTATCATCAGTGGAAGCCGTGATTTAAGCACTGATGACTTCATGGATTTGATTGATATGGTGAGAGACTATGAAGTTCGAGTTGTTGATCGTGATGGTGTTTCTCTAATGGGTTCTGTGATTGCCAAGGGCAAAACTACTACAGTTCCCAATGCTACATTTATAGCTCCTTCATCCGAGGCGGACTATCAATATTCTTATTCTCCTAACTCAGGATGTCTTCTCCTGCTCTATGTCTACCAACTCAAGAAGGCTTCATTGCTAAGTCCACTCTGGTTCAAGATCATGCTGGTTCATCTACTCATACAACAATTGATGTTCCATAATCTGTCTCTGTCAATGATCAAGAACTATGTAACGCATTCATGGCCTATTTTTCATCTCAAATGTCTGACAACATTGAGTCCATGAATGTGTGTCAAGAGGATCTTGACCATATTTCTGCTGAAGATCTTGAAGAGATGGACATAAAGTGTCAAATGGGAATGATTGCTGCTCGTACTAGGAAGTTTTTCAAGAAAACATGAGGGAAAATTTTTCAGACCCATCCTAGTTCAAACATTGGATTTGACAAGTCCAAAGCACAATGCTCTAACTGTCAGGAGTTGGGTCACTTTGCCCGCGAATGTCCCAAGTCAAAAACTAGGAATGTTCAAGTTAACTCTGGCGGTAAC
>JBCNJP010000027.1:104286993-104302386 GCA_039602395.1 Deinandra increscens subsp. villosa
ATCACCGTCTTACCATGCTTAAGTGCCATTTCGCCAAAAAGCATAATTGAACGCATCATCATTGACATCATGCTGATCATCGAGTTTCTCATTATTTGTTTTCTTTTTTGGATTATGCCTCCGTATGGTTGTTGTTCTTTTAGGAACTTCATTTGTTTTAAAAACCTCATAGTATTCATTGAACAAAAATGATTGGCCATTAGTGGCGTTTTGCGTACACAGATTATGAAACTCATTTTCAGCAGCCTTTTGCACACAAGGATCTGCTGTGTGATATAAAACCGATATCGCATGGTGGTTCTGTTGCCTTTGGGGGTGAGCTTCATGGTGGTACAATAATTGGTAATGGTCCCTTAACAAATGGTGAAATTTCCTTTGACAAGGTAAATATAGTGTCGAATCTGAAGTTCAACCTGCTGAGTGTCTCGCAAATCTACGACAACAAAATGCCAATGTTCTTTGATGATCGAGAATGTTTCATTCTAAAGCCTAGTTTCAAGATCCCCGAAGATCAAATCTTATTTCGTGCCAAATGGAAGGGTAATATGTATGCTCTAGATATGTCTGTTGCAAGGTCGTCAAGTTCCGTAGCGTGCTTCTTAGCTAAGGCATCGGAAGACGACTCTACTCTATGGCACAGACGAATGGGGCACGTCAACTTTCATAACATGAATCGCCTGGTTAGGGGGAAACACGTTATCGGTCTGGCGGAGAAGGAATTCATCCACATCGATAACTAAGTTGCATGTTTGAAAGGGAAATAGCAGAAGACGTCTCACAAGCCTAAGCCACCGGGTAGAACTACAATGATACTTCAGCAAATCCATCTCGATCTATTCGGGCCAGTGAGCATAATGAGTTTAGGGGGAAAGTCATACTGCCTCGTAATTACCGACGACTACTCCAAATACTCGTGGGCGTTCTTCTGAAGGAGAAATCTGAGACAGCTGAGATACTGAAGGACTTTGTAACTCGGATCGAGAACAAATGCAGAGAGCGGGTTCGGATAATCAAATTAGACAATGGGTCTGAATTCAAAAATCAGAATTTGACGCGTTTTGCAACGAGATAGGCATCACTCGATAGTTCAGTTCACGGTACACGCCGTAACAAAATGGTATAGATGAATGGAAGAATAAAACTATCATTGGGTCTGCCAGAGCAATGCTTGCTGAATCCAATCTTAAACTATCCTTTTGGGCAGATGCAGTGAACACTACTTGCTACGTTCTGAATAGAACACTCTTGGTCAAGTATGCTAATAAGACACCACTCACATTGTTTTCTAAAGAAAAACCAAACATAAAACGTTTAAAACCTTTCAGATGTGCTTATACTGTGCTAATACAGTCAGAACAGTTAGACAAGTTTGCCTCACGGGCAAACGAAGGTTATTTTGTTGGATATTCGATGACCTACACGACCTATCGAGTTATTCTTGAGTCATGCAATGTTTCGTTTAACGATCATACTCATATTACTAGAGATCCTGCTCCTGATAGCATGTATGACCTCGAGTCTTTTTCTTGTACTTTTAATGTGTTTCAGTCTGATGCTGTAGGTACTTCATCTGCTTATCGAGCTGAACAAGTAAATGAAGATGTTACTCCTCTTGTTGATTTATTTTCTTCTATTACTTCGTCTATCCTGGATTCTATATATTCAGTCAATCCTCCGGATTTTTTGTGGGGAAATAAGTCAGCACCATCATCTGATGTCACTAGAGCTTTGACATCATCTTTTATACCGGATTAGCAGACCTTTCAGATTTTAGACCCGTTAATTGTAGAAACAGAACCTGTCCAGGCAACTGCTGAAGCCAACAACACTGTAGAAGTTGCACCTGTGACACATGAGTCTGACTCGGACAATGTTACAGAGATTGATACGAGAGAAATTCTTGGTGATGATCTTTAATTTGGAAATTTGGACTCATCCATCCAAGCACCTACTGTTGAAGAGTCTAAAGTTCACAAGAATCACCAAACTGATCATATCATCGGTCTAGTTGACAAACGGGCCACTCGAAGTAAATCGGAAGCAATTAATACATGTATGTTCTATTGCTTTATTTCACAAGAGGAACCGGTCTCTGTTGCTGCTGCTTTATTGGATAATGACTGGATTGAAGCTATGCAAGCTGAGTTGCTCCAGTTCAAACTGCTCAATGTCTGGCACTTAGTTTATATACCAGAAGGTTTAAAGCCTATACTTGTTAAGTGGATTTTCAAAAACAAAAGAGAGGACCGAGGAACTATTATCATAAATAAATCCTGATTGGTAGTGAATGGGTACATGCAAGAAGACAACATAGATTATGATGACGTGTATGCACCTATCGTTCATCTAGAAGCTATCTGGATTTTTCCGGCGTATGCTGCCTCAATGAATATCATGGTCTACCAACTGGTTGTGAAGACCGTGTTTCTCTACGACGAACTGGATGAAGACGTGAATGTACAACAACCTCCGGGGTTTGCTAACAAATCTTTCCCGAAGAAGTGTTACGAATTCGACAAGGCCCTTTATGGTCTCCATCAAGCTCCGAGGAAGTGGTACGAGATGTTGTCAACTTATCTGCTGTCTAATGGGTACAAAAGAGGTGTAATTGACCAGACACTCTTTATTCGTTATGTCGGGGATGACATGCTGTTAGTGCAAGTATATGTCAACAACATCATATCGGCTCAACGAATGTCAACCTATGTCATGCTTATGAAGAACTTATGAAGAAGAAGTTTGAGACGAGTACAATGGGTGAACTCGCGTTCTTTCTTGGAATTCAAGTGAAACAGACACCGGAAGGTATCTTAATCAGCCAAGGGAGGTATGTAAAGGAAATTCTGAAGAAATTTGGTTTCCATGATTCTAAAGGATTTTCAACACCCGTGGTGACTCGTCATAAGCTTAATCAGGACCCAAAAGGTGTTTCTGTAGATGAGCATCTCTACATGTCTATGATCGGTTCTCTCATGTATCTGACAGCGAGTCGTCCTGACATTATGTTCGGGATGTGTCTGTGTTTAATATTCCAAAGCAAGCCTAAAGATTCGCACTTGACTGCTGTAAAGAGAATCTTCAGATACCTAAAGTCCAATCCAAAAAGAGGACTTTGGTATCCAAAAGACTCACTTTTTGATTTGCGAGCCTTCTTTGATAATGATTATGCCGGTTGTGAACTCAATCGCAAGTCTACGACGGGAGGTGCTTAGTTCTTGGGTAACCGCTTGGTTTCATGGCAATGCAAGAAGCAAATGATGATGTCCGCTTCAATAGCTGAAGCCGAGTACATTGCTGCTGCATCATGTTGTTCCTAAGTTCTTTGGAATTAGAATCAATTGCTGGATTACGGTTTGAACTTCATGGGTACCCCTATTCTTACAGATAATACTGCTGCTTTGTTTCTTGTGAAGAATCTTGTTCAGCATTCTAAAACAAAGCATATAGAAATTAGGCATCATTTCATTAAGGACTGTGCCGAAAAGAAGCTAGTTACCTTAGTTCAAGTTAGTTCAGACGATCAGTTATCAGACCTTTTCACTAAGTCATTTGATATGTCTAGGTTTAACTTTTTGATTAGTGTTGTAGGCATGATTAACATTGACTAGGCTCTCTCTAGTCCATGGTATGTTAGTGTCTTGATTTGTTAGGTTTAGTTGCTTTGAAGTATTATATGTTGTTCCCTGCTTGCATGTTCATATTTCCCTCCATGAAAATCACCAAAAAGATTTTTACTTTGCTTTTTGTGCATATTTTTTTAAGAATATTCTAAGAGATTTGTTCTTTTGATTCCTTAAGTCAGTTTCTTGCTTTGTTTGACCTTGATTTGACCAACAAAACCTTTGTTTATGGTTGTCTTGTGTCAAAATTTAGAAAAGAGTAAATATATTTTTAATGTTTATTTCAGTTTTTGAGTCTGTCTGTCGTGCCTGCAAAGTGGAAGATAAATCAAAAACATTAAAAAAAAGTCAAAACACCAAAAATTGTGTTATTTATGTAGCCCAATAAGTGTTCTTAAACATGTATACAAAAATTTGCAGAAAATACAAAAACATTGAAAAATAAAAAATCTTTGGTCTGTGGTCGGATAAATTGTAAGGAACATGATATGATTCTGGTCATGTAGATCTAACCATAGGATAAGATCCAATCGATCGGTAATTCTATCAATTGATGTGTCGGTAGGCTCGTCATACTTAGAAGTAGACAAATTTCTGTGATTACACACTAATTGCATGAAAATGTGGACCTTAAAAGTCCATCAGTGCAAAATTCTTTAAATTTGCCTAAGTTTGAGCTAAGTACGATATGCCAACACACACGAATATTTCTTTAGCATTAAGTCACTGATTTCAACTAACAGCACACCATATGTTTTGTGAAAGCAAACACCTTGGTGCTACTTCAACCATAAATAAATCTGTGGCACATCTGCTTTGCGAAAGCAATGACCTTGTGCCCACGCGATTCCATCATTTCATTCATAATTATTTGTAACTCATCTGCTTTGCGAAAGCAATGACCTTATGTTCACGCGATCCATCATTAATTCCACTCATGAAATCAGATACTTAACACTAAAGAAATATGAGGAAGAAAAATACCATATGTGAAATTTTAAAATTCTTATGTGTGTAGGTTGTATCCAAAGTGCAAAAATGGCCCATGGTAAAATACGGGTACTATTTTCACTAACCGGATAAAACATGATAAATACATCACAGAAATATGTTGAAAATTACCATGTATGAGCTTAAGTGGTTAAGCAATACCGACAAGACTTAGGTTACCCGATCTGAGAGGTGATATGAATTATAAGTGTTATCAGTCATGTAATTAACCGGTATGATTCTAAACATAGTCTGACCACGGCCATGCAAAAATATGATATTTGCAGGTACTTACATGAATTTGAATAAAAGAATAGCTGAATCAAAGCCATAGTGCTTAAATTTCCAAGTTTGGTGAAAAATTGACCAACTTGTGCAAAACACAAACTTTGTGTTGGTATAAAATTGACCGACTTAAAATAAAAATGAGTTCTTGATTCTGGTGAAAAATTGACTGACTCAAAAGAAAATGAGTTTTTAAGTGTCGATTGTAAATTGACCAACTAAAAGTCAAACTTTGGTGTTAATTGAAAAATAGTTAAATTTATTTAAATTTTCAATTACTAAGCTTGCTAAATTAAAATTATCTTCCTGGTAGGTGTTGTACCGGCATGACTGTGTTTATTTGGTTATTTTTTAAGTGTTTGGGCAAAATTTCAGTTTGTAAAAATGTTCAGAGTTGAAACTGTGAAGTTCCTTAGAAAATAATTAAACGTTCTGAAATTTACACTATACGGTCTGGATTTACTACATACGGTCTGGACTGTCTATGTGCAGACCATGTAGACCGTATAGTTGAATAAACTAGGTTGTTTGGAAAATGCACCATACGATCTGAGATTTTACATGGAAATTTTTTGGTTAGGTTTTTGATTTTTTTCTATACAATCCAGGATAAAGCCATATTATATGGGCTTAACTGTAGATCATATAAAACAAATTTCTAGAACGTTTTATTTTTGTTCCATGCGGTCTAGAACACTTAGTCCTTTCTGTCTTCTTTTTGTTTTTGCTCTATACAGTCAAAGGATAAAACCATACGGTCTAGGAACTTAAATGTGATGGACTGTAGACCGTATAGAACAAAGTCCTAGATCGTTTGAATTTTGGCCTATATGATCTAGAACACTTAGATTTTTTGGTTCATTTTTTAGATTGTGTGGAATTGGTCTATACGGTCTAGAAATAGACCTATACGTTCTGGATTGGTTGGAATATCTAAACTTTTGGACTATACGATCTAGAAAATTCCAGACGATCTAACATTTTGCATACACGATCTAGAATTTACACTTAGTAAAATTTTGAGGTTATATAGATTTTAGACCATACAGTCTAGAATAGACCTATATGGTCTAGCAATTTTTAGGTTATCTGATCCCTTGCTTATACGGTCTAGGATTTTTTAGATGACCTGGAATTACTCTAAACGACCTAGCTTCCACACTTGGTCAATTTTTGTTGGTTTGTATGGTTGATCTATACGGTCTAAACTCTGACCTATACGGTCTGATGCGTAGCATCTTTTACATAAATAAATAAATAAAAATCCCGCATTTAAATAAGCTTTTAAATTAAAATTATCACAATTGGTGCTTAATTGTTTAATATTTGAATTATTGATTTTTTATTTGGTTTTTTATTAATATTTGAGAAATATATATATTTTCACATTTAAATTGGGTTTTTAATTGAGAATATTATAATATGATATTTATTGGTGTGTTTATTTATTGAATTTGAGGTGGTTGGATGGTGCGCGATGATTTTAGAAGAAAATCGTAATTTACGGAAACGAATTTGGAGTCCGGATGCAAAAGATATTAAAAAAATATATGTTATTTGTTTTGCTGCAGCCCAAGCAGCATTCATATCCAGGTCAGCCCAAAGCAATTCGCAGCCCAGTCCCTAGGCCCAACAGGGAGCAGCAGCCCAGCTGCATGAGGTCCAGCAACCCAGAAGCTGTCCTTCAGAAAAAAGAAAAGAATCGGAGGAGCAGGGGAATCGAACCACTGACCTCTTGGTTAGAGAGCAGAATACTAGCCACCAGACCAGCAGCTGCTGTTAGTTTTATTCCAGCTTAACAGGCTTTTATGTTCTTCTCGGCCAGGCCCAGTACTTCGGCCCAGCTCACTGTTCGCGACTAGACTCGTTTTTTAGCTATAAATTCGATTAGCAGCCGCATTTCTTGAAAAAAAAGCCTCCACAAACCCTAATAAAAACCCCATAACACATCTTGAAGCATCTTGGAAGGATTTAGGGTCAAGATCAAGGCTTTTTGAGAAGAAACTTGAAGATTTTAACTCTCGCGGGTCAGATCTTTAATTCGGTTCTTCATCGGTTAGCTTTTTGATCTAGTTCTTCATCATGGTCAGTCCCAAGATTCGATTTTTATTGTTTTTAAACATGTATCTTGGCTGATTCATTCTTGTATCACTTTGATTAGACAAATTTGGACCCGTTTGACCCGTTTCGGGTGACTTTTTACCATGACTTTGTGTTAAATTGCTTTTAATGATGGTTTTGAATGTTTATGATGATAAAGTTTGCTGATTTGGTTTTGGTTAATGATGAATCATGTGGATTAATTGCCATATTTAGTAGAACTACTAGTATGTGTTGATTTATTTATTGTTAAATGGTTGACTTTTATTGGTCAAACGTTTGTTGCTTGATAGGAGAACTCCTACTTGATGGTTTATCATTGATTTGGGGCTGATTTAGCTAATAACCTTATGAAATAGGTTTGACCGAATCATTTCATAGGCTAGAAGCTTGTTTTACATCGTTTAATAGGATAGATTGCTTGTGAACATAAGATTCAATGGTACTTATTCATGTTTAGCGGTTTCTAGGTCGTAAGCGTTTGGAATCATCATCGTTGCATGCTATAGGCGCTATATAGAGAGACCTCTCTTATAGTTTCCCATTTCATGTAGGATTAGTTGACTTTGACCGAAGTAGCTAGTCCGTTAGGCAGTTTTCATAGTTTTGCTATCCGTGCTTCATTTAGGATTTCCGGATTATTCGGGATATGTCTATAGTCCTAGGTAGTCCAGTTTTCCACATTAGACGATAATGTTCGTGGTATTAGTCATCCGAGGGTCTGAGCGAGTCTAGAGGAGTCGAGTCTAGGTGATGCATTCCTTTTTCTGATTTTCCACCATTTTATCCGGTTTTTAGCTATTTTTGTCGGTTTTATTTTTATAGAGTAGTTATCATTATTAGTACACCAAATCATTTCATCGGTTAAATATTAGCGACGATTCGGTATCGGGAGATTGTCATCACGTCCACGGATTGATATCCGGTTCTTACCAGTACTGTACTACATACGACGGGTGCACTGCCCTGGTGTGTAGTTTGGTCTCTTGGTATTTACCCTTTAAAACTTGACCAGATTTTCATAGTATACAAACAACACATCAAGCTTTTGGCGCCGTTGCCGGGGACGCGTCAGATTCCGAGAAATATCCGAGCTAGTAGTTTAACCACGTGTTTGCTTTATCTGTTTACTTATTTACTTTGCGTATTTTAGCTGTTAGCTAGTTTTTATTATTCTGTGTTTCCTTTTCGTGTTAGTTAGACTTTTAGGTTAGCTTTTTTTTTCGTTTTCTATTTCTGTTTCGTTGTTTTTATCGCATTTCTGTCTGTTTATGCGCATACGTCGCCACCAGAGCCGATTCTCACCGTTATCTGAGCCAGAAATAGTTTTCCATCATCTTCGACACGTGGAGGGCGCATTACCAGTGCCGATGGCCGTGCCTGCGGATCTGAGGCGTACGCTTGCAGATTACGCACGTCCCAACATCGACGGGACGTTGCCGAGTGTTATCCGTCCACTGGTGGACGCGAATAACTTCCAGATTCAGCCTCAGGTCATCACTCTGATTATGGACTATGTTCAGTTTGACGGGTTACCTAATGATGACCCGATGACCCACATCGCTAACTTCCTTGAAATTTACGACACTTTCAAACTTAAGGGGGTCCCCGCAGAGGCAATCCAGTTGCGATTATTCTCATTTTCCCTTCGCGGTGCAGCGAAGGCGTGGCTTCAGTCTCTCCCGCCTGGTTCTGTCACATTATGGGCTATTTTGACACAAAAATTCATCTCAAAGTATTTCCCTCCATCGAAGGTTGCGATTTTCAGAAACAAAATATATACCTTCCTTCAGTACGACACAGAGAGTTTATACGAGACGTGGGAGCGATTTAGAGAGTTATTGAGAAAATGTCCATCACATGGCATTGAGCTACACCAGCAGATACATATTTTCTACAGCGGTTTACATCCACTCACACGACTTATGGTCGACACGTCAGCTGGTGGGACATTAAGTAGTAAAACGCCCGAAGAGGCGCAAGACTTACTTGAGGAGCTTGCTTTAAACGATTATCAGTGGCCGAGCACGCAAAGTAAGTCGAACCAACAGAAAGGAGTACTCCAGGTTGACCCTATTACAGCTCTATCCATGCAGGTCGAGGCGTTATCGCAGAAAATAGCCAAAATGCAGGTGATGGAGCAGCAGGTGAAGTATTGCGAGTTGTGCTCAGGACCCCACGACATTACACGTTGTCCTATCGGGGGTAGCACCGATTTTGTCGAGCACGTCGACTACATGGCCGACCAGGCCCATCCACCACCCAACACGTATAACTCCAATCAGGGTTGGCAGAACAACCAAAATTTCAGCTCGAACATGCCTTGCTTTCAGCCGAGGCCGCCACCGAGGCAACAGGGTTTCTATGACCCAGAGGTTGGCAAACAGACATCGACAGAGGATTCAGGTTTGAAGAATTTAACTGACATGATGTCTCAGTTTATCAAGCAGAATGAGAAAACTTCACAGCAGAATGATCAGAGGATTTTGCGGACTGAGCAGGACATAGTTGTGGTGGCCAAAGAGTTGAGTAATTTAGCAGCTTATATGCAAAATATGGAGAGGACCATGGGTCAACTTTCCAAATCGTTTTCTGAGAGAAAACTAGGAGGATTGCCAGGGCACACACAATCATATCCTAAGCAATACGTGAATGCAATCTTTTACCTGAATGACAACACCACTCCAGATCCAGAATCGACGTTCAATGCTGAGCCAGTTGATGAGGAGAGTGATGATGAGATAGACGAGGAGATTGAGGTAGAGGTTCCTGGGCAGGTGCAACCGAGGCTAAGCCCAGCAAGTACAGCACGACCCGAGGAACCAGTAGTGGAGAAATATGTTCCCCGACCCTACATCCCTCATATTCCATATCCAGAGAGACTTAGGGATCAGCTTAGGGAAGAGCAGCAGGAGAAACATCACCAGGCCGTCGTTCATTATATTGGAATTAAAGATCACCCACCCGACCCACCTTCAATTTTTATCAAGTCGACTAAATCATTTCAGGCCCCACAAAAGAAGAAGTGTGGGGATGAAGTAGGCGTTAGATTGAAGAAAAAGTCGCCTGATAAGAAGGTGAAGGCTTCAGTGAGTGATAGTCCATGGGTGACCGACATGTATGCGATGGACTTGCGAGATAGACATAAGGGAGTCGAGCCCTTGTTTGAAGAGTGGCGCGTGCATGGGTCGGATGCGAGCATATTCGGTAGCGAAGGAGGCCACATCTATGACCCCGGTTGACTTGATACGGGGGCGAGTCAGGCTGACGACTCGTTAATAAATTCAGCGCTTGCGGGAGGCAACCCGATTCGTTGGTTACTTTCTTTTGTTTGATTTGTGCGTGTTTAGTTTGACTTTTAGTAGTTTACTTTGTCTTTTAGTTAGTTTGTTTAATTTAGTTGCACTTTTATTTTCCTTGTTCCGTTTGATGCGTTTCTTCGAGTTTTGCAGGTTTTACCGAAGCATGCCACAGTTAGAATTGCATTGACTTATCATTTTGGTATTGCTTCGTGGGGTTGGTAGGTAACTCACAGTTTGTGAACCGTCGGGGTACTCAATCTCCATTCCCTTGGTTCGCAAAGTGTGTTTTCATGAATTTATTCAGGTTTGGATGATACGAGACCGTCACTTCATAAATGATAATCAACGGTCCGTATCCGGATTTTTCTTGGGCTTGTTGACTTTTGGTCAAAGTGGACCGTTCACTTCATAAATGACAAATAAACGGTCTATTTTGTTCAATTGTTACTTTCCTTTTTGGGTTGGTTTTTGATGTTGGTTGGTGCTGCTGAGCAATTGGTTGCAAATTGGCATAACAGGTCCTCCGATGCACACATTGCGAAACGTGTGGTACTCAATCTCCATTCCGGGCGGTTTACATGTTTGTGTTGTAGGGTCTGTTGGTTTTTGGTTAAATGTCGGCCGTTCATTTCATAATTGACAACAAACGGCCTGCATTCGATCAATTGTCCAAGAATTTAAAATTTTCAAACTTTTCCAAAATTGCCAGATTTTGCAACCCGATCCGCTTATGACTTTCACTTGAGTTGTGTTTTCTTTTTAGATTCATCATCGGACCACCAGATGTCTTGATTCGTCGAGAGCTGTTTCATGATCTTTGAGGATTTTGGATATATTGGAGGTAGTTCTGGCACACGACAGTGATAGGGGAGTATTTCAGTTCCATTACCCCTTTATTTTGTTATGTTTATTGTACATTGGGGACAATGTACGAATTAATTGTGGGGATGGGGGTAAATTGAACTGAAATTGCTTAAATTTGTGAAAATTTTTCAAGTTTTCTTATCATATCCCCCTGTTTTGAGTTGAAATTAAGAATTTTGCCCATCTTTTTGCACATGGAAGTGGGCCCGTTGATGTAATTCGTGACGTTTTGCTCGCTTGTGTATACGATGCTTGTCTCTAGTCAAAAACTTTTCTTCGAGTATCTTGAAAAAGTATTTCCAAGCAAGTGTTTTTCAAATAAAATCAATAAATGGAATGCTTTACTTAGTGAAACTATCAGATGGGGGATTGATAGCTTGCATCATTTCGGTAGCCTTTATCCATCCGTTTCCGTGAGTTATTTGAGCCTAAATTGCATTATTTATTACATGATTTTTCTCACTCTAGTTTGGTTGAGTGTTATGCCATCATGTGCTTTCGTTTTAGAACTTGTGTTGTTTATACGCGTCAAGATCATGAACTAAAATTGAGCATAGAAATGATAGAGGCATTAGGATTACCTTTTTGATTTAGCCTTTTTCTTTGATCTTATCATTTTTCCTACCCTAAAACTTTATCCCTTAGAAAACCCGTTGAGCCTTTTTCCTTCTCGTTTGATTTTCCCACTTTTTGACCCATTTGCCTTTTGTTTAGCCTTTATTTTGTTCTTAAACCCTTGTGTGAAGAATCCGGATTAGTTTAGGACTTTGTGTATATATTTTGGTTAGTTTCATCAAGTATTGTTTTTAGCATTAAAAAAAATAGTGATTAAGTGTGATTCTCCTAGTACTCAATCTCCATTCTAGGAATTCATATGAGATTGCAAAAAAAAAAAAAAAAAAAAAAATGCAAAAAAAAATATAGCTCATTATTGGAGGTCATAGACCTAAGATAAAACTTAAAAAAAAAATAGAGTGTTGTTTAGCTTGTGTTCGGGTCAAAATTACCCGATTTTTGTTTATTTTTGTAAAAAGTTTGATAGTTTAGTTCTTTTGTTCCTAGTCCGGATTTCTAAACACTTAGCCACTTTCACATTCCCATTCCATACCCCAAGCCCTAGCCTAACATTACAACCCTTAATAAAGTCCTCTTGATTTATGTTCGGATTTATGTTATTTAGTGGAGATGCGATTTCATTACAAGCTTATGACAATGAGGTGCATGTTTGGCCTTGAGTGATCCACTTAAATCGATGATCTTTTTAATCATCTATCCACTAAATTTCACCGAGTTGAGTGATCTTTGTGAGGGGTTTGATGCTTGTTTGATTGACCCTTGATGTGTGTCAACCTAGTAGGTTTTCCATGTTTTTTTTTAAAATATTTATCATAATTGCTTCTTGGATTATAAATATTTTGAAAAGTGTAAATCTTGAGAATTGGCGATGCATGTGGGCTTGGGTAGTTGCATTGGTTGGGTAGACGTTGCGTCTTCAATTGGCTTGTTAAAGTGTTGCATGAGATTTTTGCTTGAGGGCAAGCAAAGCTTAAGTGTGGGGATATTTGATGCGTAGCATCTTTTACATAAATAAATAAATAAAAATCCCGCATTTAAATAAGCTTTTAAATTAAAATTATCACAATTGGTGCTTAATTGTTTAATATTTGAATTATTGATTTTTGATTTGGTTTTTTATTAATATTTGAGAAATATATAAATTTTCACATTTAAATTGGGATTTTAATTGAGAATATTATAATATGATATTTATTGGTGTGTTTATTTGTTGAATTTGAGGTGGTTGGATGGTGCGCGTTGATTTTAGAAGAAAATCGTAATTTACGGAAACGAATTTGGAGTCCGGATGCAAAAGATATTAAAAAAATATATGTTATTTGTTTTGCTTCAGCCCAAGCAGCATTCATATCCAGGTCAGCCCAAAGCAATTCGCGGCCTAGTCCCTAGGCCCAACAGGGAGCAGCAGCCCAGCTGCATGAGGTCCAGCAGCCCAGAAGCTGTCCTTCAGAAAAAAGAAAAGAATCGGAGGAGCAGGGGAATCAAACCCCTGACCTCTTGGTTAGAGAGCAGAATACTAGCCACCAGACCAGCAACTGCTGTTAGTTTTATTCCAGCTTAACAGGCTTTTATGTTCTTCTCGGCCAGGCCCAGTACTTCGGCCCAGCTCACTGTTCGCGACCAGACTCGTTTTTTAGCTATAAATTCGATTAGCAGCCGCATTTCTTGAAAGAAAAGCCTCCACAAACCCTAATAAAAACCCCATAACACATCTTGAAGCATCTTGGAAGGATTTGGGGTCAAGATCAAGGCTTTTTGAGAAGAAACTTGAAGATTTTAACTCTCGCGGGTCAGATCTTTAATTCGGTTCTTCATCGTTTAGCTTTTTGATCTAGTTCTTCATCATGGTCAGTCCCAAGATTCGATTTTTATTGTTTTTAAACATGTATCTTGGCTGATTCATTCTTGTATCACTTAGATTATACAAATTTGGACCCGTTTGACCCGTTTCGGGTGACTTTTTACCATGACTTTGTGTTAAATTGCTTTTAATGATGGTTTTGAATGTTTATGATGATAAAGTTTGCTGATTTGGTTTTGGTTAATGATGAATCATGTGGATTAATTGCCATATTTAGTAGAACTACTAGTATGTGTTGATTTATTTATTGTTAAATGGTTGACTTTTATTGGTCAAACGTTTGTTGCTTGATAGGAGAACTCCTACTTGATGGTTTATCATTGATTTGGGGCTGATTTAGCTAATAACCTTATGAAATAGGTTTGACCGAATCGTTTCATAGGCTAGAAGCTTGTTTTACATCGTTTAATAGGATAGATTGCTTGTGAACATAAAATTCAATGGTACTTATTCATGTTTAGCGGTTTCTAGGTCGTAAGCGTTTGGAATCATCATCGTTGCATGCTATAGGCGCTATATAGAGAGACCTCTCTTATAGTTTCCCATTTCATGTAGGATTAGTTGACTTTGACCGAAGTAGCTAGTCCGTTAGGCAGTTTTCATAGTTTTGCTATCCGTGCTTCATTTAGGATTTCCGGATTATTCGGGATATGTCTATAGTCCTAGGTAGTCCAGTTTTCCACATTAGACGATAGTGTTCGTGGTATTAGTCATCCGAGGGTCTGAGCGAGCCTAGAGGAGTCGAGTCTAGGTGATGCATTCCTCTTTCTGATTTTCCACCATTTTATCCGGTTTTTAGCTGTTTTTGTCGGTTTTATTTTTATAGAGTAGTTATCATTATTAGTACACCAAATCATTTCATCGGTTAAATATTAGCGACGATTCGGTATTGGGAGATTGTCATCGCGTCCACGGATTGATATCCGGTTCTTACCAGTACTGTACTACATACGACGGGTGCACTGCCCTGGTGTGTAGTTTGGTCTCTTGGTATTTACCCTTTAAAACTTGACCAGATTTTCATAGTATACAAACGACACATCACGGTCCAGGTCTTGACCTTTACGGTCTAGAAAACTTAAGGCAATCTGGACATTTGCCTATACAGTCTAGGGTTCAGACGATCTAGAAAACTTATAACCATATGACCTAGGTTTTTAACTTAGCCAATTTTCTTTCCGTTAATCCGAACATATAAATAGGCAAGTTCACCCTCTTTCTCCTCACTTTTTCAAATTCACAAACAAAAACGTTCTCCCAAACTCTCGGTAACGGTGATTCCACTCCGATTCCTCTTCTCCTTCGATTCTGGTCATCGAAAATCTGGTCATCCGTTTGTGTGGTTGATCTACTCACTACTCACACTCTTCAAGGTAAGCTATTTAATTGATTTTAGTTTCATCCGAGTGTGAATTAGATTCGGATTAAACCCTATGTCGTGATGCCAAAATCTTTGGATTCTTACTCATTTTGTTCTTAAATCACAGATTCGCCCTCCCATTGTGTTCTTCATCTTCCTTTAGGACCGATTGATGTGAGATTCTTGTTGATTTTGCATTAACATGAGTTGGTGGTTACGATTTGGTACAGGGACATGTGTTTGTGTTGCTGTTGCTGTTGAGTGAAACTAGGGCTCAAAAACCTTCAATTTTGGTGAAACAGGAATAGACACGGTTTAGATTGATAGAATCTCATGACTAGGATTAGAAATTATGATAGATTTCTGAATTTCTGGTTTGAATCACAGAATGGACCTAGTCTAGGTACTGTTACATCAGTCTTGCTAGGTATGATC
>JBCNJP010000027.1:104302886-104406490 GCA_039602395.1 Deinandra increscens subsp. villosa
TGAAATTAAATGGAAAATGATAGGAAACTGGGAATTGATTTTCTAAATTGTGTTTGAATGTTAAAGTAATGAATGTTAAGTTAATAAATTTGGGAAAAGTGGATAAGTTTGGTTGAATGGAAAGCATTACTAATCTATGATGTGTCGGTAGGCCCAGCTGATCTAGGGTAGCTTAAATAGCCTGTGTGTTTATTTGTTGTATAAATATGCTAATCAGTCTGCTAGTGGGTTCCCATTTTAGGAGTGATAGGGATTCTGAATCTGATGATTAGGAAGGAAGAGACCGCTTTAGGCTAGATACTCCTATGTCCTTAGAATTTCCAATGAGCATGTTAGGTAATAATCTGGTTAATGAATTAGAGTGAAGGGGCAGAATACTCATGTACGAACTAGGGATAGTATCCCGTGGTAAGTACCTCTGATGATGTTCCGGATCTCGCGGGCAAAATACTCATGTATGATATCGGGGGTAAGACCTTGTGAAAGAATACCTCTGGTGATGTCCGTTGGTAATTTTAGGTAAAAATAACCAATTTTTAAAAATAAAAATAGAAAAAAAATGATGAAAAATGATAGCTTAGAGGAATAAATGCTCAAACAGTTGCATATAAATAAATAGTTATTCTTTGGACATCCTAGTATCTGTTTTAAGGGGGGTGGAGAAAATATAAGTTGTAATTCATTATTACCCTTTGCTTTGACTGAATATGATTCGGTAGTAGGTTGAACCAGAGCTTTCTTTAGTGGGATCCATAGGCGACTGAACTTATATCTGGTAATTTCATAAACACATGGGGGCGAAAGAAAAGGTTGGTGGTTGGGTTTAGTCGGATAGAAATATCGGCAATCGTAGCTAGTGTGTTAATACATTATGGAATGTGGAATTGTTTGGTGGACTGTTAATTTTAAATGTGAAATGTTTTAGAAGTCAATTTCCTGGTTATGATTCCATTGCAGTATTTTTCGAGGACGAAAAAAGAGTCAGTGTGGGGATATTTGATGTGTTGCAAACACATCCTGTTTTCATATGTCTTTTGTTATGTATTTGAGTCTAATTGAGTCGGTTTTGTCTTGTTTTTATCTGTTTTTAGTTAAGTTGTGTCTTGGAGTCAGTATTTATGTATTTATGAGTTTTTCAGGTTTGGTGTGGATTCTCGAGGCTGAGTGAGAAGTTGAGAGAAAAGTTGAGAAGAAGTGCTGAAAAGGTATCTCCGGGCGTATCGCCTGGAGATTGAGAAGCTATAAGCGATACGCGTGTGGAAAGGGAGTCAACCGAAGGGTTGAGTCGGTTGACCCGACTATTTTGGCGTATTCGAGCTGCATGCGTATCGCCTGGGAGGAAAGAGGCAGTAGGCGATACGCCTACCGCCTAAAAACCCGCAGATTTTGCTTAATTGATATAAATACGATTTTAAGGGTTTCAATTCGGATATTACGACTTCCAGACGGCAGAGGGCGACTCAGAGATGATTTGAGGAGCAGGGAAGAGCTAGGAATCAAAGGGAATTCAACGGTGGACCAATTCTTCATCCCCAAATCAATAACGGGTTCCTTTATTCTCATTGAATTCTTAATTTTGATCATGTTTGGATTTAAAGCTGTGATTTTTATGATGATTTCTGTAGTAGACATGATTGTTGGCTAAGCTTTTAGAGCCACCTAGACTCGTATGATGATTTTGATCTATTGATGATTTTATTCGGTTTTTGACTAATTGATTGATGAGCTTTTCTATTAAATTCCATGGTTGCTATGATTATATGCATATGTGAATTGTGATTGGATTTATAATTGTTGATTAATGCACTTTTTGCCTTCGAATGTCTTTCGGTCTAGGTAATTTGTCTAAAGTAGCTAGCTTTAGGGTTGGTTGCGATAGAATAGTTTAGGAGACGTCTTGAACTATTGCGTTGGTTAATGTTTATTTACTTGATTGCAATTTGCTGCCCTAATTAGACAAGCCGGAAGGTGATAATTAGGTAGATTAGTTGGGTTGCTTAGTGGAATAGGATCACATCGCCATCGGAAGAGGGATGCCCTAGGAAATTAGGTAGCTTGCTAAATCTTGTTTGTCATAGTAATTCATGGTAGCTCCTGCTAGCTTAGGGTGCCTTAGATTGTTTCGAGGGTGGCTAGGTTTAGTTGAGGTTGGATGTACCCGAAAGGTGAACTCCTGTTCGAGCGTTAGGATTGCCTGCTAGGAAGGACTTAAAAGGTGAGCTAGCCACCATCAGATTAGTCATAGCCGAATGAAGTTGTCATTAGTGATTAGGATTCTGAGTCTAGGTGGTATCTTTCTCTGTTCTGAAGGTTGTTCTTAGGTTTCCTGCTGTCCGTTCGTTAGTTGCGTATTTAGTTAAATTTAGTTAAATCAAAATCTCAATCGAAAACCCAATTCAAATCACTCAATTTTCCATTCCTTAGGTCTAGGTTAATTCTTGTCTAGAATAGTGTCCTTAGGGTTTGATATTCCCGGTCTTGCCTTAGCTATTCTACTATCCGATAGGTACACTTGCCTTAGGGTTCGGTTTAGTTTAGGTATTTTCGGTAAAATTAGGTGTGTCTAGGTCTAGGTTTAGGTCTAGGTTTTTATTACATTTTTAGGTACGTTCCGAGCACATCAGGCATCTCGTTTATTTACCCAAGAACTCTAAAGAACCGTGTGGCACGAAGTGGGTTTTTAAGTGTAAAAAAGACGATCGCGGTGTCATTGTCAGAAACAAAGCGTATCATGGATTCAAGGTGTATCACATGGATGTCAAAAGTGCTTTTCTGAATGGGAAAATTCGCGAGGAAGTGTATGTGAAGCAACCACCTGGTTTTATGATCCTGAGTTTCCTGAAAAAGTGTACAAGTTGGACAAGGCGTTATATGGTCTTCACCAGGCACCAAGGGCTTGGTATGAGACTCTTTCAACTCATTTGTTGGAGAACGGGTATCATCGTGGGAAGGTGGATTGTACTTTATTTTCAAAGAAGTTCGGGGAGGATTTGCTGCTGGTTCAAGTCTATGTTGATGACATTATTTTTGGAAGCACAAAAGACAGTCTGTGCAAAGAGTTTGAGCGGGTTATGCAAACTAAGTTTGAAATGAGTTCAATGGGAGAGATGGGGTTCTTTCTGGGTCTTCAAGTCCAACAATCGGTCAAAGGCATATTCTTGCGTCAGACAAAATATGTATCTGATATCTTGGCTCGATTCAAAATTGGTGATGTTCGGATTCCAAGTACTCCAATTCAGGTTTCACATGGTCTAGAACCAGATGAATCCGGTGCACGTGTTGATCCGACATTATTTAGGGCTATGATAGGTTCTCTTATGTATTTGACCGCCTCTCGTCCTGATATAATGTTTGCTGTTTGTCTCTGTGCTAGGTACGAGGCAGCTCCGAAGGCTTCACATATGCTAGCAGTAAAACGGATTTTTGCTTATTTGAAGGGGAATCTGGATCTTGGCATCTGGTACCCTAATGATAATAAGTTCGAGTTATCGACGTACTCTGATTCGATTATGGTGGATGCAAAATTAACTTCAAATCGACCACCGCTGGATGTCAGTTTTTGGGGGAGCGATTGGTGTCTTGGCAATGTAAGAAGCAAACCTCGGTTGCAACATCTACTGCTGGGGCAGAATATGTGGCTGCTTCAAGCTGTTGTTCCTAAGTCTTGTGGATACAACAACAGTTACGCGACTATGGTTTGAATTTTCTAACTACCCCAATTTACATTGATAACTCGGCTGCTATTTATATAACGAAAAACCCGGTTCAGCATTCCAAAACAAAACATATTGACATTCGATATCATTTTATCCGGGATTGCTATGAAAAGAAATTGATTGATTTGCAGAAAATTCATACAGATTTTCAACGAGCTGATTTGTTCACTAAAGCTTTTGACAAAACTCGTTTTAAATTTTTGTTGCAAATCAATGGGATTACTAAGTTCCATGCTATTTAATCTTGTTCAGTTGATCATTTTCGTTTTATTTTGCTGTTTTTGATTCTGTTTTTCTATTATTTTCTGCTTTTGGGGGAGATATGAAAACTACAAAAATAGTGTGTATTTCAGCATTGGAAGAAGACTTAGACAGAAGCTTCTGAAGACTAGCACAAGACAAAGGGGGGTTTGTTAGAGCAAGTTTTGATGTCTAGTGCTAGGTCTAGGTGTTATGTCTTTATAATAGACAGTTTTGTGTATTCTGGTCTCAGCGGACCAGGGGCGGACCAGATGGTACGCTGGACCATCTGGTACGCTGGTTAGTTGGTCCGCTGGACAGATTTTGTATAAATAGTTTAGCTCGTTTAGAGAGAGTTAGTTGTTGAGGTTTGTGAGCTTTTAACTGTGTGTTTCTTAGTGTGTAACCTGTAAACTCTCTCTAAGTGTTTGAGCTTTGAAATCTATAAACGAAAGGTTTATTTACATTGTTTGTTTAGGGTTCTGCTTTCTTTTTGCATGAAACACTATGAACAACTTATTTTTGTAAATATTCTTGAATGAATAAAAGTAAAAGAAAAATCAAAAATATAATATATCAGATTCTCAAAAACTTGAATTTGTGGGTACCACGATTTCTATGCTTGATAAACATACCTAATTCATATCAGAAAGCGTAAAAATTGATTTGATTTGACTGAAATAAACATGAAAATGTTGTATTCATGAACTGCTTGGCTTGCATGGTAAATAGATTGAAACTGAAACGTGTTAAGTGCATTTCACTGATATGATCTCACGTTGTGATCTTTCTCCCAAAAATATAAATTATCGCATTTAAATTTCTAGTTTCAGTGTTTTTGTTATTTCAGAAAAGTTTAAAACGATTTTTGGTGTGTTTTAGCATAAATTCAAAAAATCAAAAAGATTTTGGTGAGTTTTGATATAAACTTTGATAAAAATCAAAAAGATTTTGATTCTGCGTTATTTTTGATCGACTGAATTCAGATATGACAAATCTTTGATAAAAGAACCACGATCGATGCTAAAATCAGCTCATCATGTTTTAAAATTTGAAAATGGTGAAGCTTTGGATGCAAAATGTGATAATTGGATGTTCAGGGGTAAAATGGTAATTTATGTGGTCCGGCGGACCATATGGTACGCCGGGTGGACCATTTTTCGTATAAATAGAAAATTCTGATCCGGGGTTTTCATAACCAACGGACCACTTCATTTTTACTATGAAAAAAAACCCTAACTCACATCTCATTGTTTTTCATCAATTTCTCAGTGGATAACGAACGTTTGCTTGTGATTTTTGTTGCTACAGCTATATTTCTCAATTGCGGTTCTAATGACGGTCTTGATTTGCAGATTGATGGTTTCATTTGCTCAATTTTTAGATTTTTAGTCTCGGTTTTTCGCCAAAACCCTCTTGGAGAAGATTAAATGGGTTATGGTTGATGATAATGTGTTTGAAATACATGTACAGGGTTGGAATTAAGTCTAGAACAAATCCTCAGTGTTCGATTTTAAAACAAATGTGATTTGATTTCATGAGAAGATCAAGAATTTGTTATGCTGCTACTCATGTATGTATACCTTACAAGGATCTACTTATGATGTTTTGGAACTCGGCTCAAGTAGATTGTTCGGTGGTTCCTTCGGTTATCCGTGCAAGAATTCTTCAAACAGATGTAGTTATATATGAAGATGATGTTCGAAGGGTTTTGAGGCTAAATGATCAAGCTGATTTTCCAACAGAATTTGATGAAGCCGATTTGGTGGCATTGCTTCGAAGAATAAAGTATGATGGACAGTTATATGTTCAATGGTATCTCAAGGAAAATTTGAGTCCTCCATACAAATTCTTGATGCACGTGATTATCAAGTGTTTTGGAAATCGAACAAGAGGTCAAGAGGAGTTTGATTTGAAAGTTTTATCATTCTTTGCTGCTTTGGTGATGAATCGGCAGTTTAATTTTTCTGGATGGATTTTCAGTTACATGAAGGAGAATATATTGACAAAACAAGTCAAAGTCTTATGTATCCACGGTTTCTGCAAATGATCTTAGATGAACTTCATCCAAATCTTCCAAAGAATCCGGCTGCAATTTTAGTAATGAAGCATATGAATCAAGTTGCAGCTGGCAAAATACCGGTTTATCAAAAGCGCAAAGGAGGCAATATTCCTCCACCGGTGAAGAAGTTAATTGGTCATCTTGCTGATCCAAATTATGTAGCTCCTACTAATGGTGCAGCAAGACATACCGATAGTTCAGATGATGAATTAGCGTATGATGATAAAGGTTTTCCGGTTGAGATTGAAGAGGACGAAGAAGAAGATCACAATGCTCAAGCAAATCAAGCACCAAATGAACAACAACCGATAGTACAAGATCAGGCACCTGTGCAACAACAACAACAACCAGAGCAAGTTATTCAAGATAATGTCAATGAATCTGAAGCTGTTAACACTCAAGATGATGAGATAATTGATGATTCTGGTGTTTCTGGAGATGATATCGATTGGAATTCGTCTGATACTGATTCAGACTCTGGTGATTATGTCACAATTTTACATAATACCAGAGGAGTTCAAGTGAAGAAAGGTTCTAAGCAACACATCGAATACTTGAAGTCTCAAAATCTGGATACTTCTAAGTATGAGAACAGATTCAAACAGGCCGAGGATAGAGACGTTGATGATGATCCTTCTTACTCTCCTGCTATGGAGGAGCCTGTTACAAAGACAAAGACTGTTGATAAAGGCAAAGCACCTATGATGGGCACTAGCAAGCGTGTTAAACATATGGCTCGGCCAAATATTCCTGTGAAGCAAGGTTCGTTTCTTGCTGATGCCAGGAAGTCAGGTTTTAGTCCACCGAGTAAGAAGCAGAAAGTGTCTACTCAGTCTTCTCTACCAGTATAGCCAACCACAAAATCTGCTAATGTTCAAAGTTCAAGTAATCCACCAGTTAAAAAGCTTGTTATTCGAAGGTCTTCTTCAACTACTGCTTCTGCTTCTACTACTGCAACTTCTACAACTTCTACTATCTCTGCTACTGATTTGAAGCTGGCGTTACATCAAACAAGACTCGATGAGTTGGAATCAACTAATCGCCAGTAAGCTAATGAAATCAGAGGCTTAAAGAATCTAGTAAAAGAATTAGTTTCTCGAGATCAGGCTAAAGATTGTGAAATTGCCAGATTGCAATATCGGGATGAAGAAAAGGATCGTGAGATTGCAAAACTACAACAACTTTCTCTTTCTCTGGGTGAGCAGTTAAATCTTTTTCTCAAAGCCTTACCTGCTCAGGGGGAGAGAAGACCAGATCCCGAGGAAAGTTGTAGAGATGATGATGATGTGATGAAATATTTGAATGAGGATCCAGATCCTGAAGGAGGAGTTGGTGGTAGTGGTTCTGGTACTGGTGCGGCTGGAACATCTTCTGCTGCTGTTGGACCATCTACTACAACTCAGGGGGAGTCGTCAGAGAAAGAAGTTTATGATGTAACTCCGGTTTCCAGGGTTGAATTGAAAGAAGGAGAATTTATTAATCCATATTCAAAGGAGCAACTAGCTGCTATTTTTGCTTTGAATGTGGATGATGTTGATAATGTTCCATTTGCTGATCCTTATAAAGAAGAAGATTCAGATGAAAATGTTGATTATGAAGAAGAAAATGTGGAAGTAGAAGATATGACTGCTGAAGAGTATCCAGATGATCCGAAGGTTTATGGAAATTTTTCTGCTGATGATCAATCTGGAGGATTTAACTTCTTTGCCATTGAAGATGAAGAAAAAGTGGATGAGGAGTTAAAGAAGAAAGATTCTGAAACTGTGCAACCAGAATCAAATGAATCTGAGAAGTTATCAGAAGAGGAAGAAAATAAATTGTTATTTGAGGCTTGGTTGAAAGAACAAAGAGCCAAGAAGTTGCCGGTAGTGAAACCAACTAAGATTGTTGATCAAAAGAGGTATTTTGTCAGAAAAGGCGGTGAAGCTACTGGTGGGATAATCAGTTGGATGTATGACTCGGAACTCATGTGCTATGCAATTAAAAAGGAGTTTGGGGTGATGTATTTGAAGTATGCTACAAGATTTAATACTCTTCCGGTTTGTGATTTTAGAGATTTATCGAGAAAGCCATTCTTGAATTATGGAGGTAATGTGTTGGATGAAGTCTTCAAAAACAAATTGAAAGAAGAATGTCAAGGCAAGTTTAGATTACTGACTCCACAAAGACCGAAGTATGTTGAACATCTGACAGATATCCATCCAATCACTGGAAAACCAGTTGTGATCTTAAAGTACAAGAAGCCGTTTCAACTGAAGAAAATTCCATTGAAGAAGCTCGAACAAGATTCTATCAAAACTTTAAGATGGTGGTATTATGACGAAATTACTAGAGAAGCAGTGGTGGTGGTTAAAGAGCAGAACAAGGTGGTCAGGCTGTATGATCCGATGTGGTTGATTAATTTGTCCAAAGATAATATAGACAAGCTCTATCACAACAATATTTTGTACAAGACTGAACATGCTGAACAAGCTTTGCAGTTTCAAAGGGTGATTAGAGTATGTTTTGCATTTGGAATTCATGCTGGGAACAACCGAACACAGCATTGGAAGAAGACGTAGACAGAAGCTTCTGAAGACTAGCACAAGACAAGGGGGAGTTTGTTAGAGCAAGTTTTGATGTCTAGTGCTAGGCCTAGGTGTTATGTATTTGTAATAGATAGTTTTGTGTATTCTGGTCTCAGCGGACCAGGGGCAGACCAGATGGTACGCCGGACCATCTGGTACGCTGGTTAGTTGGTCCGCTGGACAGATTTTATATAAATAGATTAGCTCGTTTAGAGGTGTGAGGTTTGTGAGCTTTTAACTGTGTTTTCTCAATGTGTAACCTGTAAAATCTCTCTAAGTGTTTGAGCTTTGAAATCTATAAACGAAATGTTTATTTACATTGTTTTTACCGAATCCGATCACACTATGCATTAGCAAGATCATACGCGTCATTTACAGTAATGCGTCCTTTAAACGTCTCGATCACCTAGCTACGAGTTAGGTCACTCATACGGGTGCGGTAGTTAGCGCTCCTCTAAATCTCTTAAACGGCGGTCATCAGCTAGTTGCTGCCATTTAGTAGCGGTCTCAATAATATATATATATATATACTAGTAGGGTACCCGCGCGTTGCGGCGGGCGACCGTTCATAGCGTATTATTTATCTTATGTCAGCATATTCGGCACCGATGACAATTAACCAAAGATGTTACTTTTTTTTTGTTACTTATTAATCCTCTCATGATATATTTTATAGCATGTCTGTTAGTTTAGATTCACCCCTATGATAAAAGTTTAGTTTTTGATTTTCAATAAAACCAACTTTATGTAGTAGTGGTTTATAAGTGTTTAGAGCTTCCGATAGCAAAATTATATTATATGCAACTATGCAAACCATTAGCCGGTTTCTAAAAAACAATGGTTATTGCTAAAATAACAAAACGATTCTTTGAGCAAACGGATAAAAACTAATTATCGAAACATATAATCCTTAACCTACCAAAGTTTTTTATTTTTTGTAAGTAAATGTAAAATTAGAAAGAGACGTTAAAAGTTAGGGTAACTATATTATTTAAACATTAAAATTTGAGTTAACCATTATTCGTTAAAAAATATAAAGTTACATGTCATTAAATAGCCTTCGATGAACTCCATATATGTAAGTCTTTCTAAACTAAAAAGAATTGACATTGTACTCGTCAACTTGTGTTAATTATTAAAAGAATATCAACATGATTGACCGGATTTCAAAACATTGTAGATCGTATTTTGAACTAAGTATATTACATCAATGACTGAATCACAGATTTACTATTTTAAAATGAAACTAATTCTGAAGACTCAAACAGAATAACATGATCATTATCCCAGAGGTTCAAATAAGAAGTTTGTTTTGGGTAAGAAGGATAAGAAGGATTTTCAGTCATTGGATCTTTGATCTAATAAAAAAGAAATGAGGGGTATTTTAGTCTTAGCCACTTTTGTTGACTTTTTACCCACTTCCCCCATTTTTTTCAAACATTCATAACTTTCACATACGTCATTATTTTAAAAAAAAATTACACCATAAAAACGAGCATTTTTTTATCTTTAAAACGCGTATAGTATTGCTATATAAAAAATGAAAAAAAAAATTACTCTTTCAATCTTTGACACAATGTTCAGGTCATTGTGTTATTGTGTCAAAATGTTCGATCATTGTGTCATTGTGTCGTCGTGTCAAAAGTATATATAGTGTTGCTATATATAAAATTAAATAGTCTTTCGGTTTTTATCACCATATGAAACAATGATCTAACAATTTTGACACAATATGACACAATAATCTAAACATTTTGACACAATGACACAATGACACAATGACACAATGTTCTGAACATTTTGATACAATCGAAAGAGTAAATTTTTTTTTTAATTTTATATATAACAACACTGTACGCGTTTTAAAGATAAAAAAACGCTCGTTATTATGGTGTAATTTTTTTTTAAAAATAATGTCGTATGTAAGAGTTATGAAGGTTTAAAAAATGGGGGGAATTTGATAAAAAGTCAAGAATACCCTTCTATCTATTGTTTTATTTTAGCTTTTCTCTCTAATTCTACCCAGGAAAATTTTTGGCCATAGATCTTCATTTAATTGAAGATCTAATGACTAAGATTCCTTCTTATCCTTCTTATCCAAACTAAACTTCTCACAATAACCCCACCCCATTATCCCAAGGAAATATAATACCACTAACATCAAAGAAACCTAGAAACAAAATCAAGATAAAAATTGGTAAATACCAACCGAACAAATTAGAAACAGTCATTTTTCAAGTAAAATTGACACTCGAGTTACCGGGTCTTTCAAGGAACACATTTTCACTTGGTAACGCGTAATATATGGTGTGATATGAAGGATAAGTTCCTTGTAATGCTTTATTAGCTGCTTCATTTTGGATTGAGGTGCCATAAATATAACAATTTACAACATTCTATAGTTGACTTTCTAGATATGAAACTGAACCAAGTTGACCTTAAGGAAAAGCATCAAGAAGTAAGATTATAAAAAGAATTTGAATACCAATTAACAGATGAATTGATTTCTGTCATACTTATTATAAATGATGGGTGATATACGTAACTATTTCACAACATAAGATCAAAGTATGTAAAAAGGTTGACCAATTACGAAATAAGTTAAATTAATCACTACATGTCTAAAAATGCATGCTAATTGTAAATTGATTTATGTTTTACCTAATGACATAATTTGTAGCCTTTTATAAATTGATGGATGCTACACGTTTCTAAAAGTAAGGTTATCTTTGAAATCTGTCAGGCAGTTCAACCAAAAGGGTCAAGTAGGTGAGGTCTCAACTTTTCATCAGCGTCACAAGCCCACCCATTTGAGCAACAATATACGCAATTCCTTGGAATAATATGCTCATCATCTGAGTCATCCCTGCAGTTATCGCTTGAAGGTCCACTAACAAATAACAATGGCATCTTCCCTTGTGTGATTGAATTTCAAGTAATCACATATACATCATAAAAACCATCAATCACTTTCTCATCTTAATTTACAGCATCATTGCCCTGCACATACAAAACACTCATTCAGTTGTAATTTGTCCTTAAAAAGCATAGTGCTTACCTTAAAATAAACTTGAAAAGCATAGTGCTTACCTTAAAAAGTAATAGTGTAATTTGTCCTTAAAAAGCATAGTGCTTACCTTAAAATCATTTCCCTGCACATACAAAACACTCATTCAGACTTATATTGAGTTTCAAACCGCAAGGTTACATCTTTGAAACTAATAGTGCTCTTTTTCATGTGAAATTGTTTATTAAAAAATTTATAGTATTGTTGTCCTGATTAGTTTTGTTATCATATTATATTAACACATAAGTTCTTTTATTTAAAAAGTTCAAAGCTTTGGACAAAATTGCCTCAAGTCAACGTGACCCCGACCCCCATAGAATAGAAAGTATAACCACTAATACGAAAACAAGACTAACCAAAAGCCATGAGTGTGCTTCCACTACTTTCAACCTCCTGTAAACATCATGTAAACATCATTTTTATACTTCTTAAGAATCATTTTGTAAATAATTGTAGGTAAAAGTTACATATAGAGTAATTAGATAACAAATTCGAAATAAATGATGTTAAACCTGCGCGTTGAGCAGACTCTTGGTTTGAGCAGCATTAAACCCAAGCCACCATTAAGCTTTAGCACCACAAGCTTATCCAATAGACACTTGGTTTGAGCAGCATCTGCAATAATCACAATAAATTCATAGAAAAACAATTGATCAAACATACACTCAAATTCACATATATTCAATTAAACAGTTACTTCAATTACAGGTAACAAAGTATCAGTAGCACCAACTAAAAGATCAAATTTATTACCTTCTGGTACAGTTGATAGGGTATCATAGGGCACAACAATCTTGTCAGTAGGTGTTTGGATCTTACTCCCTTCAACATATTCCGCTTCCCACTTTGTCACACAATTGCACCAGAACAGAACAGAAAAGATAGAAAACCAGACCATAACAATCCAGCTCTTTCACACAATTCAATTTTTAGTTTGACAAACAAGCAATCTTGTCGACACATCTCGTTCTCCTTAATTGGTAAACAAATCCACAATTTTCTAATGTTTTTTATTATCAAAATTCAAACACACACACACACACACACATATATATATATATATATATATATATATATATATATTTGCGCTCAAATACCAGGTCTTTAATTAACTTTAAATGAAGCAATTTGCAATAATTTTACAACCGCTAATATTTCATTTCATATCAGTTTAATAAATAAAAATGTATCTGAGATAGCGCGACACAAGGTTGATAAATCCAGATTTCTCATTATCACTGCAACATGTTCACCATTAGCAACCAAATCAAGTTCCGATCATAAATCTCTAAGCACTAATTCGAATCAATAGAAGGAAAACTTGAACAAAGATTCAGAATCACCTAACCTCTTTCAGCAACCAAGAATCAGTCCACTCATCATCAACATTATAAGTTAAAAGCATATCAACTGATTTTAAACAGACGTGTTGTCTGAGCTAATTGAGTTTTGGTAACAGAATCATCTAACCTCTTTCAACAACCAAGAATTAGCCCACATAACTATGTGAACCGGATAATCTAGCAAATGATTTCTAAAAAAATTGACCTGGTGTTGAAAAAAAAACAATGAAGAGCAAATGATTTCTCAAAAATTTAAAATAGAACAGTTACCTGAGGTGAGATTCGAGCAGAGGGAAAGTCCTTATGGAATTGTCTGTGTTGAGGTAGAGATCTGATCCAACAAAGATTGTCCTGCAAATCAACCATTTGAGATCAGAAACTACTAAAAGGTAAAAATCCTAAACCTTGAATAGCATAAACATAAACAATTCAAATCAGAAAGTTTTTTTTAATTACCTGCATATAACCATGTGAAGAAAAAGAAGTTTTGATTAACAGAAAGTGTCCATAGTTGTTGTAAAGTACAAGTGTGCATCAATTTTGACTTTAAACATCCATTTTTTATCAACTTACAGAAAAGAGAAGTTAAATCTCTTTAACAGTAACTATCCATACTAACATTCCATTAACAACTTTTTTTATGTTGATCTCCTATACTTATATATTAGTTTCCATTTAGCTTCAAGTTCCAATTAGTTCCACTGATCACATGAACTTATGTTGAGCCATTTCACCAGTGAGAGACCATTAATACAAAAAATTACCAGTTAGTTGAAATTGACTTTAGTAGTATGTTTAACATTACTTGATACTTCTTGTTCAAAGCTTTCAAATACCGATCCCCGTTTGCTCGGATTGATTCATATATGACAATAAACATAAATGAGAGCAAAAGTAGTAACATTATTCTTTATGGTTCATACCGATCCAAGCAAATGTGAGCAAATGGGATCTGTATTTATAAGCTTTGAGCAAATGTGAGCAAATGGGAATTCAAATTCTCATATGTGTCCTGCTCCAAGGATATGATAAATTCAAGGCATTTCAAATAGCATAACCTAAGTACCTAACAAGTTGGGATGAACAATACATTCAAAAACTTTGAAAAAAACATCCAAAAACTTTTTTTTAAATGTAAAAGAAACTACTGATAAACAATAGAAAAAACCAAAACAAATACATATATTAGGTAATTTAAACATAAATCTATGGGATTTGAACACCTGTCAGTCAGAAATCGTGGGAGAACTAATGAACGAACATGAACCACGGTTCCTCACAGATATCCTTAGACACCTGCAATATTGTTGAAGAAAAACAACATAATAAAGTCAGAATTCGAGCCACTTTAAAGAACTGAGAAACCTCTTTATTCAAATTCAATGAAAAAAATATATACCACAATCATAAAAATGTTGCCTACATACCTGAAAAATATATATTCAAATTCAATGAAGAACAATTGATTGTTCAGATTAAGCAAACCAATACAGACATCATACAAAATTACCTTTGGATGCATCAACTGGAACTTAGGATGAGGCATTTGAGACTTGATACACAATCCCACCACATGATACATGTAAACAAATCAACATAATAAGGAAACCGAAAGTACCTGGCCATCATAGAACTCACAATCGTAACTCTGTATATCCAGCAACGCAAAAAACCAAACACACCTGCAATCAAAAAGCAAACTGAGAAAATTGATAAATCAGGACTTATATTTTTTTTTTCTTTGAACATCGACTATAAAAACACCAAAAACCGCCAACAACACCAGGGCTTACAAAGAAAGCTCCATCAAGAAGATGGAAACACAACACAGGATCAAACAAAAACAGGAAACAGGAAGAGCATAGAATATAACCAGTCATCCCTCTCTCTTCTCCAATCTCTCTCGCTCTCTCTCTCTCAGCCACTGTCCACAAACATAGAGTAAATCAGAAGGAAGGTTTCAGTAATGATACAAAATGGAGCATAAATGAACAAAGTTGCGAGTACAATGGTTTTACGGCGTAGCCAGAAATTAGGGTTTTTAGCTGGAAGATGAGTTGAATCGGGAAAAAGGCATGATTTTCTGATCGAAGAGTCTTATATGAGCAAGAGGAGCACCGCCTTTAAAATTAAATTGGGCTCCTTGCAATTTGAATTGAGTCTGCAAGTGTGATAATCAAGAAGGAGGTTGCGTGATACGTTTCTGAATTGTGATAATAAAGAGAAATGTGGTAATCAAGAGGAGATGCCCAATGGAGGGGAAGGAGTTGCGTGATACCGAGAAGGAAAGATGGCTGATGAGTTCGAGACGACTGGAGATGAAGTGTTGGAGAGATGATGGGCGGCAATCAAACCAATAGGGAGAGAGACGGCTGATGAGATCGAGAGGATACAGCTTCAGAAAAGGGATATCGATAATTAATTAGGAAGATGACTAAATTACCCATACCTAATATGCTTGTAAACGATGGAGGTTGAAACAAAAGCTATGCTTTATGACTTGTATATAATGCATAATCGTTTATACGCGTCTTAAATTTAAGCATTTTTCATGACTAAAATACCCTCGAGACCAATATGTATTATATATAGTATATATATATATATATATATATATATATATATAGAGAGAGAGAGAGAGAGAGAGAAAGGTCGCTTCTTGATGGAGTATGAAGGCAGACTTCCTAGGTGTGGGCATCACCAATGGGTCGTCAATCAGACATGATGCATGAGATATGTCCGGAGTCGTTTATATAAAACAAGTACAGCAGGAGTAGCTGCAACAACATTAGCAGTTGTGTGACTAGCCAGTCCATGGCTCATATGCGTCTTTTTGTTCGTTGATGTCGTCATACGAGACTAGTGTATAGAATGTAGACGTCCGTGTCTCGCGTTTCAAGGGCGATTGTTCGTACTCATACTTGTGAATCAGGCAGAATATTGATAGCAGGGGTAGACAAGCTTGTGACGAACTTCCATTGTCATAAAATAGTTTCTAAGCAAGTAAGCACGTATAGATGCAAAGTGGATGTAACCTGGAATGCACACGCAAATGAGTTTAGCAGAGCAAGGTTATAGTCTAGGTCCTTCTGATACAACCTAGTTTTCTATAACCACGACTCTGATACCAATCTGTCACACCCTGAACTTTTAGGAATGGAGGCATGTGACGTCATGGAGTCATAGTCGCGGATACATTGAACGACCTCTAGTGATAGTAAAACAATGATTTCAAAGTTACAAATGTTGAGATTTGAAAAGTATGATGATCCAAAGTGATGTTTTGTGAAATCTCCAAATACGCTAGTGTTGACTATGAAACCAAGCAAAATGCAGGTCCTAATGAAAAGTGTCATTCCATGTAAGCATCAGTTAAACACCTGAGAATTCATGAGTTTTAAAAGGTCAACATAAAGTTGGTGAGTTCATAGGTTTAAAATAAAGGACTTGTGTAAGTCAAGTTTTACACAGTTTGATGATGAAAGACTTGTGCAAGTCAGGTTTTGCACTATTTAATGTTGAAAGGCTCGTGGAAGTTAGGTTATGCACGGTTTAATGTTGAAAGGCTTGTGCAAGTCATGTTATGAACTGTTTAATGTTAAAAGCCTCGTGCAAGTCAGGTTATGCACGGTTTAAAGTTGAAAGCCTTGTGCAAGTCAGGTTATGCATTGTTTAAAGTTGGAAGGCTTGTGCAAGTCAGGTTATGCACGGTTCAATGACATACATGACATTAACTCTAGGTAACCATGTTGTACTGATCTCACATGAACCTTGAATTCAAACACTAACTGATTGGCCACTCTTGGCATTCTATCCCAAGAATACCGAATGGACCAGAATAACTGACATGTACCCCGTGACTATAACCATGGAGTCAGGATTGGTGCGACCAATCAGGACAGGGGCATCAACCCATATAGATCTATTCACTAGTTATCGTTTCGTACAGAACTAATCGAATTCAACTAATAGCGGGAATTTGTGACAGCACATCATGTAACGAGTTGTACTCTTGTTTGGGATAAGGAAAATAACATATAATCATTAATTCTGTATAGTTAACCATTATTTCAAGTAAAAGTTTGTTTATTTCATGGATTATCCCCCAAGATATTCAAAACAGTTTAAAAAGAAAGGGGCCTTAAAAACTTATTGAATACAACATGAATTCTGTATGTCATACATGCATTGCATATATCAGGAAAAATGTTCAAATTTTAATGTTTAATGAATTCCCCCCATATGATAAAACACTAAATAAAAAGGGGCCGTGAGACTCACCTGAGCAAGGTGAGGAGCAGTGAAACAACATTCTAATACTAAATAATAAGACAGTTTTAATGGTCTTGGTTCATTTGAGTAACGTTAAGTCAACCAAGTGATCCCGGTCAAGTCTTGAGGTATTATTCTCATTTGTATTTATTTGAAAACCCGATAGTTAGTATCTATTGTTCAAATAAATACGTAAGTTAGTGGTTATATTTATGTGAAATAAATATAAAAGAAATACCATAAATCAAATAGAAGTCTTAAAATATATAAGAAATTAAGTTTTTAATTTTTGAAGCTTTTGACCACGAAGTCCGCTAAGAGTATATCTAAGTGGACATGCTATTTGTTCTTAGTGTACATCAGTTTGTTCTCAGTGTACATCAGTTTGTTCTTAGTGTACATCAGTTGTTCTTAGTCTACATCAGTTTGTTCTTAGCATACATCACTTGTTCTTAGCGTATATCAGTTTTTCTTAGCGTACATCAGTTGTTCTTAGCGTACATCAGTTTGTTCTTAGCGTACATTAGTTTGTTCTTAGCGTACATCAGTTATTCTTAGCGTACATCAGTTGTTCTTAGCGTACATCAGTTGTTCTTAGTGTACATTAGTTGTTCTTAGTGTACTTCAGTTGTTCTTAGTGTACATCAGTTGTTCTTAGCATACATCAATTGTTCTTAGTGTACCTCAGTTGACACTTAGTAGAATTTCACTGATTTCCACAACTTGGTTTATGACACTTTGGTATTCCAGTTTTTCATGTAAATATTTATAAAGATTTCTTTATACATTTTAAGGACTAAAAATGTTAATTTGGTTGGTTTAACGTTATTTCACCAAAATTGGGATTTCTCATTGCGTAGAACACCGTTTTGATCTCGGTTTCTTCCCAATGCAACGTTTCTCCATTTTGGTTATTTTGCTCCATCATGAAACTTATAATATTTATAAAATTCCGTCCTAAACAGTTTTGGTACAGCCGTGGGTTTTCTATAAACTTGTTGGGCTACGATAGTGGTATACGGGTGCCCGGTGACGACACAAATATTACTTTTAATATTAATCGCTACCAACTGAGCATTAGTAAATTAAAGTCTAATCGAATTAAACAAGTAATTTTATAGTAGTGGAATAAAAATATTTAAAACTAAACTAACGCGTAAACCCTAAAATATCGTAAACACGTCAACAAGATCACAATCACCAAAACACGCGCAAACACCATTCGCGTTAAAACATAACGCAAAACAATTACGATAAACAAATCGAAATTAAATATTAAAACTGAAACGGATTTTAGATATACCTGAGCTATTTTCTAACAAACGTTTGAGATAACGAGGAACAACGAGCGAGTCGCCAGGGTTTCACGGAAAACGGATCCGACCGTTCAGATCTGAAAAACTTTACGTGTCGTGAAACGTCTCCGATTGATTCGTCGCGAACCATGACGACTCAATTGATGGTGGTGACGAGCAAGCACCAAGAAGAAGTGGAGGCGGTAACGGCGAAGACTAGGATTAGCAGCGGCCACGAAGTGGCTGAGATAGCGGTGGCTTGTGACGGCAACGTCGCTGTGATGGTGGCGCGTGGCTGGAGCGTCGGCGGACGGCGGAGACACGATAGTGGCCATAGAGAGCAGCGACGACATCTTAAGTCTCGGGTTGTGGCGGCTAGCGGCGGTTCGAAAGAACAGGGTACGTGACTAAGTGGTGGAGATTCGATGGTCGTCGGATGGAGGAAACGATGGAAGGTCACCGACGGCTAAGGCTTCACGGCGGAAGGAGGGCCAATGAGAGGGAGAGTGACGACAGAGAGAGAGGCACAAAGAATGAGGGTTACGGTTTCCTAATCCTTAATAAGATATTTATATATCTAACTGTCAGGACCAACTTGAGCCTGTTAATCTCATCCGATTCATCACACAAGTGCGGAAATCATGTGTGATGATCCGTCATGGTTGAATCTGCATCATTGCAACCTCATCGGTGATTTCTGAAACTCAAGAACACGTAAAACACACAATAACACCAAGAACACACACACAAAATTGCTCTATGTTGAATTGTAAAGGCTAGATTATGAGGCTTGTAATATTAAATATGTTGGGCTGGGCTTAGAGGGTTTCATTAGTTTAGTAGACTAGTTTGGTTATCGTATGTAGGCTAGTTTATGGTTGGGCTTGAGTTTACTATTGGGTTTATGACTCAAGAGGCCCAATAGTAAACCCATTGGGGTGCCTATATAAACCCCTCTAGACCTCCTCATTTGGTTTGCTGATTTGGAGAGCTAGTTTACGATTTCTAGGGAGCTGATTACGATCGTGATCGTGATCTAGTGAGAGAAGAGTGTTTACGATTTCTGTTTTGTACCCGACAAGTTTTCTTGTGTGCAAAGATCAAGTTTTTAACGTTTAATCATCGTATTCTTCGTGTTTCTTCTCTTCTCTATCTTGAATCAATCATAAACGAGGATTCCGCACTCGTTTGTGATTAAGATATCGTGATTAGTTGTTGTCTTAGGACCAACAATTGGTATCAGAGCCAAGAAATCACAGATTCGAGGTTCTCACGGTATTGGATTCAAGCTTTTTTCAAAAAAAAAACATTGAAGATTTGAAGATTTGAAGATTTGAAGATTTGAAGATTTGAAGATTTGAAGATTTGAAGATTTGAAGATTTGAAGATTTGAAGGTTTACTATCGGAGTTTACTATCGGAGTTTACTATCGGAGTTTACTATCGGAGTTTACTATCGGAGTTTACTATCGGAGTTTACTATCGGAGTTTACTATCGGGGTTTACTATCGGAGTTTACTCTAGGAGTTTACTATCGGAGTTTACTATCGGAGTTTACTATCGGAGTCTATGACCCGAAAACGTGTTTACGATTTGGCTTAATCGGAATCGAGATTACGACCAACATCTATCGAAATCAGATGTTTACGACTGGTCTCTATCGGAATCGGTGTTTACGATCGGAAACAGCGTTTACGATCGGAAACTAGCTTGCGGCAAAAAGTCACTATTTCACACTTTCACGGAAACGGGCATAACTTTTGACTCGTTTGGAGTTAGAGGCTCAAATTTTAACACGACGTTCGTGACACCGAGCCCCAGAATTACCCCCAACTAACGTCCAGGGGAGCTCGTTTGGACCCCCAAATTCCACTCCGAAGGGCTCCGTTTTTCAGTTTTAAGGTTTTGACACTATTCTTTTAATAGTACTTTTGCCGTTTTTGCCGATTCTTCAAAATCTTCAAAGTCTGCATATCTAAAGAAAGAAAACGAGTTCAGTGGTTGAAGAAAAGAATATAGTTGAGGACAAAGATGATTTCGCAGATGAAGTTGACAAAACTGAGATATGCCCCAATCCCACTTGTGCTCGTATAATTCCTGGACTTAGACAAATCTGTAAAAATTATCAGCTAGAACTGTTTGAGATAAAATGTGAAAGGAGTTCTTTTAAGGGTACATGGCAAAAGAATGAGGAGAAGGTAAAAGCTCAGAAACTAGACATTGTGAAATATCAAAAACTTGCTACTGAGAAAACTCTACTGTATGACAATGCAAAGTTAGAAATAGCTGAGCTTAGGAAGCAGGTAGATGAGCTCACACATAAGAACAATGAGTTGCAAGTGAAACTAGATATGAATCAAATGAGAAGCAAAAGAATGCTCGATGCTGGAAAGGAATTGTCACATGCTGTTGTGACTGGTCAAGTTGGGAAAGACACATCTGGGTTTGGGTCAGAGAAAACTGATAAATCTTTGGCAATGAACAGCATTATTCCTCCACCAGTTCCCAGAGACATTATAGGAATACTTCTTAGTGAGGATCAAGTTGAACGAACCGAGTTTGATTATAAAGAAGCTGCTCCTCCTATTGACAGTGTCTTAGTTGGAACTACACCATTGACTAAAGAAGAAATTGATAATGAAGCAAACATGACTTATGGTGAAAGCAGAGTAAAGGATATATCAGACAATGATGCTAAGTGTCAGAAATATGACAGGTGTCATAACTCTAAGTCTGATGATGCTGGGATATAGTTGAAACCATACCCTAAAATTGAAACCCCATGCTTCAAAGTAATTGACAAAGTCAAAAGGGAAAAGGTGATCTTGACGACACGACCTGAGGGGAAGATCTTTATGACATCTGGATCAATGTTTGACCAAGAACCAGATGTAGGATATGAATTACCATCCTTCTCCTCCAAGTTCAAGGGAATAACCAATGGAGTGATAAGTGAACCTAAAGTTGAGAGGCCAAAGATCACTATCAAGCATCCGAGTATGAAACCAACAGCTGGAGTGAAGAATGAAAAACTCAAGGGAGTAGCTGTGTCTCCCATTTCTTCAGTTGGATCATGCAGTTGTTGTTGTAATTGCAAGAATAGTGCTTCAACGTCAAAGAATCAAGGAAGCACAAAGACAGTAAAGACAGGTTCGACACAGGCTTCGACAAACCAGCAGAAAGTCAAATCTGAAGCTGCAGTCAAACCAAAGAAGCATACACAAGGCAAACCAGCTCCATACCAGCCACCGAAGACAAATGGGTACACGTCTGACTTCTATCTAAAGAAGCATACTTGTTTTAATTGTGGCATCGCTGCTCATATTGCTAGAAACTGTCTTTATCGCCCCTATGAACCCTATTTTCCGAAAAGTCAAAGGGTTTCATCTCAGGAGTCTGTAAAGTCTAAGCCAATGATGGTGCAAACACCTAAGGCAAGGAAGACTGTTACTCCTAAGGTTAAACCCTCTGATCAACATTGGGGCGCTGCCAAAGCTGAAAGAAAATCTATAAATCAAAACAACAGCTTTCCAAGTTACAAAAATTTTAAAAAACAGGTGAAGAAACCAGTTTCAAAACAACCAAAGCTTGAAAAACCCAAGGTAACTGGAACTGTTTTCAAAAATGATTCTAAAATGCAGAAGGTTGAAATACCTAAAGTCACAACTCAAAAGGTGACTAAAACAAAAACTGTTTTTGAAAAGTGAATCTAAAACGAAGAAGGTTGAAATACCTAAGGTCACAACTCCAAAGGTGACTAAAACAAATGTTAAATCACCTGGATCTTGGAAACCAAAGGCTAATGCAGCTACAACCGAATCATCCCAACTTCCTGATTTTTCAAAAGGAATGTTTTTAAAAGAAATTTCATTCATTGATTCCTCAGGGGTACCCAGAAAAACAATGGCCTGGGTACTATTAGCTAACTAATCTCTCACTCTATGCAGGAACGATCAAGGAGTATTATCACTAACGTTTTTATTACTAATTTGTTTGTTGATAAGTGATTGTTCCAGGCATAGTTTAGGAGACGTATCTTCATGTCATGTCAAGTAATCTATAAATGGAAGGTATGTCTCATTGAGAGGTAAAAGGTGAAAATCAGCATGAAAAGTACTGTTCTTAATTTGGTTGTTTGAATGATGAGGCAGCAAAGGGTCTTTTGAGTCAAACCTATTTCATTAAAGTGTCAACTAAGCTGTTGATTGATTATGTGTTTGACTTCAAATGCAATGAAGTGTGCATGTCATGAAACCCAATTTTCTAAAATTTTTAAATCAATACTTTGAAAGTTAGCTTGGCCAGATATCTTCAAAATTTTGTGTTTTGTTCTTTTAAGTGTGTTTATGTGTTTTATTTTTTTTACTTTATTTGTTTTTATTTGTTTATTAAAAAAATGATGTTCACAAGATTGTGACATTAAAAATCAAAAAGCAAGGGAAAGAAATGTAAAGATGAAGAAAACGTTGACCCCTCAAAAATAGTGTGCTTTTCAATTTTTAATTTTTTGTGTCTTGTTTCTGAGAAGTTTAGGGGAAGTAAAATGAATGTCCGGGTTGGAGATGGTTGACACGCGTAAGGCAGAAGTGAAAGGCAAGCTCCACGGTGATATGCTCGGTAGGCTCGACCAAAACTTATGACCTCCAATGAAAGTGCAGTGAACTTAAAAGATATATATGTTTAGTTTCCCATCCCAGGTTGCATGGTTTAAAAGACTGAGTCCCGGCAAAAATGGGTTGAGAGTGGTAATTACCTAGTATTCACTCTCTCACACGCCATGTCTCTGTTGTCATGACTACACCACATAATAAAGAAAAGAAAAAGAAAAGAAAAAGAAATGAAAAAAGAAAAGAGAATAAATAATCACTCAGTTGATCTTCTTTGCGTGCTTAGCGGCCGACCTGATCACCAACTAATGGTTAATGAAATAAGTGGTAGTCATAACGGTGTTGCATGGTTCCTCAAGCTGGGGGTTTGTGAATCCTCAATAAACTCTGAGGTTGGGTAGGTTTTGCTGTGTACGCTTGGGTGTGGGGACAATTAAACATGACAGTAATATTGTACTATATTAAGTATGACGCATTCGGTTGAGATTAAACGGGTTTGAGTTTAAAGCGGACAAACATACCGGCAATCACCTGGACTAGTTGAGTAACTGAAGCTGAAAAGGGTTCCTCAGTCAGATTCATACGGTTTGATCCCTTGTAAACTTTCTCATGTTTGGTTTGGTAAGTATTTGTTTATTTTTATCTTTCGTGTGTGAGTCGTTAAGTTCTTTTTGGTGTGTTTTCGTCTTGGCAAGGTCGATTTGAGAAGTCAAAATTGTGTTTTTCATGGGTTTTAATGCATGACAATATGCCCCCGACAGATCTTGACAAATTTTTAGGGGAAGGAGTATGGGATAATAAGTATTATCCGAACGGAACTCGAGGATGATACTTATTATCTAATGGAAAAGACTTCCTCCGTCAGATCTTGACAAATTTTTAGGGGAAGGAGGGAGGATAATAAGTACTATCCGAAGGGAACTCGAGGATGATACTTATTATCTAATGAAAAGACTTCCATAATACATAGTATCTGAAGGGAACACGAAGATAATATATATTATCTCAGGGGAAGTCCTTAGCTGAGGGGAAGTTATCAGCTAAGGGGAAGTCTTTAGAGGTCTTGGGTTCAGGGGAAGTTTTATAGAAAACCCGTAATCTATATTAGGGTTTTTGGTTAAAATTATGTTAATTTGAATCAACTGAACAGATGATAATTACCTCCTAACCCAAAGACCGGTCATCAAATGTCTGGTGGAGTATATTTTTTCAAATGTGTGTCAGACAGGTTGATGAGAGAAAGATGTTGCTGATGCTGCTACTGCTCAAAGTTAAAGAACCAGCCGGACAAGACTTCCATCTGGAAAAGCAACTGTTGAGGGGAAGTTGTTGGTTTCTTTACAAGCTTCTAAAAGATTATCAAAGAAGATGTTCACAAGCTCTAATTTATGAAGATTCAAGACAGTTACCTAAGATTCAGCAAGAACCAGTTCTTTCAAAAGAAGCAAGTCAATGAGAATCCTCCATCTCATTAACTTGTTCATTTCAAGAAGTTCAAGCTGATGCTGATCAAGAGGAAGGCCCAAGTGCCCGTCATGAAACCCTCTCGAGGATTTCTGCGGAAAGAATCTTCATCAACATCTTTGCCAGCCAGTCAACAAGAAGAATGTCAAAGATTGAAGACATTTAATATCACAAGCCTAGGGGAAGATTGTAAAGGCTAGATTATGAGGCTTGTAATATTAAATATGTTGGGCTGGGCTTAGAGGGTTTCATTAGTTTAGTAGACTAGTTTGGTTATCGTATGTAGGCTAGTTTATGGTTGGGCTTGAGTTTACTATTGGGTTTATGACTCAAGAGGCCCAATAGTAAACCCATTGGGGTGCCTATATAAACCCCTCTAGACCTCCTCATTTGGTTTGCTGATTTGGAGAGCTAGTTTACGATTTCCAGGGAGCTGATTACGATCGTGATCGTGATCTAGAGAGAGAAGAGTGTTTACGATTTCTGTTTTGTACCCGACAAGTTTTCTTGTGTGCAAAGATCAAGTTTTTAACGTTTAATCATCGTATTCTTCGTGTTTCTTCTCTTCTCTATCTTGAATCAATCATAAACGAGGATTCCGCACTCGTTTGTGATTAAGATATCGTGATTAGTTGTTGTCTCAGGACCAACATGAATATCAGGAATGGCACACCAAATAGGATTTTCTCAAGTCCTATCTGTTAGAGCATGTTCCAGGTGTGGTCATTACTGTGCGAAAATTTATCTAGATTATAAACTAGGCTAGACTGCCAGCGGACCAGTGGCGGACCAGATAGTACGCCCGGACCATCTGGTACGTTGGTTAGTTGGTCCGCTGGGCAGGTTACCTATAAATAGGTGAGTCTAGATTGCAATGTTTAGATTTCTGGTCATTTGTATTTGTGTTGAGAGGAGAGGTCTGTCCAACCTCTCCCGGGCTTCAATGATGTATACTTCTTCGGTGTAACCATTGAACACAATAAGTGATTAGATTTCTCCGTCTCTATCTTTCTATGATCTGGAAACGATCCTTACATGGTTTTTCAACTGGTATTAGAGCCCTTGGCTCAATTTCCAGCTCTCATTTTCGTTTTTGAAGTTTTTGAGACGTTAAAAAAAATCAAATTAGGTGACACTCCTTGAGATTTTGGTCGACTTTTGGTGAATCAAACCTTCCTGAGTCACTTTCGCACCTAACAGTAGTGTTTGATTGAAGAAATTCGACAACATTTTGAATCTGGAGTGAATTTTTAGAATTTTACGTTTTTGAGGTCTGGTACGCTACTGGTACGCGGGTGATACGCACGGCAATCTTCAACCGCCGTACCAGTGTGTTCTTTCAACGTACCAGATGGTCCGGAAGACAATCTTCAACGTGGTCCGGAGCGGTTATTTTTTGGTCCGCCGACGGTTACGCGGTATCAAATGGTCCGCCGTACCAAATGGTCTGCCGAACCAAATGGTCCGCTGATTTGTTGGTACGCCGAAGGTTTTGGTAGGTTGAAGCTTACGGGGCGCCGCAAATTTTCTAATGCACCGAAGGTCAGCTCGATCCCAGCCAGGGGCTCTGCCCCTGGACCCCGCCAGGGGCTGCTGCCCCGGACCCCGCCAGGGGCTGCCGCCCCTTGGACCCCGCTTATCGGGGGCGCTTCCCCCGAACCCCCGTTAATCAGTAATAAACATCTGGGGGTTGTTTTAATGAACGGGGAAGGGTCATGGAGATTTCAAAGAACAAATCAGATATCGGGTTTACCGTTGAATAGGTAGCTGTGAATTTACAATCAAGAGTTACCAGATTCCGGTGCTTATCATGAATTAGTCGTTGAATTTCTGAAAGATGTTTGTGGGTAGTCACGGTTTTTGATGATGGGCATATATTCAAAAACAAGTTTCTGATGATGGACAGAGATTCAGAAACTCGGGGTGTGATTACTTTGGAACGTTTGTCGGAGATGATCTTTCTACACAAACTGAAGATATAATGTGATTCCATTGCAAGCTACCTGAAGAACATATTGCTTGCTGGGTTGGAATCAGGAATTGAATATGTCACATGTTTAGGGGGAAAATTGAGACCCTTGAAAATTTCAAAGTTTTATTTGATGAAAACGGAAAATGTGAATATTCAAAGCAATCAGTTCAGGGATGATGGTGATTTGTGATTTTTATGAATTGGTAGTGTTTTCTGTTTTTCGTGCGAACCGATATGTCAAAGTTTTCAGTTATGGTTTGGAACTCTCTGTCATATGCCTGATACTTTCTTGAGTCGTGAGATTCTCGTGTTGATCTACCGAGAGCACTGACGTGATGTTCTTTGACTGCTGATATATTGGGAGAGACTTAATGCTGAGGGGGAATTTCTGTAATTGAAGATGCTGATCGTGTTGGTTTTCATAAAGATCGAAATGTATTACAAGTTTGTGAAGATTATAAATTGTTATCAACATGCAGTGATGTTCGTGGATGTTTTTACAAGTTTCCGGGTAACGACTGATGAAGCGAACCATTATCATATATGCCGGTTCTAATTGGATGTGATGTGCTTGAAGCTAGGGGGAACTTTGTTGGTTGTGGAGTTTGTACAAGATTCGAACTGTTTCCTGCATGCCTGATATTCAGTCCAAGGGGAGTTTGCTGAAGTTCAAGATTTCAAGATGTAGCAGACTGACTGATGAAGATTGCTGGAAAATGAAGACCTACATTCGACAGTAACGTCCAAGGGGGAATTTGTTAGAGCATGTTCCGGGTGTGGTCGTTACTGTGCGAATATTTATCTAGATTGTAAACTAGGCTAGACTGCCAGCGGACCAGTGGCGGACCAGATGGTACGCCCGGACCATCTGGTACGTTGGTTAGTTGGTCCGCTGGGCAGGTTACCTCTAAATAGGTGAGTCTAGATTGCAATGTTTAGATTTCTGGTTATTTGTATTTGTGTTGAGAGGAGAGGTCTGTCCAACCTCTCCCGGGCTTCAACGATGTATACTTCTTCGGTGTAACCATTCGACACAATAAATGATTAGATTTCTCCGTCTCTATCTTTCTATGATCTGGAAACGATCCTTACATGGTGTTTCACTATCTATACTAACAGAGAGCACTGAACAATCAGAATATTTGACACAACAATCATTACATTAAATTCAGCAAGAATATTCCAAATAGACCACCAAGTTCGCTAAGAACATTAAGAAGTTCGCTAAGCTACAATGTAGTCCGCTAAGAATAAACAAGAAGTTCGCTAAGATAAACTCAAGTTCGCTAAGACAAACTTGTAGTCCGCTAACACTGAAGTTCGCTAAGAGTTATTTCAGTTCGCTAGCTTCAGTCAAGTCCGCTAAGTACAGCTGAAGTCCGCTAAGCACAAAATCCAGTTCGCTAAGATCAGTCCGCTAGGAGTGTTCAAGTTCACTAAGGCAAACTTGAGTTCGCTAAGAACAAATATCAAGTTCGTTAAAGTCAACTCGAAATTCCAAAATCTCCAAAATACTTAAAGTCTTCATTCTGCAAATATTATTCGGAAGGTCTTCACCAGGAATGCTCAATGGTGAAGAGTTTGTGTTGCCAACAACCAAAATGGGTTCCAACAATTTCCACCCTTGTTGGAAATACAAACGTCAAGTCTTTACCAAGGCTGGCCAGGCTCTTTGTGTTTATCATAGAGTGCAGTGAGCTAGAGATCATACAACCTCCGGAGATCTTGCCATCAAAACTTCTTAAGGTCAGCATATTGATTCAGCTCAACTATTCTTTTTGAATCTTTGAGAATGACACTTGATCCATTATCTTCAATCAGTCAGCAAGTTGTACCTTCAACACTTCTTTTTCAAATTTACCTGCATCAACAAGTTTACCAACCACACCACCAATTTAAAAACATTAGAAAATAGTTGTTGTTGTAGCATTCACATGTCTTTAGAAGAGTTGGAATGTGTAGGATCGAATTCTGGTTACAGAGTTGAACTAATTACACGGTTTTACTTAGAATTAACCATGCGGAAATAAGTTAATTCTTATGGTTTGTTTGAAGTAAAGTAATATGAAATCGAATACAAGACAAGTATAACAATAATATGAATAAAACTGGGCACTGTATTATAACTTGTAGATTCGAAGTACATTACAGAGTGATTGACACTTGCTTATTTAAAGCATAGTTACAAGTGTCTATATATAGTGCCCTAAGGAATCAGGAGAACCCTTGATTCCTCTAAAGATCATCTAGACCGTCGAGTAAAGATACATGATCTAGAATAATATTAAACTAGTCTATAAGATAATCGTGTCAGCTTCATGTCAGGAGAATGGCGGGAAACTTGACCAGATATGTCAGAGACAAGTGGAGCAGGTTAAGTTGATGTCCGAGATAACTCGCCTTACCGAGGTAACTTGAGTTATCTCGGGCGTATCCACTATCCGAGATAAAACTGTATTCCCGAGGTAAAGTAGGCTTCCGAGGTAAAATGTCTTTCCAAGATAACTGTAAGTTATCTCGGATAGTATGTTCTTCCGAGGTAACTTATCTCGGGCCTTATATTCTTCCTAGATAACATGTTTAGCCGATTAGCATCATTTCTTCAGCAAATTTTGATAGTTGCTCATTGGTTATTAGTATTGTAACAAGACAACCAAATGATTTTAGAAAATAAATATTTGGTTTTCTTTTTCTCCAAATTTCATAAGGAGTCTTTTTTTGACCTTTCACAATCAAAATCCTGTTTTGCACATAGCACGTAGTGTTTACGGCTTCAACCTAAAATGTTACAGGTAATTTTGATTCAACCAACATAGATCTTGCAGCCTCAATTAAAGTTCTACTTCTTCTCTCAGCAACACCATTTTGCTGAGGAGTTCTAGCTGCACTGAATTGTCTAACAATTCCTTTTTCTTCACAGAAAGAGTCTAAAACTTGATTTCTTAAACTATGTACCATTGTCACTTCTTATTGTTTTAACTTTTAAATTAGATTGATTTTCAGGTTGAGTAATCAATGCTTTTAAAATTTCTGCGGTTTCATCTTTGGTTGAAAGAAAGAATACCCAGGTGTATGTTGAAAAATCATCAGTTATTACAAAACAATAAGACTTTTCCCTGAGCTCTTTACTCTTGTAGGACCAAATAAATCAATATGTAGCAATTCTAAAGGATTTGAGATAGAGCTTTCCAACTTGGGCTTATGAGAAGATTTGTGTTGCTTTCCTTTTAGACAAGCAATGCATTGTTCAATACATGTGAATGTCTTATTTGGTAAACCTTTGACCAATCCTAGTTTTACAAGTTTGTTCATAGTTTTAATGTTCACATGACCTAATCTTCTGTGCCATAAATTTGATTCATCTATAGAAGCCTTGGATATAAGGCAGGTGATAACATCCTTAGATGTTGTAATTGCCATATCCAGAATGTATAGACCATCCTTTCTAGGTGCCTTAATCAAAATCATTTCATCAGAAATTTTGATACCTGGTTTAAGGATGATAGCCTCTTTCTTATTAAACACAACATTCCACTTCTTGTGACACATTTGTGAGACACTTAGAAGGTTGAAGTTGAGAACATTAACATAATTTACCTTGTCAAAGGTAAGCTTCCCATTGGTAACTGTACCTTGTCTGAAATTTTTTCCCTCAGTGCTTCCAAAAGCAACTGGTCATCCATTAACTCTTTTTTGTGCTTTTTAATAGTTCTTTATTTCTAGTCATGTGGCAAGAACATCCACTATCTACAACCCAGATGTTGTTCTAAGATTTATTGGATGTGTTCTGCACATGTTAAGAAAAAGTATGAGTTAATTTCTGAGGGAGACCTAAGCCTTTGTGCTCTTGGGTCTTCCCATTGCATCATTGTACTTGTACTCTTTGAGCACAAGTGTTTGAGTCACTTCTTCAGTTTTTGAAGACTTAACCTTTGACTGATCATTGGTTGAAGAATTTTGACTATTTTGGGCAATATAAAAAGAGTTTATTTCAGACTGAAAGTCTATGGCCTTTTGTTTTGTGGCAGTCCTTCTTGATATATATTCCCTTTGTTTTCTTTCTTTTGATGTTTTAGAGAATTTTAGTTTGAAATTTGAATTTGTGGGATCGAAATCTGAAGATATTCTCTGAAACATTTGTTTCTTTTGTTTATTTAAAACAATTTAGTTTGATTAGGACAAAACTGTTGTTTACAGTCCTGGAGTTCTTTCCGGAGTAACTTTTGTTGTCCGAGGTAACTTTTACCTCGGGTACAAAAATTTTGCCTCCCGAGATAACTTTTATCTCGGGTGCCCTTTTTCTTTCATTTTGTTACTTGCCAGAGTGTTTTTGTCCCACCGAGGTAACTTTTACCTCGGTATCATGAATTTTGTCTTCCGAGATAAATTTTCTTCCTTCAGGAGTAATAATTACTCCTAGGTTTTTGTTTCTTCTGAGTTTTGATTACATGAAACTGTTCAGATTTCTCAAAGTCATGATTGCTGAAATTTTTTTTTTGTTTACTGAATTTGATTTTGTCTGCTCTGAGTGGTATTTATTTTGCTTTTTTGATTCTTCAGAGTTGACTTTTTCAAAATAAATAGATTCTGATTTAGTTTCTCCTTTTTTAGTAGTTTGACTTTTGACAGCTTGTCTAATATTAAAAAAGGATTGTGATGACAATTAATAGCAAGATGACCATTTTTTCCACATATCAAACATTCCTTTATCATTTTAAACTCAGACAATTTTGAGACTGAAATAGTTTTCTCATTTGAAGAGTTTTGCTTGGAGCAAGATTCAGTTTCTTTGGTGTCTTTTAATTTCCAAAGAGTTTTCTTGTTTTTACCCAAGTTCCTGTAAATCTGAGGTTCATTTGAAATAGCAGTTACTGATGTCACCTTTTTCAGTTTTTAACTCAGACACATCAATGGATTTTGAAATACTGGGATCAGGTGTAAGTTGAATTTTAGTTTCTTCATTCATAACCTTGTTTCACACACTCAGTGTATGAATCAGGATAAGTAACCTTATTATACTGAATTCCATTATTTAGATGATTCCCTGTTGCTTTCTGACTTTGCCACAGTTTCAGGTGTTTCTCATTGCTTGCGTGTAGTTTTTCACAGTCAGCAGTAGCAACATAAAATTTGATTTCACATATACTCAATTCAGATTTTATTTTCTCATTTTCATTGTTTGCAAAATCTAGTTTAGAGAGCAGATCCTTCATTTGAGTAACAAGATTGGATTTTTCATGTTTTAATGCACTAATACTTTTGACTAGTTCTTCAATCTTATTGTTGTAAGCAATATAAGCCTATCCAGAGTATTCTCTGATTTCTTTTAGACTTGCCATTTCCTCAATGAGTTCAAGGTTATCTTTTATATAATTTTCTATCTGCTCAGCAGATTCAGTTTTATAAAGAAGAGAAAGAACTTCATTTGGGATTTCAGTGTTTACCTCATAGTTTGAAGAAGTATCCATGGATGAAGTAGAGGATTTCTCAGCAGAGTAAGAGATTTTTTTTTGCCATTAAAGCATGATTGATTGGTGAGAACTCTTATATGATTTCCTCCCAATCAACACAACTTGTTTGATTAGCAACAATAGCAGTTGCATGGCTTTGTGGCTTTGAGCTTGATGAGGGAGCAGTAGGACCTTCAGTAGATACACTTGATGTTGATGTTTTTGTTCTTGACCCAATGTCATGTGAAGGGTAGGTAACTGGTGTGTATGTATTGTGAGGTCTCTGTGTTGGGTCCCGTGAAGGGCTCTTTAACAATGTTGGCACAATTTGATATAAACAAGATAAACAACACTACTAGAATAGGGTCTTTCTTGACGCGCGAACAATGACGCACGGTGATTAATGACGCGCATAGACGTGTGTCATAAAAAAACTGTCAAGAAATGTAAAATCTTAAAGGTAGATGACGCGCTTTTTTACGCGTCATAAAATATCTGTCATAAATTAAAAAAGAAAAACACGGAGTACAGTTATTAAATATGCATGTCATCTCACTCTGTCACTTTATATTTTCAAGTCCCGCTCCATAAAAATAAATTCCCGCTCCTTGAAAAAAAACTCCCGCTCCTTAAAAAAACTCCGCTTCTATCCCCTCAATAGCCATCGCTAGTTTCCCCTAATTTTGCCCCTCGCCATTCTCAAATCTAATTTTTCCCTAGTCTCGCTTATGCTCCATATCCAACATAATTTCAAGCTATCTGCTCCCTTCATCACTCATCGACCATCGGCTAGGGTTTTATCAGCATACCCTAATTTGAGCTACGGACGATGATTCACAACCCTCAGACCCATCGTGTCAACACCTGAGCTTCACAAATTGGAATCTGTAGCTACGGCAGAGGTCGATCTCCCAAGTGGACCCTATTTCCCCAATCCAGAGATGTAATCGAGGGTTTTGATGGTCAGAACGAGAACGAACCAGTGAAGCTGCTGTTACCTTACCTTCAACGTGCCGATGAATTTCAAAATCTTGAGCCTCTGGTCGCTTACTACTGTATGGATTCTTATTCATCTCTCAATTTTACTCTAAACCCTAATTTTTTGACAACTTCTCGTGGTATCAGTTATTGATTTGTTTTCCTTACAAAAACATCGATTTTCAAGTCGATTTTATGCGATGGAACGAGGTTTGAAGATTCCTTGGAGTGAACGAACAAAAATTACAACTTCTCTTCCCGTCTCGCTTATGAAACAACTTGAAAAGGTCCGATTTGTTCTCATTGTCTGATTTCATAACTTGATTTTGGTGTTCTTAAGTTGATAATTAGTTACTAGTAATTTGATTTAACCCTAGGATGTATTAAGTTTATTAGATGGTTGTGTTATTGAAACATTCGTTGTATTTGTTACTCAATGGATGATTGTTTTCATGAATTGCTGAGGCCAAGATATAAATTCATCTATGTGTTGGATTTTGAGAGTTTTTTGAGTTGAAATATTTATGAAAATGTTGTTTTCTTCCCAACTGTAGCTATTGAATACTCTTTGTATTTCTGTAATAGTATTGTTCAGGTTAATTTGTATCATATTCTAGTGTTTATAACTTAATAGTATTGTTTTTTCAATCATAATTAACTTGATTGTTATATTATGAATTAAGAACATTGATTATCTTAATAGTTTGATTGTGTTTGATTTTTAGGAGAATTGCTAAAAGATTTAAACTGTTCTGCTCTGAGATTGTTCTGAAATACATAATCATTAGTTCATAATATGTTACATAAAAGGAAATCATATTATGCCTTTGGCTGGTCTTTTGACATTTAGTTAATCAGGTTGAGTTATAAAGAATGCTCTTTCATGTGTATTTGTAGAGAATAGAGTTATAAAGAATGCTCTTTTTTTGCTTATTTACTTCGTATATATATGAATCTTATTCAATTTAGTTTGCATTTTCTTGGTAATATATCCAACAATGAAAGTTGTCAATTGTGTGAAACGTGTCATAAGTCACCTAAAGTGTATTGCAAAATATCCTATAAATTTCTTTTAAAAAAGTTCAAGATGTTAACAGAAAATTGTAGGCGGTCGCCCCAAGCTGACTCAACTGTTTTGAACCAAACCCATGTTCACAATCCACCCATTGTGCAACTTTAATCATTATGTATGAGATTTTCACAAGTATATGGATCTTTAGACTTATATGTACCTCTTGATATGCTGTAGGTTTCTGGTCCAACCAGTTTCGGGATGTGGGCTTGCCATCCTATCCATCTTTTCTCATTTCTACCTGAAAGAAGTCATGAATGTTATTGATTGGATGGGAATTACTTTGGCTAGCCTTCGCACCATAGGTAATGTGAGTTTCTAAGTCGTCTTCTAACAGAACTATGAGCTACTTATTATCATGACTATGAGCTAATTATTATCATGTATATATATAACCTTTTGCTGTTGAAACTTTAGATATATGTAAGCTTACTTATAAAACAACAATCATTTTAGTTATAGAATCTTCACAGTTAGTTATTTCTAAACTCTTGAAGAACCAATAATTCAAAACACGTCTCTTATTAATAATTATTTGAGAAAGATTCAATTGGTTTATCCTAGTTGGAATATACTAAAATAAAGTTCTTAACATGATTGTTGAATAAGCAGGAGTTGGTGCAGGAGGAGAGGAGCAAAAGGCTTCCTCAATCTCTATCTTACACTTACCGTGGGTCGCATAAATCTGGTCAAGTCCGATTTAAGATGTGGAAACACTAAGACTGGCGGCCAGTGGAAACACTAAGGAGAGGAGCACCAGGCGCTCGCTTTTAGTAACTATGGACTGGCCAAATGCTATTAAAAATGACCAATGTTAGTTTACCAGTTTCAACATCAAAGTGAAAAGTTTTAAGACCTGACCATATTATAGATTGATCTGGGTTTTATCACTTGTCGTGATCTGTGTAGTGGGCAGAGGATTGTTGTCCAAGATCAAGATTTGCTGATAGAAAATGTAGTTACTGTTCAGGTGAGGCAGACCTACCTATTTGCTAGATGTGGGTATCCTTGTTAATTAGATAACCAAGAAATTTTACTCAAATGCCTTTACTTTTTCATTACCCAATTATATGTATAATGGTACTGGCTAATTTGTATATAGAAGTTTTTGTAGTTTGTAGACTCCAACAAGGGGTTGTAACAATTTCATTTATTAATTGCAGGGGTTAATATCTTCTAGCTATTTATTGGCCATTGCTGATGATGATGAGATGTTCGAGCTTCATCCAGATAGCAATAGGTACTCCCTCTATCATAAAAAACAGTACACATTTGACTTACGATAATAACCTTAGCTAAAAGAGTAATTGGTTACCAGTCAAATAGTAACCTTAGCTAAAAGAGTAATTGGTTACCTGTCAAACGGGTTGAAAGTCATACAAAGTCTATTTATGATGTATATATTCTTGTAAATTGTTTTTATTGAAAGTATCAATGTAATACTATTGATTGGTGGCCATTTTTTACGGATTAAATGTCTATGAGAGTATTATATTTCTTTTATTTTTTTTAAAGTAATGGACGAGAAGTGTTAGCGGGTCATGCCAACCCAAGTCCCAACCTTTCTCATTTCATACCGTAACATTACTTGTTACCCAGCCTGCTCATCTTGCCATGTATACCCGAAAGCCTCGAAAATTTTGTGTCTTATTGTCGTGGTTAACGTGATAGCTGTTGGGCTATATTTTATTGAGGCATGAACAGTAGTTAATGGGCTAGTTTGTTTTAGTTTTGGGCTTGTTTATTAAGGGGCTTATGGGCTTATTTGTTGTTTACGATTTGGGCCATGTGGGCCGGTTTCTTGATTACGATTTTATTAGGGTTTGTTTTGGGTAGTATATAAACCCATTTATGTTTATGATTGAGCAAGCTTTTCAAATACAACTTCAAGTTTACGATTTCTGCATTCCTTGTGTTTACGATTAGCTTCACTTGTAGTGTTTATCATTCAAGATTCAATCTTTCTCATAGATTGAATCTATTTCTTCTACTTGTTTCTTGAATCAATCGCATTTGAGGTTTCCGCACTCATTTGTGATCGAATATCGTGTTGTCGGTTTGATCTCGGACCAACAATTGGTATCAGAGCTGAGAATCATTGATTCGAGGCTCACACGATATTGATTCAAGCAGTTTTCTGGGTTAAAGTTCTTGTTTTTGAAGATTTGAAGGTTTTCCAGGTGTTTACGAGTTCTGCTGCCGCTGTTCTGTGCGTTTACAATTAATAGTGGTTGAAGATCTTCATGATGTGTGTTTACGACTCAAGAAACCATTTTTATTGGGTCACAAATGCATTGTTATGTTATTGTGGTTATTGGTTGCAGCATATTGCTCAAGAATATTCCCGTATTGTTCAAAGCAAATGAATGCCTGTTTCTCAAGCCCGAATTTACTGTGCCTGAAGAGATGGTGGCGATGCGTGCGCCTCGCATCAATGACACATACTTGCTGAATTTGACCTCAACTGCATCACTTACCTCCTCCATGACTTGTTTACTTTCAAAGGCATCTGTTTCTGAGTGCTTCTTGTGGCATAGACGTCTAGGACACATAAATTTCAAAATCCTAAACAATCTTGTCAAAAACAATTTGGTCCGAGGTCTTCCATACAAAGATTTTTCTGTTGTTGAAAAATGTCTTTCATGTGCTAAAGGAAAACAACATAAGAAGCCACATAAGCCCAAATTGGAGAATTCTATTTCTAGTCCCTTAGAATTGCTCCATACTGACTTGTTTGGACCTATTAGTGTCCCAAGTTTGGGAAAGAGAACTTACTGTCTTGTTGTGACTGATGATTATTCCAGGTACTCTTGGGTCAGATTCTTGAAGCACAAGAGTGAAACGACTGAAGCTTTACAAAATATCATCCTGTCCGTGGAAAGCTCAAGAAGCAAGAAAGTCAAGGCAATCAGAAGTGATAACGGAACTGAATTTCGAAATCAGATCTTTGACTCATTCTGTGCAAACAAAGGGATTCTTCGGCAATACAGCGCAGCACGAACTCCACAGCAGAATGGAGTTGCTGAAAGGAAGAACCGCACACTGGTTGAAGTGGCTCGCACAATGCTGATTGAATCAAAGCTGCCTATCATTTTCTGGGCTGAGGCTGTGAACTGTGCGTCCTACGTGCTGAATCGTGTCCTGATCGTAAAAGATAAGATGAAGACATCATACGAGCTGTATCATGGAAGAAAGCCGCTGATTGACTTCTTTAGGCCGTTTGGATGTTCGTGCACATTGCTGAATACCGAAGCTCAAATCACAAAATTTGGAGCTGTCTCCGATGAGTGTTTCTTCATGGGGTATTCTTCATCACAAAAAGCTTACCGTGTTTATAACAAACGTACTCGTATTGTGCAGGAATCCTACTACGTGGACTGGCAAGAATCTAACTCTCCCAACACCGGAACTGGACCCGAATGGTTTTATGATTCAGACACACTGTTCAAATCATTCAATCTTCCTATCCTAGCTGAAGCAAATGACAATCCTCCTCTCGTGATTATCACCCCTCAACCTGAAATTCCACAACAAAACCCATCCTCATCCTCACCACCCCCACATCAATCCGATCCTCCATCTTCCTCTCATGAACTACCTCAAACCACCGAACCCGCTCCCCCCCACCTTGACTTAAATCTCAAAACCTTAAAAGATCATCCACATGACCTCGTCATTGGCTCGATTACGGATGGAGTGAGGACTCGTCATCAGTCAGGATTGATTAACGAATGTTTGTTTACGTGTTTTCTGTCTCAGATTGTTCCTAAAAACATAGATGAAGCTCTTGCAGATCCAAGTTGGGTGGACTCCATGCAGGCTGAACTACAACAATTCAGAAAGCTGAAGGTTTGGCAATTGGTGGATCTTCCAGAAAACAAGGTTCCAATTGGTACAAAGTGGGTTTTCAGAAACAAACCTGATGATAGAGGTGTTGTGATCAGAAACAAGTCAAGACTCGTGGTTCAAGGTTTTTATCAAGAAGAAGGCATTGATTATACTAAAGTGTTTGCACCTGTTGCACGTATTGAGGCCATTCGCATTTTCCTGGCTCATGCTGCACACAAGGATTTCAAGGTGTACCAGATGGACGTTAAGTGCGCTTTCTTATATGGGGACATTGATGAAGAAATCTATGTGAATCAACCTCCTGGCTTTGAAGATCATGAATTTCCTGACAAAGTGTACAAGCTCGATAAATCTCTTTATGGTCTACATCAGGCTCCCAGAATTTGGTACGAGACTTTGACTGAATATCTTTTGGGAAAAGGCTTTACGCGTGGATCTATCGACATGACGTTATTTACAAGAGAGGTCAACGGTGAAGTGCTGATCGTGCAAGTATATGTAGACGACATAATTTTTGGTTCAACAAATGAGAAGCTTTGTCGCGAGTTTGAAGAAGTGATGAAAGAAAAATTCGAAATGAGTATGATGGGGAAGATGTGTTTCTTCCTTGGGTTGCAGGTGGAACAAAAGCCTGACGGGATTCTTATTCATCAAGAAAAGTACATTCTGGAGATTCTGAAGAAATTCAAGATGAACGACGCCTCAGCTGAACTTACTCCCTTCACATCTCAGACATGTTTGACTCCCGACAGTGAAGGAAAGCGGGTTGACCAGAAACTTTATCGATCAATGATTGGGTCTCTCATGTATCTCACAGCTAGTCGTCCGGATATCACTTTTGCTGTGTGTTACTGTGCTCGCTATCAAGCTGATCCAAGGGAATCTCACGAAAAGGCGGTCAAGCGAATCTTCCGTTATTTGAAGGGCTCATCAAGATTGGGATTATGGTACCCTAAGGGTGGAAGTTTTGAGCTTAATTCATATTCAGACAGTGATCACGGAGGTTGCAAACTGGATAGAAAGTCTGTTTCTGGAGGATGCCAGTTTCTGGGGGAATGTTTGGTTTCGTGGCAAAGCAAGAAGCAAACAACTGTCTCCTTATCTACAGGCGAAGCCGAATACATTGCTGCCTCCAGTTGCTGCTGTCAAGTGCTGTGGATTCAACATCAAATGATGGATTATGGAATTAATTTTCTTCATACACCGTTGTTTTGTGACAACGAAGCCGCCGTTGGAATCTCCAAGAATCCGATTCATCATTCGAGAACCAAACACATTGAAACACGGATTCATGCAATCCGTGATGCTCAAGAAAAAGGGTTTATTGACGTTGTCCCCATTGAAACCAAAGCCCAGAAAGCGGATATTTTTACAAAAACCTTTGATAAACCCCGCTTTTATGAGCTTATTAAAATGCTAGGCATGATCTCTTTTTAAATTTTTGGTAAATAAAAAAAAAAAGGGGGGGGGGATAAAATAAACCTTTTTGTAAATTAAATACTCTTTTAAATTTACTTCATCTTAAGTTTATTTTGTTTAAACCTAAATGCTAATTTCATTTTGTTTTGAATCAGGTGATTGTTGGAACTGAATTTGTTGAAATCAAGAAATCAATGATCACGCCGTCCCCTTCAAATGATTTCTGCCAATTTGTCATATGAATATGATCAGGGGAGTATTTTAGTCTCATTTACCTTGCAATTTTCTCATCAATGCTTTTTGATGTCCTTACTGTTATCTCGTGGGGAATTGGGGGTAAATCACACTAAACTACTTAAATTTCATGAAATCTTTCTCAAATGATCTCATTTCACTCATGAATTCGAAGCGGATTTCCTGTCAAAACCTTCTCTTCGATAGTGTGTCTCCGTTCAGCGTCTGTCATTTTTGTGTCAAGTATCGATCGAATCACTTTTATTTTGTTCTTCATTTTTGAAAATCCAAAAATAGAGTATTTGTGGATTTTGGGGGAAAATATTGAAGCTATCAGATAATTTGGCATATAAATAATTTCAAACAAAAACAAAAATGAGAAATTGATCCGACCTTGTGAGAAATGATAGTATATCAACCTGCGTTATCTGCCATGGATAGAGTAAAAATAAAGGCTGTATTGTGCTTGTATGATTTTTGGGTGTGTATGCCTAATATGATATCTATGAGTAGGATATAAACATAACGCTTGCCTGATTTTGCTCTAGTTTTCATTTCTGGATAAGTGTTGCAATGATTCTAATATTAAGAGATGTTCTGATGTACGCATGCTTTGCAAATAAGGCTTTATGCCATTTTTACACTCGACTCAGTGGGTCTTCTCTACGTGCCTAGGCGGCCGACCTGATCACCTGCTGATTGAGTTTCTTCTTTATTTTCTTGGTGTTTAGTATATATCATCGGACCTTCTCTGCGTGCCCACAAGCCGACCTGATCGTTGTTGATATATACGATTTCTGCTTTATTTTTCATTTTTTATTTTCCTAAGTGCATCGGGCTTTCTCTGCGTGCTTTGCGGCCGACCTGATTGCTGTTCACTTAGGGTTCTGCTTTATTTTTGCATGAAACATCATGAACGCTTATCTCATTTGAAAAAGAATTAAAAGAAAAATCAAGATGAATATGATGATTTGTTAACTTCTTTGATAGAGTGAGGCTGGGTGATCAGTGCATGATTAATATACCTTAAGCATATCCAAAAATGTTAAATACTATTAGTGCATGCTTAATATCAATATGATGCATTCGGGATCTGCTTGACTTGCATGCTGATTAAAATTGAAATTGAAATGTGTATGATGCGTATCGGTTGATATGATCTCATGTCTGGATCTTTCTCTAAATTAAAAACAGTATCTGCTTGCATAGTTGTTTTTAATTCCCATTTTGAAAACTCAAAAAGATTTTACTTTCTGCGTTATTTTTGATAAGATCGATACTTTGTAAATAATATGGTGATTTGTGTGAGTTTGACGGTATTTCAAAGGTTCAAAATCTCAAATGTGTCAAATTTTGAAAATTAGGGTTTCAGCGAAACTGTGTTTCGCCCGGCTAGTTTCGCCGTATGGAATCTCAGCGAACCTACACTTTCGTTTCCGGTGAAACTAAATTGTTTGATCTGGCTTGAGCGAATTTGCTTTTTCGCCCAGGCGAAACTGCTGTTTCGCCCGAGCGAAACTAGCAGCGAAACTGCGTGGCTATTTAAACTGGTCATCGAGATCTTCTCGGTCATTACTGTCGCTTACACCGAAAATCCTGCAAACCCTAACCAAACCTCGCGAAACTCGCAAAGTCGCCCAAACTGTTCCATCTCTTTCGTCTGTTAATCGGTTAACCGATTTCGTGTAAAGGTTCGTGTGGTTCACGGTCGTGTAGTCGCTTTATCGCACCTATAATCGCATCAGATTCTCAGTTTTTGGGGGTTTTTGAACCGAATCGTCATCTAGAATTTCTAGCACTTTAAACTGTTGTTAAACTCTCGTTTGGACCCGCATTACACTCGTCTAGATGTGTTTTTGTGTTGTGTGTGTTTGGACTGTTAAAATCGGGCTTAAAATCGATAATCGGAATTTGAATTTCAAAATTTGCGTCCAGCGAAACTGAGTGTTCGTTCGGCGAAACTGAACGAAAGTTCATCGGTCACGAGCGAAACTGTCAGCGATCATGCCCAAGTTTCGCTGACAGTGTCGCCGTGATTGCCAGCGAAACTGCTGTTTCGCCCTCAGCGAAACTGCAGTATCGCAGCGAAACTGCTGTGTCGCAGCGAAACTGACCCAGTCAGTGTCGCCGAGATCAGTTGTCGCGAATCTGGTTATTTCGCCGTGTGCGACTTTGTGGCATCTTAGCGAAACTATAATTTCGCAGCGAAACTGTCAAATTTTTGAAATTTAATATTTAATTTAATTTAATTTAATGTAAGTTCGGTTTTACTTACAAGCTCTCGGTTTCATGTGCAGAAAAATGTCAAATCTAAAGCACGATCCACGAAGCAACGTCACCGCCTTTTTGGATGATCGTCTCGATAAGACAATTGGATTCAGAGATTGCATAAAATGGCTTAAGAAGTCTTGCATCCATTACGCCATTTCGCACACAACGATTATTGACGAAAGGCACATTAGAGACTTCTGGCTGACGGCTGAATACGACGTTAAAGCTAAACCTGAATGTATTCGAGCAAAGGTCATGCAGAAGAATATCGTGATTACAATGAAAACTATTGCTGAAGCTCTTCAACTCGAGGAGGATGTTGGTGAAGCAACTAAGTTGAATGATCTGGATGTGTTGAAAGGTTTTGAAAGACATATGGGTTACGAAGGTGGTAATTTGTGGAAAAACAAGAAGGAAATCAAGAAGTCCTTGATGTCAAAAGAATGGAGATACATCGCTCACGTCATCATTTCTTGCATTGATGACAGAAAAGGTGGCTCGGATGGTTTGAACTTAAACTGGGCTGAGGCAATGTTGTTGTTATGTAAAGGAAAGAAAGCAAATATTCCTCAGAGGATATTTGATGCTATGGTTGCAAACATTCAAGCTTTGAAAAAGTCCAGATGGCTCCTATATCCAAGATTCCTGCAGATGATCATCGAACATCTAGAGCCTGAGTTGCCAAAGCAGAGCACAGCTCTTATTGTAAATCCGATGCACCCTAGGATTCTTTCGGATTGTGCTGCCAAAAGAGATGATTTCTCAGGGTATACAACTTACCTGATGAAACACATGTACACTGAGGAAAGGTATGAATACATCAAGAAGTTGATAGCAGATGAAAACCAGAGAAGAGCTGAAGGAAAGGTGGATGAAAATGTGAAGGGTAAGAGGAAACAATACGTGAGAAGCTCAGGAAAGGAGCAGGTTGATGAAATTGAAGATGAACTGGAAAACCTTGCACAAAAGAAACAGAAATCAAAGGAAAAGCAGAATACTCCGACAGAAGATGAGCTAAGGGCTTCAAAGAAAAGAAGAATTGATCCCAGGGCTGAATTGGACGAAGACATCATCAGAGGTGTAAATACCTCTTTGTCTAATGAATTGGGTATGATTAAGACCAAGCTGGTCAATTCTGAAATTCGAGAAAAAGAGAAAGATGCTCAGATCAAGAACATGAACGAAATCATCGCAAAACAATCTTCGTTAATCAAAACATTGATGGTAGAGATGAACGAGATTAAGAAGCATCTGAACATGCCAAACCAAATGACTGAAGCCGAAATCGATTCAATGACTGACTTCTCTAAGGTTACAACTGAAGCAGCTGGTGGCAGTGGAACTGGTGGATTGGGTGCAAGTGGTTCAGGTGTAAATGATGCTGGTGGTAGTGGTGATGTAAATATTGAAGATCTTGATAATATTAATGTGAGTGACGTAAATCTCTACAGCTTTGAATCAGAAAAACAGCCTGAGATCGTCCAAGCTAAATTCCATTTGATCGATGAAAGTGAAGATGAGGCTGATATTGATGATCACACCGAGCCGGAAAGCTATACTTGGAAAGAACATTCTCTCACTTATCAAGCTAAGATAAGTTCCATAAGTGAAGAAGTTCTTGAATTCAACAGAGAAGAATGGTTTAAGAAACCTGAGCTTGAAGATCAAACCCCTCTGTTTCAAAACATAGCTCAGCCTAGAAGAAAAGAGTCGGATAGACACATTATTAGCTGGAAATTCAGTGATGCCGTTCATGCCTTCATGATCAAGAGAAGAGGGGGCAGTATTACCTATATTCGTAAACGAGAAAATTTCAAGACCTTGCCCAGATGGGATCTGAGAAGGCTGGCAGAGCTCCCCCTCATAGACGAAGACAAAAGCGTCAGGGCTACAAACCTGAGAATAATGCTTCAGCAGGCTGCTAAGGACGACTTTGTGTCGTTTGGATTTATGAAGGGGAAGAGGATGAAGTCAACAACTGAAATTGATGAAGTTACTGGGAAGCCGAAGGTCTCCTTAAAGTTCAGTCCAGCAAAAACTATGAGCAGAATCAGAATTCCTGATCAACAATTGTCAAGGCTGCAAACATTCCAGAAGTGGTTTTATGATAATAACACTGGTGAAGCTGTTATTAGAATCGGAAAAGACGCTGAGATTAGGCTGTTCGACCCAATGGAGGTCTTCTCTTTCAGTAATGACGACTTGAAGACTTTGTGCGAAAATCATATCAGATTTGGGGCTGGAGATGACACCGCAGAAGAGGCAAGCTTGTTTATGAGAGTTGCCAACAAGGCCCGGGGAATAGTCAAGGAAATAAAAGATTTAGCACTGAAAGTCAAAGCTACTGAAGATAAGATGGAAGAAGATAGGGATCTGGCGAATCAGATGAACAAGTCTCTGAGTGGTCTTGGAGAATCTTCTACACAAATCACAGAATCAGAAACTGAAATCCCCGTTGCTGAAGAGCCAATCATTTTGGGGGAACCAGAGTCAGATGCCCCAGGTGCTGCTGAAACAACCATTGTGGGGGAATTTGAAGATAATGTCCCCGTTGCTGACATGCCAACCGTTTTGGGGGAACCAGAGACTGAAATCCCCGTAGCTGAAGTGTCCAATGTTTTGGGGGAAACAGATGTGAACAAGGAACCGAACCAGACTGAAGCCGGAGCTGACAAATGAAGATCAAGAGGCTGAATCCCTCCCTAGGGGGAATATTGAAGATCAATGTAGGGAGGAATTCATTATATTGTTTAGCTTATTTGTATAGTTTAGTTTACTTTGTAATGTTGACTTTTGGTAGGCTAGCGAAACTACCGAGCGAAACTGTAGTTTCGCTCGGTACATAGTTTAGACTGTCTCAGTGACAGTTTCGCTTGGCCAGCGAAACTGCCAGCGAAACTGTTCACTGGACAGTATATATATGCCGCCTTGTGCAGCCTTTTTGTAACTTTTGCAACATTGGTGAACCCTAATACAAGAAATCGTTTATTGGTGAGTTTTGGTGACGGCTAGGAGCATTTCTTACTATTTTTGTAGCTTGTAATCATCTCTTATCAATCTTTGGTTCATGTTGTGATTGTTCAATGCTAGAAAACCAATTTGGCTATTGAGAATCATCTATTGTTGTTATTTCTTTGGTCTTCTCAAAAACACCTTCATTTGCACTGATAAAGATCAGTGAGGACCAACAAACCAGAAAGAGCTAAACACGAGACAACGATGATGGTTAAACTGCTTAACGATTACGAATGTGAGATTCGTTATCACCTCGGCAAGGCTAACGTTGTAGCTGATGCATTAAGCAGGAAGGAACATACCAAACCGTGTCGTGTTCAAGCATTAAGAATGACCATACACTCGAACCTCACGTCACAAGATCGTGATGCTCAAATCAAAGCTCTTAAGCCGGAGAATCTGGAAAATGAATGCCTGCATGACATGGAGAAACAACTGATTGAAAAGCCTGATGGAACCATGAACTTTTTTGGATAGACTATGGGTACCTAGCCTTAGAGACTTGAGAAGGCTAGTGTTTGATGAAGCCCACAAATCAAGATATTCCATCCACCCAGGATCCAACAAAATGTATGTATAAAGGAGTTATACTAGTGACCATATCAAAAGGAAAAAAAATCCAGACCTTAAAAAGGTACGTTGCGTAGTTATGTGACAGATTGTCATCACGCAAGAAAAATCTAGGCAATGATTGAGGCAACCATTTTCCACTCGCCAAGTTTCCTTATAACAATAGATATCGCTCGAATATTCAAGCCACCCCTTTTCGAAGGCTTGTATGGAAGAAAGTTTCATTCGCCCCATCGCTGGACCGAAGCCAGTAACAGTCAACTGACTGGTCCAGTGATAGTTCATGAAACTACTAAGGAGACCATTCAATTTCTGAACCTTCCAAAAGCCATAGGTAATCTACAGGAGAACTACGTCAACACTCGACGCGAACCCTTAGAATCTATAAGGGGGTTCAAAACATTATAATGGATTTTGTCTTAGACGGAGGTAACTAGGCCTGGAAAGCTAGGTATGCTTAAACCTCATCGGTCCCTTGAAATCCTGGAACGGATTGGACAAATGCCCTACACACCCATCTTGTCTAGAACCTATTAAGATCTTAGACTGCGAGGCCAATAGACTAGAGACAAACCGCATTTCCATTATTGTTATCATTAGATCCCGTCCGGTAGCGAATCAATCTAAACCTTTCCATAAACCATCTTGTCCCCGATACATTGCATATTCCAACGAAAACTGAAAACTCAAGTATGAGCAAAGCTTAGGCCGATCATGTAAGGCAAAGGTGCACACATAATTGAAATTTGAACTGCATGAAAATCCTGGTAAAGCCCATTCATGAGAAATCCTGACTTGTCCATAGACCTTCACACTCAAAACCTCATTCATCCGTGTGTCAATCCTCATTCTTTTATCAGACTATTGAAATTTATCTGCCGATAATCGTCGCAAAACCCTTATCCTTTAAAAAGGGTGATCGCGTCATGTTAAAAGTGTCACCTTGGAAAGGTGTCATCCGGTTCGGCAAACAAGGAAAGCTTAACCCTCGTTACATTGGTCCATTTGAAGCATAGCCACATTCCCATTATCAAAGTGTGCTGGAACTCATGGCGAGGTCCATAGTATACTTAGGAACCCGAGGACCAAATACGTCTGAAATATCCTCGTCTTTTCGGAAAAGTCACAAACAACCAGTGATCAAGAACTGAATTTCGGGACGAAATTCTTTTAACTGGGGGAGAATGTGACACCTCATCCGAAAACCTAGGTCAAACCGTTAACTTTGACTTTTTAATTAAGTATTAATGTGCTTTAACTGACCTGATTACTGTTTAAACTGTTAATAATTGTGCCTGACCGTTAACTGATGACGTAAGCCTAATCCCGCGTTTGTACTTGAAGCGTATACCCATAAATTTCATAAAGATTCCATGGATTAATTATGAAATTTCAATAACAAGAAAAATAAATATAAAATGAATTTTTATATTCTATCTGGAACTGGAACTCGTGTCGTGCGTTTATATAACCGACACGGGAAACTGATAAGCGATCATATGTTTAAAACTATTCGGTTTTAAACAATCTGGACGGTCGAGCTTAAAACTGTTACGAACTGACAAAACTGAAATCTTTGACCGTAACCCATTCGAAAAACTGAAAACTATATCCGATTTCTGAAAAACTGTTATAACCGACTCGAACTATTGTTTTTACGAAATAAAAACATCACAAACCGAAATCGTTGTCAAGACTTAAGCCAAACCTCAACCGCTATCCAATTGGGCCCGGCTTGGCCCAATAGGCCCAATAAGCCTAAAACAATTAAACGGAGCCTGAAACCTTAACCCGTTGCATAATCTTGATAACCCGAGTAATCGTGACGATCCGTAAACCCAACCGATGCACAACGGGTCCAGGCCTCCAACCGGTGCCCCGTTTGGACACGTACGGCCCATAACCGACAAAACGAACTCAATCACATTTTCTTTAAACAATTAGGCCCAATATCAAGCCGAAATCTAATGGGTTAATTTTAATATATTGGCTCATCAACCTTGCATTAATTTTTATAAAATGGATTAACATCTTTAACTTTTATAAAAATTAGTCACCACCTTTTATAAATTTTGCTCTACACTTTTATTATTTATAAAAGTTATGGTTTCAACCATTGCCATTCTATCATGTTTTATAAAAACACTCAATGCTTGTTTTTATAAAACAAATAACCTACATATTACATAGCAATTTTTATTAAAGAATGATAAAATCTTTTTTCTTTTATAAAAGCAATCACCTATAAAATGAGAAGTTGGTAGATTATATGGAGTTATCTTGACCACATCACCACCCTTCCAACTTGTACTTCAAAGACTACACCACCCATAATTTCACCACATCTCCCACCTAACAACCACCTTACACTCAACTCCCTACTCCCTCCCTGCTCCTCTCTTTCTTTCTGTCGAAGAACAAGAAGCAAAACCAAACATCTCCATTTCTCTTCTGTCAAGCAATTCAACATCCATCCCCCATTCCTTTCACTTTTCCGGTGAGCAACAAAGCAACTAATACCACCTTTCCCTTTCTTCTCGGCAGCCAAGCAAAACAACCCCACCACCGCCGCATATTGCAGCCACCACCACCATAAACCGTTGCCCTCCTCCTCCTTGTTCCTCCCGTTCTCTTTTTCCGGTGACCACCCAAAGACACCACCGCCACCTTGTTCTTTCACCCTTCCTTATGCGAAACTGCCACTGGGTTGCTGCCACCACCGTGAACCACCGCAGCCACCATTTTCATCGCTACTGCTATGCCGCCACCACTGCTAGACGCCTGTTGCTGCTGACCGAAGCCAACCACAGCCACCTGGGCTGTTGCGGGCTGCTGTCGTGCAACCTTGCTGCTCCGCTACTGAACCAGTCCACCGGCGTCGCCGTGGACTGCTGCTGCTGTCTGCAGCTGTTGTGGCAGCCGTGGACCACCAAGATCAACCGCCACCTTCTTTCTTTTTCTTGTCCTTCTCCATTGTGAGTCGTTTTGATCATTTTCGAATTACGTTTTTTTATTACGTTTTAAACGTTCCCGAATTATTCTCCGAGTCTCGACAACTAAAACGTTAAAACCCACACTTTTTAACGAATCGAAACTACCGAACTATTATTCTATCACTTGTTAGTGTTTATGTTTAAAACAAAAACCTATAGATTAAATTACAAATTAAATGGTTTAATTTGATCATGTAGTGACGTTATGATGATTATATGTTATGCATAGTCAATACTTAATATTATCATGCTTTGATAGATTATAAATTGTTGAAATGGTTACTTGTGATTTTAATAGTTAACCATCATATTTACTTGTGAAATCTTTAAACGTTTTAAAAACGTTTTGCGACGTATCGAAACGTAAATAATTGTTTTCGACAAATAATTATCCGTATGAGTTTAGAAACCCTAAATTGAGTTAAACTCATCATGATTATTAATGATAATTATTTTAATAATAATTATAATTATATTAACATGGAAACCCTAATTTTCCCTAACATGAGTTTAATATTAAAATAACCTTTAATATTAACCTACTTGTGTTTATTCATTAAATCGTTAACTTGTAATAATTTGATAAATTATTCCAACAAGTTAGAATAATTATTTTGATAATAATTATCAACTCTAGTTATATATATTATAACTTAACGCGATTAAATATTCAATCGATCGTACGAACTTAAAAATAATAATAAATATTATTATTTAAAACAATATTCAAGACTTGATTGAACTGGCCTTCATGATACGTGATCGCATGCTCATTTCTTGTATTCAAATTACATAAATGCTTTTATACGTGAACATTAGCATTTACTGATTGTAAACTGATTAACTAACGGGTTTTCAAACGCTACAAACGAGATTATACGTCAAGACTTGACCGGTATCATTTGGGTAACGTTCGTTACTCAAATGATTAAGTGGACCCTTATGCATGTTGTCTTATGTTTTATTAGGAGGTTACTTGCTAGTTGCCACTCGGCAATCCATCATCATCACTGAATCAAGTGAGTTTCACGGCCCCTTTTCTTTACAACTGTTTTACACTTATGGGGGAGAAATCATGAACTGATAAAATGCTTTTTACTTAATGTAATGGTTTACCTGTTAGCTGTATGACTACATGTTCCATTCTGTATCCCAAACAACTGGTACTTTATCGTTATCAACGTTAGTACAACTGAATCCCACTATTAATTGAATTCGATTAGTTCTGCTCGAAACGATAACTAGTGAATAGATCTATTTGGGTTGACAACCCTGCCCAGGTTGGTAGCTCCAATGCTGACTTCGTACATTGTCAAGGGGTACACGTCAGTTATTCTCGCCTGTTCGGTATTCTTGGGATAGAATGCCATGAGTGGGTATTCCGTTAGTATTCGAATTTGAGGTTCATGGGAGGATCTTACAACCACGACAGTAAACCAACGTAACATTTAAGTATACCGTAAGCTGTTATTCCAACATACCGTAAACTGTTATACCAACATACTGTAAACTGTTTTTACAAACTCATCATAGAATCATAAACCTGTGAACCTCACCAACTTTATGTTGACCTTTTAAACTCATGATTTCTCAGGTATCTAAGCTTATCATGGAAGACGTGCAAATGGGGCTTCACTGAAACTTTCGACCCCGCTTCACCGTAGTCGTAGTCCCGACCTATCTTAAATAAACTGATTTATGATTTCAATATCAAACTAAGACTTTTATTCAAATGTAAGACATTATCATTTCACCACAACTTTCCGCTGCAACATAAATGGTATTATGTTTTAAATGACGTTTGAATTTAGTAGAAGTTGTTCTGTATATATCTGCGACTATGATTCCGTCTCGCTCACACCCAAATATGTTGACCGGGGTGTGACAGCGTGGTACCAAAGGTTCGCCAAGTTTATCCAAAAAGATGGGTTCAAGAGCACTACTTACGACTCCTCCTTATTTGTCTACAAACGCGGCTCCGACTTGGCCTATCTTCTATTATACGTAGACGACATCATCCTAACCGCATCAAGTGACAAACTATTACACAAAATCATTCAAAGCCTATCTCGCGAATTCGCCATGACTGACCTTGGTCATCTCCACCACTTCTTAGGCATTGCGGTTGAAAAGAAGAATGAGGGTATTTTTTTGTCACAAGAATCCTACATCAACAACATTCTCGAACGTGCTAATATGAGTACGTGCAAACCGTGCTCGACTCCCGTTGAAGCTGGCTCCAAACTTAGTGCTACAAACGGACCATTGCTTACGGATGGTACATTATACCGAAGCCTCGCCGGCGCCTTACAATATCTCACATTCACCCGGCCCAATATATCTTACGTAGTGCAACAAATTTGCTTATTCATGCACGCTCCTCGGGAACCACATTTTCAATATTTGAAGCAGGTCTTACGATACCTCAAGGGCACCATAAAAGACGGACTTCACATCACTCCCTATCGCTCCGTCAAACTCACCGCGTACTCCGATGCGGATTGGGGGGATGCCCAGATTCTAGACGATCCACCTCGGGCTACTGTGTCTTCCTCGGCGACAATTTAATATCGTGGTCCGCAAAACGTCAACCAACCGTATCTCGATCAAGCGCCGAAGCCGAATATCGAGGCGTTACGAATGTCGTTGCCGAAACAAGTTGGCTTCGCAACCTCTTACTCGAACTTTTCGTCCCAATCACCACGGCCACTATAGTATATTGTGACAACATCTCGGCCGTCTACCTCTCCGAAAATCCCGTCCAGCACCAACAGACGAAGCACGTGGAACTCGACATTCATTTCGTATGTGAAAAAGTTCGTTTTGGGACAGTTCGAGTACTTCATATCCCTGCAGATTACCAGTACGCAGACATATTCACTAAGGGGTTACCAAAGCCTCTGTTTGTTCGATTCAAGTCCAGTCTGCGCATCCGACCTTCTACAGCTCAGACTGCGGGGGTGTATTAGTTGTATATTAGCTGTAGTATATTTTGTATTTATTGTGATTACCCTATTTTAGTCAAGTAGATATTCCCTCCTCTAATTTAGGAATGATTGTTGTATTCTCTCCCTATTTGTAGAGGGTTCTCCCTCATTTGCTAATGAAGGAATTGACTTACAATTCCTTCTCAAGTCGGTTATAAGACTTCTCAACTATGAAACCATGCCAATCATTCTCATCCACAATTTCGTAACCTACACGTTCATTGCCAGCCACTGAATCATGACCCAAGAACTGTTGATTGTAAATCTTCGGAGCTCTCAAACTGGCGATACACCTTGACTATCGATCCCGTCATTTTTGTTTTCATCACCGCCTCACAATCCTGTCCGACCATCCGAACACCCTGTTCAACACCTGCTGCCACCAAGAGCACCGCCGGCAAAGAACAATCAGTTGCTCACGAGTTTTATTTGAGCCGTAAGCGAAGCTTCGCCGTTATCCTTTGCGTTCTGATTCGTTTGTGATACGAGGTACAAACCGAAACTCAAGTTCGTATATGGTTTTGTAAACTTCTGTTCTAGTTCGTAAACTTTCGGTGGTCATTAATGGGGTTACGTCGATAGGGATTTATTTTATGAAGAAGATGACTGGTAGCTGATTTTTATATAGATTCTGGTAGGGGTGAGCAAAAACCCGAAAAAACCGAACCGGAACCGAAAAAACCGATGAAACCGAACCGAAAAAAACCAAACCGCAAGAAAAACCGAAAAAAACGAACCGAAGATAATGGTTCGGTTTCGGTTTCATGTCTATTAAAAATCGAACCGAAAAACCGAACCCTTAGAAAAACCGAACCGAACCGAGGGGAAATAAGTGAATTAACATTTTAGGAGGGCACGGTATAAATCTTTAAACCTTAATTTATATTTAAAGTTAACACTTAACACTTAACTTTAAGATTTTTAGTAACCTTTGTTCTCTTAATTTATATTTTAAGTTAACATTTAATAGTTTACATCAAGATCTTTAGTTTTTTTTTTTTAAGAACGGAAGAGAATTTTATTAAACTAGCGAGAAGCTAGAGAAAAAAGAGAGACAGTAGTCCAAAAAACAAGAACAAAAGAAACAACCTAACAGAGATACAAAGGATTAATAATCCAACTTGACCAAACAATATCCGGGAGTTTTGCTCTATATTTCAGCCACGAGAACGCAGATACTTTTATCTCATCTACCACAGCCCTTGGATGAGTGTTTTTGTTTGTAAACTCCTTATCATTTCTCGCCAACCACAAGGACCACATTGTACATGAAGCAAGCACGAGAAGAACTTTCTGTTTGAGATAAATATAACGTCACTTCGTATTTTGCATGGTCACACGCTTCACGTAACTACTTTTATTTTTTTTTCTTTTTTTAAATAGTTGTGACGGTATTTGTTTTGTACTATTATTTATTTATCTTTTAAGATTAGACAATTAAAATTATATTAACAACATATTATAAAGAAAAATTTTAAAAAATAAAAAAACCGAAACCGAAAAAAACCGAACCGAAAAAACCGAAACCGAATGGTTTTTTTTCTTAGGAACCGAAAACTCCGGTTTCGGTTCGGTTAGAGCCAAAAACCAAACCGAACCGAACCGAACCGTGCCCACCCCTAGATTCTGGCTAAGTTAAAATCAACAAATTATAAACTTTTTCACGATGGTCAGTTCATAGTGTGGTAACAGTCAGGTTGCGGGTTCAATACCCATCCGCGACTGTTTTCCATTTTTTTTGGGCAACCTGGTTTCTTTACATATCAAAGCAAAGGCATGGTACATGGAATGTTCCATTTAAATTGATTTAGGATTGTTTAACAAAAAATCAAGCCCTTAGTTCAGTTGGTTCAGACTTGGAATAGTAAGCCGGAGGTCGCGAGTTCCATTCTAGTCACCAACCTTTAATTTTTTTTTTTAAATATATGTGAATCCCATTCCAAATTCACTTGCTCTAGATCCATGTCGAACACGTTAAAGAACTCCCCATTGCTCCGAATTTCATACACATCGATCAAACACATTTTCTAAATTATCAACAACAAAACTCTTTAAAAATCTTGTCGCCAAACATTATCGTTCAATTATATATTTATTTAGTTTTCACTCGTTTGATAAATTGATCAATTTGATATGTTATTTATCATTTTGTTAAAGATCTCGATATGTGTGTGTATATATTTGTGGAATATATTTTATATATTTAATCATGTGTATTTTTTGGAAATACCACCGGACATCAGAACGATGTTTCTAATCATTTGAATATTTATTACTTGAATAAACAACTGTGAGGATTAATATGAGTAATCGTCGTGTCACTTGTCTGTCTTGAAAATTGGCACGCCTTTCTAGTCTAATAGCACAATGGTCAAATCACCGTCGTCTACGTTGTGTCGTTCATATCTTAGACACACACTTATAATTATATGTTATTTAGGTGATTGTTAGAGATTCACCGGGTTTGTGACGTTTAACTTGTTGTGCACCCTAAGGTGAGTTTCACGTCCCCTTTCTTTTACGTATTTTCCTGTTGGGGGAGAAGACATGCAAACACAAACAGTATGAGGTTTTGTATTTCTTTCATATCACCTGATTACTATAGCGCACGTACAAACATACCATGAAAAGTCCTTACATTTTCGTACCGTTAGTATATGGGGATAGCAAGGAATTATTGAGTAGTACTACTGGGTCTGACAAACCCCGCCCGAGTTAGTCGCTCTAACTTGACTAGAGGTCAAACGGGTGTAATGATTGTCCTAAATAGTTTGCCATTGCTTGGTAAGCGTGGCGGAAGGCATACAAACATACAAACAGTCAGCTTCGGTGACAAAACCTATAGTATCTGGTATATAGTCTAGCTAGCTATGAATATGATTAAGTATACACTACTTTTCGAACGTACAAACAATTTTATGTTTCCAAATTTACAAACATTTTCATCGATGCGAACAAACATTCAAACATATACTTACATATCAAACCTGTGAATTCACCAACCATTGTGTTGACACGTTTTAGCATGTTTTCTCAGGTCGCTAAGGTCCTTGCACGGCTAGGACGCATCATAAGACAATTAGGTCTTCATGAAACTATTTCAAGCATTTTAACATCATTCTGCTTGCATGGTTTTGCTCTAGGCGCCTTGTTTTGCGCATGTCATTTGATTTATTTTAATTTAACGCTTCCGCATAACTAAACATATTTTTTTCTTCTCAAAGGGTTGATTAAACCCGAACTAGTTTTCCAAACTCATTTAGAGGTCCTTCGGTATGGCTAATGACTTCGGTCTTGGTTTGTCTCTCGCCTCATGAAAAGATCTCGTAAGCGGATTTTGAGGGTTTGACAGACCGCCGTGGCATGAAACCAAATTGGTTCCCTGTGACATGTGTTTCTCGTCTTACTATGTTCTCGATAACTCTTTCCCATGACTTCATAGTGTGGCTTGGCAATTTTAAACCCATGTAGTTCTCGTGACACTGAGCATCACATTTGTTCTTGTAGAGCAGGACTGCGACACTAGTCCTCCACTGTTCCAGTATTCTCCCGAATTTGAAGATAGTGTTAAACATGGTAGTGAGCCACTGAACTCCATCATCCCCTAAACATTTCCACCTTAATAGGAATGTTGTCAGGATCAACGGCCCTTGCCCTTCTCATCTTCCTAAGCGCAGTCTTCACCTCCTCATGCGTGATAATACGACATTAAGAATTAAATTGGTGTCGCCTTTGTGACTGTGTGTAAACACCTTCATCAATGTGTGTCCTTCCGCCGTTGAAGAGACTGTTGAAGTAGTTTTGTCATCTCACCTTGATGCCATGCTCCTCAACTAAAACACAACCATCATCACCTTTCATAAACTTGACAACACCAAGATCTTGTCTCCCGTGCTCACTAAATGAAAGTTGATACTAATGATAAATATTTTACTTCTAGTCTCACGGATGAGGAAACACCAAATATAAATTGCTACTAATGGTAACCTTTCTAACAACCAGACTTGTATGTGCGTACAATCAGGTTTTGAATCCAACGATCAATTTCAGTATGCAACTTGAGTTTGCTTCATTTTGTTTAACAAACAAATCTATCCTCACCAAGACTGTATTAATTAAGAACTACTTAATATTTATTATTGTTATGTCTAAAAAGAGTACATTATCATCAAAGGCAAACTAAAGGATAAAACAGGATCTTCTAAATGGACGAGGCATTTGATTGAAGATAAAAACACTTAAGCAACAAAAGTCCATGTGTTCTTTCTATATAGCAGAACATACATCCTCCTACTTAATACTACTATTCCATGACAATAACAATCATGGCAACATGTCCAATTTCTAAAGTACTAGTTTATGCTACTAAGATGAAAATGACTACAAAGCAACTTTCATTTAGAAGATCTTCAACTCAACAACCAATCTCAATCATCATCTTCCTCCTACAAAACAACGACAAATAAGCCACAAAATTCAATAAGAAAACGGTGGTATGTTTTTAAGAAAATATATTAGCGACGGTGAGCTTGCTAGCATCAAATAAATAAATGCCAACTAACATATAAATAAAAGCCCTGTTAACTTAAACAAGGCAATCTAAATATTGAAAAGCAAGCACACCTCGTCACTACCATCTTCTTCCTCGTCATCGTTGACCTCAGACTTAGATTTGTCAGACTCTTCCTCTTCACCACCAGCATCCTGATTTTTTAACAAAATTAAAAAAAAAATTGTTAAGAATAGATAAGAGAAATATATAATAAGTAGCTTATGACCTGAAACAGCAATCACCTTTTTTTTGTTGTACGCAGCAAGGGTTTTCTCATATTCCTTCTTTCTTTTGTCAGCTTTAGCAACAAATGGTGCCTTGTCCTGTATTTTTGCACATTATTTATAATTACAATTTCAAGTTTGTAATAACTTTGATTGTTTGCAACTTACAGAATCCGACATTGATTTCCATTTTGCTCCACCGGCTTTGCCAACCTATTATTGTTTGTATGTATGTTCATAATATACAGATAATCAATCATTTGCATATGGGAAACTGTTTCAAATTGAGCAAATACAAGTTGTACTTACAGCGGCAACTGATTTATTTTCAGGGTTATCTTCCTTAAACTGCTTCCTAAAGTCTTCCCTTCAGATTAAAAAATCACAATGAATCAGCACGCGATTTTTTAAAAGTAAACTACAGATCTGCTGCTTAACAAAAGGTAGGTGTATTACATGAAAACAAAAAATGCGCTTGCTGGTCTCTTAGGCTTGTTAGGATCCTTGGCAGATTTTGCCGCCTTAGAAGCAGGTTTCTTCACTGTCAGCCTATTTTCAAACAAACGTATTAGTTTTGAGAAATCAAAACTGTAATGTCGTAGGCAAAGCTGAACAATATGATCGAACTAACAAAATATATAACATGAATATGCTAATTAAATCTACTTAAGCATGTAACTATTAACACAGATCCAAAGTATCAATTTATCAGATATTATTACTCAAAAGCATAATCTCATAGAAAAAAATGGATGAAAGATCAGTAAACAAGTCGATACTGAAAGGAAGAACAAATCAGACTATCGGGAAACATAATTCATTCAACAAAATAGAGCAAAACATACTTGCTATCAGCTTTTTTCGTCGATTTGGCTCCTTTCATTGTCGGATACTGAAGTCGGGGAAGAGATACATCCAAATCAATACAGAGATGAAAAGTATAACGCAAAATTGATAAGGAAAACAGAGAAGACGTACCGCTGAAAATTAGAATTTAGGGTTTCTTCGTAGGCGATAGATGAAGAGAAATTAGGTCGGGAAGCGAGTGAATTTATATAAGGTGGATTTGGGCGGGATTCAGAAAAGGTGTTTTCATTTTATTTTTACGAAAGAATTTTGGGTTCCCGCTCTTTTTGGGCCCATTCGGAAGTCGTTTGCATTTTCCCTCTCAAAACTTAACTCTCAATGTGTAGGTTAATTTTACCATTTTAAATGGTTAATAATTTACTGCTATATTACAACCTAAAAAAAATAACATAGTCTTGTTAAATTATTCCTTAACCTATGTTTTACATTTTTTAAATTAAACCTTAATTAAATGTCAAAGTAAGCTCTTAATTACCTAAGTCCATGTTAAGGTTGTGTGTAATGGAGCGTTTTACTTCGTGATGGCGCCCCTCATAGCGTCCCTACACCGCCCCCTTGGGCACTGTGAGGGCAAATTTCGTACTAGGCACTATGCTCAAAACGCTCGGCCCCTTCCTCCTTTCCAATTTTTGGACCGTTGAACGGTCATTTAAACAGTCAAATTCTTTTTTTAATTAATTTATTATCTATAAATACCACACATTTTATACAATTTAAACACACATCGCTCATTCATGTTCTATATTCCCCAGTCTCGCTCCTAAAGTAGTGGAGATTGTGGTCTCCAGTTTTGGTCGGTCTTTTGGTTAGTCATATTGTGATCCTCAAATCTGGTTACTCACCTCACGTTGAAAGCCCCTAGGTTATTTTGTGCCAAACTATCTAGTGTCCATGTCTCGCTGTCTCAATCTCCGATACATTTACCGAAAACTCGATTGTTTGTTGTGTGAATAGGTTGTTCTCTGTAGACAATCAATACTCTCTCAAGGTATTAAAGATGTGGCGGTTAGTTGTGGTACACCCTATATATAAGCATTGGCAATGCCTTAAGGGTGGACTGGGAGTCGGACCCAGGGTTGTATCTTTGGTTGTTTGGGTGTCTCGAGCCTATGGTATCAAAAGCTATGACAAGTTCCGTACCGTCGGTTCTAATTTAGCCTTCGCAGTTAGGTGAAAATCGGTGTCGACGCGAATGATTCATTAATCAAAAATGTATTCCCTTTTTCTGTGAAATCTTTTATGCCGCCCCTATACTCTTGTCTCAGGAAATCAAAATGTATTTTATTTTGGGAAAATCTTTCATACCATTTTATCTAAACAATTAAGTCTCTACTAACTTCAGACGAAATTTCCTAAAGTAGGGGTGATGTGCCTAAAAATATACATGTTTTATAAAAAAAATATCCCTCGTGTATTGGGTAAAATTTGACTAACTATCACAAAGAAACAGTGTTTTTGTCTTCTTTGTAGTTTTTTAGTAACTACTAAGCCAACATCACAAAAGGAACGAATGATGCAAGAAAAACAGAAGATTTTGTGAAAGTTGAAGCTTAGCACGCCCCGTGCCTGACCCAACAAGCCTCGTGCCCAATCCAGCAAAGAACCGTTCGTACAAGAAGATTTTGTAATTGGCCTTCTGACACAACACGGCCCGTGCCAGGCTTGGCATGACCCGTGCTTCTGCACACAAAGATTTGTGAATCAAGCGTCTGACATTGCACGCCCCTGTGTCTAAAGAGCACACCCCCGTGTTACCTGACACCAACCTTCTGACATGGCACGGCCCATGCCCGAGAAGACACGGCTTGTGCCGCCTGAACCAACACGCCACGTGCTGTCAGAAGCACGCCCCATGTCGTGTCAGAAGTTTGGCTATATAAGGAGAGGCCGACCATTCTTCCAATCTGCTCAATTCTTCCCTCCCCTTGTCTCTAGTTAGTTTATCTTTTCGGTTATGAGACACTTGTTTTAGTGTTCTTGCGTCTACTCGTCAAAGATTGTAAGAACTATAACTTTTGGTGATAATAAATTTTTATTTGTCTATGAATCTTTCATATCTCTTAAGCAATCTTTAGACTAACATTTGTATGCCTCAATCTTACAAGTGTTAGTCAAATTCTTACACTCATTTGTCTTTGGTGGGTTGGCATACTGTTTTTATAAACTTGTTTTAAGGTGTGTCTAATGACTTTATAAAAACCCTTTTTATTGAAAGTTTATTACTGATTTTCTGAACCAAACATGCTCTTCGAATCACAGACCATTTGGGGAGTCGAAATCTCAAAGGCCGGACTTGTGACACCCGGTCGGGGGACGATGCATGATCCGAAAGGTGACTCGCGCCCCATGCTACATGATACGATCGAGGTCCTTATGTCTATGTAAGCAAACTCGGCTGACCACGCAGGTGCGGGCTGAAACTATTTGGTTGGGAATGAGGGTTGGTAATATTTTGTTACTTCACGGAAACCAAGATGGTACGTGTTTGTGAACTTGGCTCTGGTTACGTCGGACGTACACATGCAGAGAGCTAGGTACGAATGAAACGGACTAAAGTCCTTTAAAAATGTCATTTTTATAATAAAATAATATGGCACACAGGGTTGTTCCTCTGCTGGTTCATGACGGCGTGTCAAGTACGGTAAGTTTCCAGTTTGAGGGACCCCGTAAGTAAGTGTTATTATACCACTTTGTTTGTTTATCAGCAGCACCTTCCCATGGCGTTCGTACTCCTTGTAGACGGTTGATCGTGGAGATGGTGAATCATCTTAAGATTCCGAAAGGTGGTTGATCTCCTGCTGGTAAACAATCTTAAAACAAAGTTATAATTACGGGGTACCAACTTTACCACTGACAAGTCCCTTAAATGATATTATCTGTGACTGAGTAGACCAAAGCACGCCTTATTAGTGTAATTTAGTTTAGTTTAATTAATTTTACTTTTTACTTACCTATTCACTTGAAGATTGCTCAGGTTAGACGTCAACAACGATGAAGTATCAAGACCCCTCCTTTTCCTTTGTGTCTTTGATCGACCCCGATTCAACTTACCACTATGATACTGTCCACGATGGGTGCACTTGCCCGTGAATGTGTTGAAATAGTAGTTGTTAGTAAATCAGGTTTTATAAATTTAAAAACTTCAAATGCTAAAAAGGTGTCAAAAAATAAGGCTATATTTTATATATACACCACATCACGTCAAGCTTTTTGGCGCCATTTCCAAGGACACAAAACGAGGATTTTGAGAGAAATATGAGTTGGCGGCCTAATCTTTTTATATTTGTACCATAATTTTTCTTCAACTTATTTTCTTAAAAACCTAGATCTCTACCACTTGGTATTTTTCTAGAAATTTTGAAGACTTTAATTTTCTTTTCTATTATAGAATATACATCAGCACTAGGTAGTGTCTTGATCACAAACCACTTAGACTGATTTTCCTTTTACTGTATTATCTTACTTTGGTTACTACTGATTCTTGTTTATCTTTTTGTGCTCAACAACCAGACGTAGTAGAACCACTCCCTGAACCAAAAAGATTTCTACACAGCAGACTCCGATCTCATTCCAAAACTGTTGTTAAAGTCATCCACAAGCCAATCCCAATGGCTCTCGAGCGGACCGTCATGGACTACCTAAGGCCAAATGGAGACAATTTTGGTGCAGCTATCGCTCCTCCTGGTGTCGATGCTAACAACTTTGAAATTCGACCACAGTTGGTGCAGATGCTCCAAAATTCTGCTACTTTTCACGGTCTGCCTGAGGAAGATCCTCATTCTCACATCACAAACTTCCTTGAGGTTCGTGAGACTTTCAAGTCTAACGGAGCCTCTCATGACGCCGTTAGACTTCACATGTTTCCTTTCTCACTCAAGGACCGCACAAAAACATGGCTGAACAATCTCCCCAACGGTTCTATCACCACTTAGGAAGAACTTGTTCAGAAGTTTTTTTACAAGTACTTTCCACCTGCCAAGACAGCCAAACTCCTAACTACAATCAACTCTTACACTCAAGAAGATGGAGAATCGATGTGTGACACGTGGGAGCGCTTCAAAGAACTCTTGAGGAAATACCCTCACCATGGTGCGTAATCTGGCAGTAAGTCTCCATATTTTACAATGGTTTGCATCCGCAAACCCACTAGATTCACGACTCCAACCCTAGTGGCATTATAGGGAATGGAAATCCTGAGGAAGTCTTCTATAAAATCGAAGACATTGCACAGACCAGCTTTCAGTGGCACACTTCTCGCAGTGCCAAAGCAAAAGCTCTAGGTATGCACTCTCTAGATGAAGCCACGACCCTCAAAGCTCAAACTGAGGCCTTGACTTCTAAAGTCAAGAATATAGAGACTTGCAAATCTGCAGAAGTTGCTCCGCGGTGCGAAGGGTGTGGATGCCCACATGAAAATTGGAGTTGTATGATGGATGGTAAGCCCAAAGATGTCAACTTTGTGCAGAACCAACCCTGCCAACAATATAACAACAGTTCTGAGTGGAGGAACAATCAGAACTCTAGGTGGAAGAACAACGGGAACAGTCAGCAACCAGGTAACCACCAAAACTTCACGCAACAGCCGCGACAAAACAACAACTACCAAGGCAGCAGTTCATCTGACGGACTCACTCGCCTTGAAGAATCCATATCCCGAATGTTCGCAGAAGCTGAGAGGAAGATGGAGGAGAAGTTCAGAAGCAATGACGTTGAACTTCGAAACAATCGAGCCTCTATCAAGACACTTGAGAAGTAACTCGGTCAAATAGCAAAAACGGTAGGTGAAAGAGCCCCAGGTTTTCTTCCTAGCAACACAGAAACCAAACCCAAAGCGATGGTCAATGCTATCACACTCTGTAGCCGAAGGGTTGGACCAGAGGAAGTTGTTCTAAGCTCAATAACACCAACCCCACCTTCTAAAAAACAAACTGAAGCACCTATTCCTGTAGCTGTAGAAGAAGTCATGAAGAGTCCAAAGGTTCCTTACTCCAGCAGGCTTAACAAAGCAAAGAATGAGGAACAGTTTGGTAAGTTCATGAGCCTTCTAAGACAACTACATATTAACTTACCTTTTGTTGAAGTTCTTTCACAGATGCCGAAGTACACAAAATACATGAAAGACTTCCTGACTAATGCAAGTTCGTGGAACTCAACTATGTTAGCCTAGGGGAAGAATGCTCTGCCATTCTCTCAAACACCATTCCCCGAAAGCAACTAGACCCTGGAAGCTTCACACTACCTTGTGTAGTAGGTGATATTGAGGTTTCAAATGCACTTGCTAACTTGAGGGCCAGCATAAACCTTATGCCATCCTCCATGTTCAACAAACTGAACCTCGGTAGACCCACTCCCACCAGGATGAGCATTCAAATTGTAGACCGGTCAGTGAAGTACCCTTCAGGTATCGCTGAGAACCTCTTAGTCCGGGTAGGAAAGTTCGTTTATCCTGCAGACTTTGTTATCTTGGACATGGAAGAAGACAAGGAGGTACCCCTTATCCTTGGAAGATCATTCCTTGCAACAACACAAGCAGTGGTAGACATGAGCAGTGGCGCGCTAATGATCAAGTTCAGTGACTATGAAGCAACTTTCGACGTAGGTAAGAAAATGGATAGTACCTTACAGGTGGTGGACAGTATCGAGTCAGGCCTAGAGTTCGCATACCAAAGAATGGAGGAATCCTCTCCCCCACTATCACTCTTCTAGACCAGGACTGCAAGTCTAGCCAGCAAACCTATACACTAAACGTGGCGCGTCATGGCGGCTTACCATGGAAGTCTAAAGTAAAAGCATAAAGAACAGGACAAATTTCAAAGAACACATCACCAGGACGGTCAGAATTCCGCCCCTTCCTTTTATTTTAACTTTTATTTTTAGATATCTATCTTAGTTTATTTAGTTTTTTTTAGTACTAGTAGTTTAGTTACTGGTACTAGAGATCGAGGTTCGCCTAGTGTAAGTTCTAAGCTCAGACTAGTAGGAAATATTCCTATTGAGACGCAGGCAGATTTACCGGATCTTTGGTACAAGTATTTCATAGTTTAACTTAGTAGTGTAGGTAATAAATAAATAAGACAACTGAGGAAAAGACAAGCAAGAGCTAGAAGCGTCGGGCCAAGGCAATGCAACCTCAAAGACAGAATCCATATTTGAACAGTTAGTCGATGACAATTTTCTTACCCTTAAACTATTTAAATCACACTGTTGCTTTTATTTTGTGCTAGCAGAAGCACATTGAGGGCAATGTGCAATTTAAGTGTGGGGACGGGATTGTCAACTTTAGCCGGAAATACGCAACAATAAACTTTTGCTCCACCCGCAAAAATTTTTATAAGCAAAAATTTGTCTTCTGAAAAGGCCAATAAAACTTGTTTATGGACCAAAATCGTCTGAATAAAAGCAATGTTTTCCAAACTGGAAAAGATTCGAACCATTTAAAGTTCAATGGATACATTTTGGGTACAGTAAACCGAACCCAAAGATTATTTTTATACAACTGGTACTTAAAACCCCTTTTCCCCACATTTTAATGAGTGTTCGAGCCTAACCCTGTAAATATCTAACACGCTCATACTCCACAAAAATAGTGAGAAACCAGGTGAATCATTCAAACAAGACTTGGTAAGGGTATACAGTCCAAGATGGACAAAGTCGAAAAACATGTTTTCATATGATTGAGGCCCCTAGGATAAACCCCTCTTCTCTCTTTCACCCCAAAAAATTTCTTTACCACCTAACAAAATATCCCCTAGTAGCCCCTTTGAGCCTAAACCTTTCATTCTTTAACCCACAAATTTATTTGCATAAACCCCTTCCCCCCCCCCCCTAACATCCTTTTTCGCACCAAACCTTTTTGGCGCACTTTTACAACCCTTTATTATCGCAATAGCAAAAGATTTTCTAGGAAAAAGCTTTTCAAAAGTAAATGGCTCGTTATCATCAGGATACGATATCATCTACCCGGACTATTGCTGTAGAAATTTGTCCGATGCATGAAGACGTCTATACTGGTATGTATGTTACTTGTCTAAAATAAATAAATAAATAAATAAATTTCGTTGTTCTGGAAATAAAAGAGCAAAAGCTCTTAGTTAATTTCACTATCTCTGGCCACAAAAACCTCAAGAAAAACTTATCTAAAAAAATCTAATGCTTTTGCAATTTTAAACCCTCTTCTACCAAACCTCTAAACCTTAGCCCTAGCCTACCCTCAAAAACCCGTAAGCCCTCACGATGAAAGCATGGATCTCGGTGAGATCTATGGCGGATTGATCCCTTCACAAGCCTATGACCCTTGTCGGATCTCACCTTGGTATGAGTGATCCCTCAAATTCTGTACATATACTAATCCGAGTGTCGAGTGATCCCTTGTCACGTGTACATAGTTGTATAAATCTAAACTTTGCAGTAAGTCGACTGTCACACTAAATACTTCAATTAAACAAAGAACAAATGGATTTCGAATCGAAGTAATTGGGAGACATGTTTTTATCCAGGCAATTGGTCCATGACACGAAAATGGTCAAAATTAGAACGGCGAACGACGGCTATTTTCTAAGTTTACTTGAGGGCAAGCAAAAGTCTAAGTGTGGGGATGTTTGATGTGCCTAAAAATATACATGTTTTATAAAAAAAATATCCCTCGCATATTGGGTAAAATTTGACTAACTATCATAAAGAAACAGTGTTTTTGTATTCTTTATAGTTTTTTCAGGTTCTACTAAGCCAAAATCACAAAAGGAATGAATAATGCAAGAAAAACAGATGACTTTGTGAAAGTTGAAGCTTAGCACGCCATGTGCCTGACCCAGCACGCACCGTGCCCTATACAACAAAGAATCGTTCGTACAAGAATATTTTAAAATCGACATTCTGACACAACACGACCCGTGCCAGGCTTGGCACGGCCCGTGCTTCTGCACACAAAGATTTGTGAATCAAGCGTCTGACATGGCACGCCCCCGTGTCCAAAGAGCACGCCCCCGTGTTACCTGACACCAAAGATTCAAGATCAACATTCTGACATAGCACGACCCATGCCCGAGAAGACACAACCCATGCCACCTAAACCAACACGCCCTGTGCTGTTAGAAGCACGCCCCGTGCCGTGTCACAAGTTTGGCTATATAAGGAGATGCCGACCATTCTTCCAAACCACTCAATTCTTCCCTCCCCTTGTCTCTAGTTTAGTTTTTCTTTTCGGTTCTGAGCCACTTGTTTTAGTGTTCTTGCGTCTATTTGTCAATGATTGTAAGAACTATAACTTTTCGTGATTATGAATTGTTATTTGTCTATGAATCTTTCATATCTCTTAAGCAAATCTTTAGACTAACATTTGTAAGCCTCAATCTTACAAGTGTTCGTCAAATTCTTACACTCATTTGGGATGAAAAGTCTTTGGTGGATTGGCATACTATTTTTATGAACTTGTTTTAAGGTGTGTCTAATGACTTTATAAAAACCCTTTTTATTGAAAGTTTATTACTAATTTTCTGAACCAAACATGCCCTTCGTATCACAGACCATTTGGGGAGTCGAAATCTCAAAGGCCGGACTTGTGACACCCGGTCAGGGGACGATGCATGATCCGAAAGGTGACTCGCGCCCCATGCTACATGATACGATCGAGGTCCTTATGTCTATGTAAGCAAACTCGGCTGACCACGCAGGTGCGGGCTGAAAGTATTTGGTTGGGAATGAGGGTTGGTAATATTTTGTCACTTCACGGAAACCGAGATGGTACGTGTTTGTGAACTTGGCTCTGGTTACGTTGGACGTACACATGCGGAGATCTAGGTACGAATGAAACGGACTAAAGTCCCTTAAAAAGGTCATTTTTATAATAAAATTATATGGCACCCAGGGGTGTTCTCCTGCAGGTTCATGACGGCATGTCAAGTACCGTAAGTTGCCGGTTTGAGGGACCCCGTATGTAAGTGTCATTATACCACTTTATTTGTTTAGCAGCGGCACATTCCCACGACGTTTATACTCCTCGTAGACGGTTGATCGTGGAGATGGTGAATCATCCTAAGATTCCCAAAGGTGGTTTATCTTCCGCAGGTAAACAATCTTAAAACAAAGTTATAATTACGGGGTACCAGCTTCAGCACTGACAAGTACCCCAAATTATATTATATGCGACTGAGTAGACTAAAGCACGCCTTTATAGTGTAATTTAGTTTAGTTTAATTATTTTAACATTTTACTTAATCTTCACTTGAAGATTGGTCAGGTTAGACGTGAACAACGATGAAGTATCAAGAGCCCTCCTTTTCCTTTGTGTCTTTGATCGACCCTGATTCAACTTACCACTACTATATTGTGCACGATGGGTGTACTTGCCCATTAATGTGTGAAATAGTAGTTGTCAGTAAATCAGGTTTTATAAAATTAAAAGCTTCAAATGCTAAAAAGGTGTCACAAAATAACATTTTTTTTATATATACACCACAACACGTCAAGGGGAGACTGTAACATCTCTTATAAACAGTCTTGACAAATCCGACCCGTTTGAACGTTTCAACCATTTATGATTTTCGGTCAACAATAACCGGGAGTATTTTAAATATTTACAAAACTTGTGTTTTGAATAATGTTTTTATGACCCATAATCGTTTTCCAATGAAAGATATTCAATTGATAAGTTGTTGGAACAATTAGGTTACTCGAAACAAAAATAAAGTAACTTGCGGTTTTTACGCGATTTCGGTACGCGATTCGTCTTTTACCGGGAAATCCTGTATTCGGTCTTATTGTTTAAGTTTGAGTATTTGATGAGCCACATATGTGTACATCATATCTCGAGTAATTACGTACAAAGTTGATTCACGAAACGTTGGTGATTAACCCAAAGGTGATACTGTTGGGTTTTACAGTGGGTATCCGGGTTGCCCATTAAAATTTATTACCAACTAAATATGCGGGATAATAACTTTGCCTCGTTGCATGAGAACGCAACCAAGACCTTGGTTCGATGCATCGCAATAGACGACACAATCGTCGTTACCATCAGGAAGAGTTAAGATAGGAGCATCACATAACATTTGTTTAAGTGTTTGAAATGCTTGATCCTGCTTAGGACCCCACTCGTAGGGTTTGCCTTTATGGGTTAAGGCAGTGAGTGGTAAAGCAATCCTGGAGAAATTAGAAATGATACTCCGGTAGTAGCCTGCTAGACTAAGAAAAGAACGAATTTCGGTAGGAGTAGTAGGAATACTCCAATTTTTAACAGTTCCGATCTTAGCAGGATCTACATGGATACCCTTGTCATTGACGATGTGTCCCAAAAATTAAACTTCCTTAAGCCAAAATTCACATTTCAAGAATTTAGCGTATAGTTGTTCTTTCTTTAAGAGTTCTAAAATTTGACGTAGGTGTTGCTCGTGATCAGACTTTGATTTGGAGTAAACTAAGAGGTCGTCAATGAAGACAATCATAAATTTATCCAAGTAGGGCTTGCAAACGCGATTCATCAGATCCATGAATACCGCAGGTGCGTTTGTTAAGCCAAAAGGCATAATTGTGAATTCGAAGTGACCATACCTTGTTCGAAAGGCGGTCTTTGGAATATCATCGTCGTGAACTCGAAGCTGATGATATCCAAAACGAAGATCGATTTCGGAGAAACAATTGGCACCTTGAAGTTGATCAAAGAGATCGTCGATTCTCGGTAAAGGGTATCGATTCTTAATGGTGAGCTTGTTGAGCTCACGATAGTCGATGAACATTCGAAATGATCCATCCTTCTTCTTCACGAATAAAACAGGTGCTCCCCAAGGTGAGAAACTTGGGCGAATAAAGCCTTTTTCGGAAAGATCTTGGAGCTGATTAGAAAACTCTTGCATTTCAGAAGGTGCGAGGCGATATGGAGACTTAGCCACTGGATTTGCACCGGGTACGAGATCTATGCGGAAATCAATTTGGCGAATAGGGGGAAGGCCGGATACATTCTCAGGAAAAACTTCTGGAAAATCCCGAACGATGGGAATGTCTTGTATCTTCTTCTCCTCAACATCTGTCTTCACAATATGGGCCAAGAATGCCACGTAATCCTTGCGTAAGTACTTACGGGCTTTGGTGCATGACATGAGTTTAAGTCCTTTAGATGGTTTGTCGCCATAGACAACCAAAACCTGACCATCTGCATGAGGAATTTGAATAGCCTTCTTGAAACAGGCGATTTCAGCATGATTCAGAGTTAGCCAATCCATGCCTACTATGATGTCAAAACTATCCAGTTTCATGGGTATGAGGTCGATAGAGAGATGACGCTCATTAAAGTCAAGTGTGTAATTACGAATAATAGAGTTAATGGTGATGGTTTTCCATCCGCCACTTCAACCATAGCAGGTTTCTCTAATGTGGATCGAGGGGTAGCAAGTAAGGGCTCGAAGTCAATAGAAACAAAACTCTTATCGGCACCAGTATCAAATAAAAAATCGAGGCATAATGGTTATTGAAAAGAAACGTACCGTGACCACTCCGTTGTTGGCCTGGGCTTGATTAGCATTGATGTTGAATACACGACCACTTGCACCCTGGTTGATTGGGTTGGCTTGAGCGTTGTTCACGATTGTCAACATGGGACATGTGTTGCGAAAATGCGTAGGGTCACCACACTGGAAGCAAGCAGGCCTATTGGGTGGTGGTGGAGCATTGGGTAGAGCAATGGGTCGGACAAAGGGTTGTTGGGCTTGAGGTCGAATGGGTTGTCGACAAGTGTTGGTATGATGGCCAAAACGACCACAGTTTAGGCATTGGCGACATGGGGTAGCCGCAAGATGATAGTAATTGCAGGTGTTACACTGAGGTAAAGGTCCAGCATAAGGCTTCTTAAAAGGCTGGGTAAAAGGAGCAACCTGGGCTATGGGTGTAGCTGGTGTGATGATAGCATAGTTTCGGTGGTTAGCTTTCCATTTCTTCTTGTTAGCAGCAGATGACTCAGCCTTAACATCTTTAGGTGTATCGGTTAAGGATTTATCAGATGATTTCTTAGCGCCCTTTCGGAATAGGGTCCCTGCTTCTACGTGATCATCAGTAAAGATTGCACCTAGACGCATAGCCTCTGCGAGTGTCTCCGGGTTTCTACCCCATATTGTGTCTCAAATTTGAATTGGGATACCCTTAATGTACTGGCTCAAGAAATAGGTTCAACCAAATGAGGAGCCAAATAACTTAGCTGTTTGAAACGAGTGTTGTAAGCTAAGTTTTCTCCGCTATCTTGCTTCAGTCCCCAAAACTCAACCTCGAGTTTCATGATCTCGCTATGAGGGCAGAACTCACGGTTCTTGAGTTCCTTGACTTCGTTCCAAGATAAGGCCATGGCAGCATCCAAACCCCGAGTGTGTTTTTCGCTGTTCCACCAGGTGAGTGCGTCTTTTTAGAAGACACTAGTAGCATGACAAACCTTCAAATTCTCAGGGAAGTGGCTGTTGAGAAAAGTGTTGTCCATGCTCTCGTACCATTGGAACAGGCCAGTAGCTCCTTCATTCCCGTTGAAAATTGGTGGATTACAAGAGTTTAAGTGTTTGAAGGTGCAGTGAGGAGGATTAGTGCCAGCTTGGTTATTCTGATTAGTGTTGAGGTTCTGTTGGAGCTTAACCATCATATTTGGGATGACTTTAGCCATTTTCTTGGCTATTTGAGTTGCCATCTTGCGTCCAGAATTTCCAGAACGATGACCCTTAAAATGCACAGACATGCTGAAGCGAAGTGAAAGAGATTGTGAGGCAAATGATGAAAATGGTTTGATAGGTGATAGGCATGGAAGAAAATATGAAAATCATGAAACATATGTTGAAATCATTGTAAATCGGTGGAATAAAATATGAAACAGGAAAAGTAAATCATGTTGAATTGCAAAATGAACATAGCATTGAGTGGTAACCATTTAAAACGCTCACCTTGACTTATCAAAGTTATTTTAGTTCGTGTGACGTTTGGTATGACATGCTTTGGCCTAATAGGTAAGACACTCTCACTAAGAGTTCCGAGATCGGCGCACAGCCCCAACCAACGGAGGAATTTACGTCGGGGCATAATGATTGTCCAAATGCTCATGACACTAATTAAAGTCTCAATAATTTATCATTACCAAATTCCAATTCAAACAGGAGGTTCAAAAACACATAACATAACATAAAGATAAAGTCTTAATTGATTTAACTAGGTACAAAGCATCCTAGATGTAGGATCAATCAAGTATGGCTCAAACCGCATTTCCTGTAACATGTATAAAGATAGAGAGTGTCAACTAAAAATAGTTGGTGAGTAAACATAGGGTTAAGATACATATAGTAGTTTGTAAGCGATTCAAATGTCTGATGTAAACTCAAGCATGTATTAATAAACTAATATTGAATTTGCATAATCAAACCTTGATGACTTGTACCATAACCTGAATGCTGTCTATACAGTCAAATTCAGGTCATAGCTAATTATGATAGGTTTCAATCCCCCAAATGCCGTCTATACAGTCAAATATAGGTGGGTTGTCAGCCAATAGATCCATCATTGTTACCGTAGGCTTGTTGTTAATGATTACACTTGAAAGTTGAATTTTACATAAAAACACCATAGTCTAACATATAGCATGTACTCACACATAGACAATGAAATGAAATCGCATGGTTTGTAAATGAATAAAGATTTGATATTTGAATATGTATACATATCACATCCCAAAACTTGAAAACGAAAGGGGATATGAATACTCACATGATCAATAAGTGAAATATGAAAATAGTCCGAGTGATATGAAGATGACCTATCCGTGTCCTAAATTATATAAAGACACTTTAAGGTTGACTAATATGGGTCAAGTAGGTAAGTCAACCATATAGACTAGTCGAGTCTAGTTACGTGAGTTAACCCGTTTAACTATTGGTGATAATTATTTGTGTTTGATATATGTATATTTATTCTACGAAAATAAATATATTCTACGAAAATAAATATAAGTGTATTTGAATATTCAAGTAAACGTGCTCTAGATTTACAAGTTATATTTCGAATGAGTTGGATAAATAATATTTTTGTCTCTGGTTGTGTCCGTTTAAAATGCAAGGAATATATATATATATATATATATATATATATATATATATATATATATATATAGGGTGAGGTTCATTGTAGACACTTTCGCATGTGAAATCGCTCTTTTTCACATGTGAAAGTTTCTGATTAATGAGAAAAAAGAAAAAAAGAAAAAATAAAATTAATCACAACCATTAGATCAAGAGATCTAATGGTGAAATAAGGTGTCTACCTGTCTACACTTATAAGGGTGTCTACAATGAACTTTTCACTATATATATATATATATATATATATATATATATATATATATATATATATAACAAAAGAAATATATATAGATTACTAATAGTTGATTTTTAATAAGTCCAAGTATAATCTCAGTTTATATAAAATCCATTTTAGTAAAGTTATAAATATTTAGAGTCTTAACGGGCATAATGGAGATCTGTTAGATCTAATATTTAATTGAAATATATAATAATTAGATTTGAGACACATTTTATATAAAAAATGTTAACGTTTTATGCAAATAAGATGAAACTATGAATATAAGTTTCACTATAACAAATTTAATTTATGATTATAACACGAGGTGCTTATATTTGAGGAGTATAAAATATATAAGATTAGTATTTTTCTTTAGAAATTATAGTTAACCCGAAGGCTCGACTAGTTCAAAATAACGACATAAAAATAATAATGAAGGATTACTCACTTAAAGCAAGCAGGAGAAGTAATATAGTAGGAGAATGTTGAATCTACTCGTGAGTCTTCAAAAGGTAGATAATTTATTTCTGTCGTGGAATTAGGAGGAGAAATGGATATATTTTCGTGAGGGTTTTGGGGAGTAAGAAATGAGTTTGAGTGTGTTTATTTTTGGTTTAAACATGCCGTATTTATATACGAAATTTTAGCCCTTGGTAATCCTTTGGTAGTCTTTGGTAATCCTTGGTAATCCTTGGTAATCCTTGATAACCCTTGGTAATCCTTTGGTATTCCTTGGTAATCCTTGGTAACCCTTTGGTATTCCTTGGTAATCCTTGGTAATCCTTTGGTATTCCTTGGTAACCCTTGGTAATACTTTTAATATTTTAAATAGTCTTTGGTAATCCTTGGTAATCCTTGGTAATCCTTTGGTATTCCTTGGTAATCCTTGGTAATCCTTGGTAATCCTTGGTAATCCTTGGTAACCCTTTGGTATTCCTTGGTAATCCTTGGTAATCCTTTGGTATTCCTTGGTAACCCTTGGTAATACTTTTAATATTTTAAATGTTTTATTTATAAAAAAAATCGATTTATAAAAACTATATATATATTTTTTTATAATCTTTAGTATTTTACCACCATTAATATATAGTGTTGGAGTTGTCAAATGATTATCACCATTGGTTTCGTGAGTTGACTCGGGTATTACCTTAACATGCATAAGATATATAAATCAAGGTTGCAGAAATCGCTTGGCGGTAGCTCGACGGTTGACTGGTGTTAAGCGATTAATCGGATTAATCGTGATTAATCAGCGATTAATCGGAGACCCTAAATTATTACAAAAGTATATGTATGTACATACATGTACATATTCCAACATGGAAATATCCTAGTATAGTTAATAAGTAAATAAGTAAATAACCTTAAAAAGAAATAAACTAGTACTTATATAAACGTTTAAGTCAAAAGCTACAATAATAAAGTCGAATACGTTTAATAATCCCAAAAAACAAACACATTTAAGTCAAAAACTACAATTTTTTAAGTTTTTATTTTGTTTAATTGAAAATTTGGCTAACCGTCAAGGCCGCCAAGGACCGCCAAGACCGCCAAGTACCGCCAATGACCGATGTTGACCTTAGTTGACCAACTGATCGTTAAACCATTAATCGTAGACGGTGGGGGACCGCTAAGCGATTAATCGCTGATTAATCACCGATTAATCGTGATTTCTGCAACATTGATATAAATATATATATATTACATATAAAATGAAACGAGGGTAAAAAATAGAATTTCATGATTTGTTTTAATAATGATTGAAATTACATGGATAACTGAAACGGGTTGGGTTACAGATATGGAAAATAGTCGGATGTCACACGTTCATCGAGTGACACGGCGGTGGTGGCGGTAACGAAACCATGCCATGGATCATGGCATTCCAATCAAAAGGTTTCGTCGTGCATGAAGACGAAACCGACGTCACATCGATTTCGTCCGACGCGCGTGGAGGCGGCGGAGCAAGTGGCGTAACGGCGGCGACATTAAGTGGCGCCGACCACTTGGAACTTTCACCTGATTGGACGGTGGTGACACGCGATGGCTCAAACATTAGCCTCGGTGGTGCGGGTAAAACAAGAACCACCTCGCGGTGGTCCTCGCCGAACAAGTCGACGGCGACGGAGATGGTGGCACGCTCTTCAGCAGCGGTGGTCTCCAACTTTAACGCGGAGGTGATCAATCATGGATCTATTTTTACCATTGTAGCTGCGGCGAGCGACCGGATAGTGGTGGTTAGTGGTGGAGCCAAAAAAAGAGAAGGAGAGAGTGTGGATGTGTGTTCGACGACAAGGAAGGGAGAGGAGGGGAGCGAAATCGCGATTAGGATTTGATCTCCCTAATCCCTCCTTTTAATCCTTTTCGATGGGCCATTAGGCAAGCTAAGCCCATCTCGCATCCAATTACACAGAACCCAATGATATTACTAGTCCGTTAACCCGGTAACGACTAGACAATATCCCGTTGAATTTTCTATTAAACAATTTAACGAGAAAGATTGTTTCATTACTTTTAATTAAATAAATAACAAGTATTTATTTATTTTAACACTTTAAATAATTAATTAACAAGTAATTATTTATTTAGTTCATTGACTCCGGTGTAACTCTTCCGGGTTGAAACCGGGTCGGTTACATTAAATGTCGGGTCAGGGTACCTAATATCCAACAGATACGTGCATCAATGTGCTTGGCCTTCTTATGAGACCTTGGATCTCTGTCTTGAGAAATAGCGCCTATGTTATCTCACATCATCTCGATTGGTTGCTTGACGCTTGGTACCACATCGAGATCGGTGATGAACTTCTTCATCCATACTGCTTCCTTTGCAGCTTCTGAGGCGGCTATGTATTCAGATTCAGTAGTGGAATCGGCCACTACTGGCTGTTTGGAACTACACCATGAAACATCACCTCCATTGAGGGTGAATACGTATCCGGATTGCGAGCGAGAGTCATCTCGGTCAGTCTAAAAACTAGCATCGGTGTAACTCTTTACAGCGAACTCATTAGTTCCTTCATATACCAGAAACATCTCACTAGTGTTTCTCATGTATTTCAGGATGTTTTTTACAGTAGTCCAGTGAGCTAGACCAGGACTATGTTGGTACCGACTTATAAAGCTCAACGCAAACAAGACATCCAGTCGAGTGCAGAGCATGGTATACATAATTGAGCCTATAGCAGAAGCAAATGGGAAGCCATTTGGTTGATCTCCTTATCCGTTTTAGGAGATTGAAGATTTGTTCAAGATAGCACCCTTTGTCATAGGGATTACTCCTTTCTTGGAGTTTCTCATGTTGAAACGTGCTATAATCTTGTCAATGTATGTACTTTGACTGAGACCTAGAATTCGCTTCGTTCGATCTCTGTGAATCTTAATTCCCAGAATAAAAGTGGCTGCTCCAAGATCCTTCATAGCGAAACAAGATGAAAGCCATTTCTTAACCTCGTTAAGCATGGGGATGTTGTTTCCTATGATCAGTATATCATCCACATACAAGACGAGGCATGATATAGCGCTCCCACTTGCCAATCTGTAAACATAAGGCTCATCTTCATTTTGAGCAAAGCCAAATTCCCTGACTTCTGGTCGAAGCAAAGATTCCACCTTCGAGATGCTTGTTTAAGTCCATAGATGGACTTATTGAGTTTGCAAACCCTATTCGGATATTTTGGATCAACAAAACCATTAGGCTGAACCATGTAGACATCTTTTGTGGGTTGTCCGTTCAGAAAAGCGGTTTTTGTTGATACCTCGTGTGACAACATGCTGGATCAGACAACACGTTTGAATACTTGAAGATTTCAACCAAGGCTGAACTCTGGCCAAACCTAAGCCGAACTTAGGTCGAACATGGGGTTCGGACCAACTAGGAGTTCGGACATCAGGTTGTCCTATATATAGGTTGATTGTTTAGTCTTTTGGAACGCGTTTTTTTTGTAAGTGTGTGTGTTCAAAGGTGTAATAGTTCTGATTCTCTCTGTAACTGATCTTTGTTATTGAATGAGAGATTGAACTTGATATTTACACGTTTTGTTATTGCTTTACTATACATTGATGTCGAACTAAGCCGATCCGTACGCTCCAGCGTTTTCAAGTGGTATCAGAGCTATCTAGTATCGCTCAGTTCGATTGAATCAATTGTGTGGTTAAAAACTTGTGTTCATTGTGTTTTTCATCTCATTTCTGAAAATCTGCCTTGTATACATCATGCTTCACGTTTAAATTCCTTGTTTCTGCTGTTTTTCGTTCGATTGATTGTCCACAGCTCGAGAGTTTCAGTGATTCTGTGAGATTCAAAATTTTCCGAAAAATTCTCGGTTGGCCGAACCCTAAGTTCGCCATAACCGCTCCGAACCTGAAGTTCGGAGAGAGATCGGTCTTTTGTCTGTTCGGTGAGAGTTTGTTCATTGTTCGGAGAGAGTTCGGACTGGTTCGGAGAGAGTTCGGCGTTATTCGAGATAGGAGTTCAGACATCTAGTGTTCGGAGGAGTTCGGACACAAATCTAAGTTCGTGAAAAGTTTGGACTGTATTATCTAGTTCGGATCAAGTTCGGAGCACGTCGGAGGTTAACTAGAGTTCGGAGGAGTTCAGACAAATCAGAAATTTCAATTTTTCAAAATGTCGGATTTCCAAGCATTCGCTGCTAGTCAGTCTCAAATCTAGACGTTGTTGAACTACGATAATGAGATTGGGACTACTCAGAAAGTACCCAAGTTGCTCAAGTTCGAAGATTACTATAATTGGAAAAAGCGGTTCGAGGTGTATATTGAAACTACCGATCCTGATCTATGGATTGCTATAGATGCGCCGTATGTTTATCCGGTTGGTCTCAACAACGTTCCCATAATGCAAAGAAATCTGCACTACTACAAAAAAGGGCTTTCTTGACGCTTTTTGCGCGTCAAGAAAGGGCCCAGATGACGCGCAAAAAAGCGTCAAGGAAGGTAGGGTCAAGAATCTTCTTGACGCGCAAAATGCGCGTCATCCCGTTCTTGACGCGCGAACGATGACGCTCCATTTATGACACTCAATGCGCGTCATAAAATGTGTGTCAAGGAAGCCCCTGTCATAAATCAGCTTATGACACGCATTTTTGCGCGTCAAGAATTTTAATTTTTAATTAAAAAAAAAAAAGTTCTAAAATCACTAATTTCTACATTAAATGACAATTAACTTGATAATACAAAATAAAAATACACTTATAGAAAAATAATGCATTTTACATATATAGAAAACATTACAAAGTTCACAAAGTATTTCTAAGTTAATACAAAACATAACCGGAAAATGAAGTGGCCTTCTATACAACACGAACCCATGTCCCTCCACACATTCTGCATATTATCCTAAGCAGTGATTACTGCTTCTTTCTGGATCCTGCAAATTACAAGAAGATAAAATCATGATTCTTATCATACATGTAAAATAGTAGACGTGTTAGTGTGACAATTATAAATCAAAAGTGCTATCCTTGGCCATGAGTCCCACTTTTTCTTTTCAGAAGCAACTGAATGAAATCAAAATGCTTTGACTTTCCTGTCTGGAAAAAATAGACAAAATAAATTGTGAATATTACTTATTCTTATAAGTGACTGCTGATTTGTTGAAACAATAAGTGGGAAAACATGAACTGAAATTGGTGTCCAACAACAAGAACCATCCCCAATGTACACTCAATCAACACAATACACAAGTCTTTATGCTCCCAAAAATATGGATTGCCAATAGGAAAAAACTGACCTGGACTAATGAATGTAGGTCAAGGATCTTGAATAGGTGCATTTCACCTTACCCAAACTGCTCAAATGGACTGTAAACTGAATGAATACAACTTACTTTAGCAGCACTTTCTTTCTGTACCCAAACATCTCAAATATCCTAAATACGCAGAAAATTCAGGGAATGTAATATGGAAAAATGTTCACTATAGAAACTCAGGAAGATATTCTGGTAATCTAAAACATCCTAAATTGCTTTAATAATACAGCATTATAGTCATATTTATAGCACTAACTATTTTAAAAATTCAAAGAACTCATACGATAACTGTTCATGGTTCATGAACCGACCCTCATGAATCAAGAGTGAACTCTTGAACCAGGAACCAAGAGTGAACTCAACAACTGTGTTTTTGAACTATATTTAACGTACTCAGGACAATAGATCATTGATGTTTAGGCTCTTTTGCTGTTGTCCCCTTTCTGGTCAGCAGTTCACATAAGTTCTCAGGCCTGTTTTGAAGTTACATCATCATGCACTATGTCTAAAGGTCAAAGTATCTTATATTTGATGAATTGTTGCTGAAATAGAACCATTAATGATCTGGGAAACGAGTCAAACAAATGTTACAAAAAATTATGAGAATCGTGTATAAATTCTGATGGAATTTTAAGGCTTAAATCATCATTTACAAGTACCAATTCTGGAACCTTAGAACCACTTGGGCTAGTCAAACAAGGATCTACATTACCTGATCCTGATTAAATAAATGATTTATCATTTCCATTATGAAAATACAATGATAAAGTATGATAAAGAGACCATGGATGACATATAACTATTTCAGGTACTTTGATGTGATACTTGCAAGTGAAAACTTCTGTTTATCGCATTCCTTAATACCCAAACTTCTGTTTATAAAGGGTATTTTAGATAGTTGCCCAATAGTTAAAACACTTTCCTTAACATACTTCCCATGTCAAATGTTGAGATTTTGATTGGACGATGAAAGTATGAACTTTTATCAAACTAGATTTTAGAAAGATAATTCATCACCTTGGACTTTGAAAGTAAGGTTGTTATTTCACTACTACAAAAATGGCCTTTCTTGACGCTTTTTGCGCGTCAAGAAAGGGCCCAGATGACGCGCAAAAAAGCGTCAAGGAAGGTGGGGTCAAGAATCCTCTTGACGCGCAAAATGCGCGTCATCTTCTTCTTGACGCGCGAACAATGACGCGCATTTTATGACGCGCAAAGCGTGTCATAAAAAGCGTGTCAAGGAAGCCCCTGTCATAAATATGTTTATGACACGCATAAATGCGCGTCATGAATTAAAACAAAATTAAAAAAAAAATATTTTTTAATAGAATCACTAATTTCTACATTAAATGACAACTGACCTCATAATACAAATAAAATACACATAAAGCAAAATAATGCATTTCATATATATAGCAAACATTACAAAGTTTCACATGAGTAGTTTACAAATGAGTCTAGTATGCTACAACATTTAGCGCTACCTATAAGCATGACTCTTCTCAGCAATGGTTTTACAAGTCTGTCTTGAGATTCAGCTTCTTATCATTTCCGTCCATGTTTCCACCGGTAAGAGTGTTGGTTGTTCCTGTGTTACAAATAAAAAATAATAAAAATCACTAATCTTTTGAAGCTGGAATGAATTATAATATCTTGCATCATTTATATTATGAAAAGAGAATTTCTCCCAATATTGGTCTTTCTTGCAAACAGTCTTCCTTAGGATACTCAGCGGGTTGGCTCACTTGTGTAATTCCTAAGGCATAAATGACAGCATACGAGAGCAATAGAATAAGGAAGTTACATTGTGTCGAGTTCGTCCCGTGTCATGGTTTCCAAGTCTAAAATGTGGAGGTCAATCAAGAGAGTTCTGTTTCCATCTTGACCACCAAATATAACTACATTAGCCCCCACAAGTATCACTGATTGACCTCCACGTGAAACCTGCAATAGAATGACGAAATTAAAAAAAATATATGTTTTTAAGGTCTAGATAGACCACATACCAAAGTATGACTAAATGGATCATGATCTGTGGTACAAGCAACATCACATAACTAATTGTACGATGCTGATTATGTCAATCAAGTATAGATTTCTTTTCCAAAAATTTGAGGTTATACACCTTAAAATTCCATATGGAGTGTGTATTGTTAAGTTTTATGATTTGTAGTATATATTCTGCTAATCCATACTACAGAAACATGATTAATACTAATAAGCAGGTCTATGCTTATGCATTTAGTTGCCTTTCAGACTTCAGAATGTAATAAAGTTAGCTCTTATCCACCTCCAAAAGAGTTGCTACTGTGAACTGGTTTTCAGCAAGCACAGAGGCATGATTGTCTGAGTATAATGTCGTTGCCAGAGCTGCATGCGCTTCTGCAACTATATATGCCGTTGATAATCAAGTTTCTTACTAATTAACCAAATAAAAGTATAGAACTTTGATGGATAAAATATTACCTGAACTGCCTTTTAGAGATATGGAGACATCCTCCATTTATGCAATCGCTTCATTTTTGTCTCCAGCCTCATATAAGGCTAAGGCTCTACCGACTCCTGCATACTCTGAAAGAGCAAAGTTTTTGTATTCTCTCACAACCTCATGTATATAACTGTTTGGTGAATCTTTAATTGGAAATTACTGCAAGCAAAAAAATAATAATTAATAAGTAAAACCAATAAGATTGTAGAACAGGGGTTCAACTTTAAAGAACAGTTGAAAATTATAGAACACTTATAACACTAAAGAAGAAATCAGTCAATCAGCTACTTAATTATTTTAGAATTCAATCACCGGCAACATATCCACAATGTACCATCTATCTTCCTGATCTCCAGACGAATAATTATTACTAACTCACTTCTAAACTAAACATATTACAACATCTAATGATAAAAAAATCTAAGCTAGTCATTTTGGTCAAATTGATCCACCTACCTTCCTAATTTCCTGACAAACTCACAACAATAATCACCTACCAATAGCTACAGTTTAGACTCTATATATCTCTTTGTAGCATCTAACCTTCAGTTGGATATGAGTTAAATAGTAAATAAGACGAAAATATAACAGCCTACTGAGTAGCATCGACCCATATCCCGATTATTCAGATCCAAATTCAGCAAACCAGTACTTCTCATGGCGCTCAATATCAGCAGAAGATACAAAACGCTTCATGGAAGGGCTAACTTTTAAATAAAGTCAGCAGTGAAGTTCAGAACCTCAGAAAAAAAACACATTTAGTAGCATTATAAGAACACAATATACCTAATATTCTAAAACCAATGTTACTAATAAATAACAAAGTAGCACATACCAAAATATAAATAACATTACAACTGACTGAACTGACAAAACTTACAGGTGGTGTTGGTTTGGTTACAGAGCCAATAATAAACAAGACATAAGTAAAGCAAACGTTTTTAATACCTTTATTGGTGGACACCGACTGAACCAACCGCCATTGAAAATGTACTCAGAGTTAAACACTCTTGACTATGTTTGAATCATTTAAAGAAAACATAAACATGCAAGAACCTGAATTGAGGCCAGATAGCGGCAACATCATAAATTGCTTCTTCTATCTTCAATAGCATTTAAAACAAGATATAAGTACAAACTATGGAATGAGTGGTTCCGATGTATAAAAATCGAAGAAATTTGTTAAGATAATGAGAAATCAAAAAGTAAAATCTATGTTTAGTGACTACAAGTTTTCAAAACACTAAGAGCCATGTCTTCCATAACTAATCTGAATAAACATCATAATCAAACACTACTCCATTACACACTGTTTAGTTTCATAAAACAATTTATTATTGCTCATTAACTTAGATCGATTAGCGGGTGGTTTTCTGCAAGTGGATATGAAAGTTGAAGAATTTCATGATTTATTGTTCCGCTATTTCATTATTTCTATCATACGATTGAACTGGTTGTTTATACCTATCGGTTGGTTTCCATTGTTTTGATGGTTGGTTTATTTGTTAACTATAGGTTTGAGTGTTTGACATGAAAACAGTATTAAACTACTGATCGTTGTTTTAAGTGTTGGTTTATTTATTCACTTTGGTGCCTTTAATTGTTATAGAGCTACTATTATTTACGTGGATACAACTACAGCAAGCCACCATGATATAATCAAACAAACCATTTTCTTCACACCAACATTTCTCTTATTTATAGTTATTAATTATTAGCAAAAGTCATGTCTCAAATCTACTCAGTGAAACAACTTCCTAAATACAATCTCAAACATGTAATTACAAAGTTAAGGAGTCAAGTGTTTTTTGTTAGTTTGCAACGTGTATTATATGAAGTAGCACTTCAAAACTGCTTATGCAACTTCAAGTCAAAACACTGAGGCTAATTTCTATAAAAAGAACATATCACCTGAAGTTCATAATGTCTGAAGTACAATGTCTGTAGTTCATAAATTAAAGAAAATAAGAAGGTGGAAATTAAGTAATAAACACTCTTTCAAGTATAAGTGTATGGAGAGGAGTAAATTTTCACTTGTGCATTTTCACAAACATCTTGTGGGCACAATATCATTAACATAATTAAAGAACTAAATTTACTATCAATCCAACCCCAAAATGACAAACAATAAACACTATTGATGTTAATTCCAAGTTTGTAATAATAAATCAGTGAAAACTTAAGAGTAGATAACTTAATGGTTTGATATTTTACCTTCAATCTCAACCTAGCCATCAATTTCTTGTCAATTTCTTTGAAAATCGATAAAAAATCCAAGCAATCAAAGATGGTCGGAGGTTCGCACTAGTGATTTCACATAGACGAAGTCATCAATTTCTTGTAAATCTCTTCATTAAATCCATCCCAAATTTCTTTGAAAATCTACAAAAACTTTTAGGGTTCCTGTTCACCTCGACATATTTATAATCTTCATTCATTACTTCTGCATGACCTCGACATCAATTTCTCTATCAGGCTGGATTTGGAGCATCTTCAAAAAGAGGCAAATTAAAAACACTAATTTATCATCCCTTCATACAGGCGTTGATTTAACTAAAAGTGAAAACGCAGAGAACATACCGTCAAGGTGAAGCAGACGGGGTGAAGCCGATTAATGATTTCATAGAAGAAGATCTGGAACAAAAGATGAAAACCTAAGGGAGTGGAGGTGGTGCTTGGAGGCGGCGACGATGGAATCCTTTCAACGGCGGTTAGGGCTTGAAGTAGTTCTAGAGGAGGTCGCGACGAGCGGGGAGGGGATCCGCGGTGGATGAGAGACTGAGTAATCGAGGAGCGTTCGATGTTGGAGTACTTGAAAACAAAGGAGGTTTTGTAAAATTTGGAGACCGAGTTATCGAGATGTATAGCGGGAAATGAAATTTTGGGGAAAAAATTAGGGGGGAAAATTAGGAGGGGAAAAAACATAAAACGACACTTTTTAAATGACGCGCATTTCTTAAGTGTACTCCGTGTTTTTTTTTTCTAAATTATGACAGGAATTTTATGACGTTCAAAAATGCGCGTCATCTAGCCTTAGGATTTTACAATTCTTGACAGTTTTTTTATGACACTCGTTTTTGCGCGTCAATAAAAACCGTGCGTCATCGTTCGCGCGTCAAGAAAGGCCCTGTTTCTAGTAGTGTTTCCTCCAATGAATTTGGCCCGAGAGCAATAGGTGACCAACCTAAAAGAATCAAACATAGAAAAGATTATAAACCCAGCAGGTAGAACACACTGCAATAAATAGAAAACCAAACCAATATGAGAGCAAATGGTGCTTGATTAAGAGGTGGCACCTGCTATTCAATAAAAATCCAAACCGATAACAGGACCATCTTAAGCCTAGAATAATGGATTCGGTTAGACTATATCAGTCTTCCAGTCGGTTTTCACATCATTCCCAAACCAGGCTGAACAGAGACTAAAAATCCAAACCGATAACAGGACCATCTTAAGTAAAAGGGTCACCTGCTATTCAATAATTCCCTTCTTTTCCTCTCATGACATGCTTTATTCTCAGCCCTGCTGCATGAATTATCATGTCCCGTGTTATGTGATCAAACAAAATGAAGCAACTATAGCAACAATGGATTACAAGAACTAAGACATAATCACACCTTTACTCTCTCCATATCAACTAAGTGGGACAGATTTAGATGAGGCAGTTCCGGTCCATGTTTGCCTTTCATCCCGAAGCTTCTCTAATATTTACTGGTCCCTTATATCCACCTGTTAAGATAAGACACATGTTATTCCATTCAATTATATATGTGCAAGTGTAACCAAACAGTGATCAGTCTGGAAAATTAATATTCTAATTTCACATCAGACATACAAATTGAATGCTCATGTTAAAAAAGGACAATTTTCAGCTTCAATAGTCAATACATGTGGTCTAACTATTCATAAATACAAAGCTTGTTCAATGTTTGTATAGTTATATCAAATGAATACTAAAAAATAGAAACACAACTGTTAATCCCAAACAAAACCATGCGATTTCACAAGTAAAAAATCCAATTATGTTGTTGCAGGACTTGGGGCTTCTACATCTGGATAAGAAATTGCAAAGAAATCCCAAAATGTTGCAGGAATCGTGGCTTCTAGATGCGGCCTCTAATTAAAAAGCAGATTCATCGATGACAATCATAAATAATTAGATCGCAACCACAATAAACTTGAGGATTAACGATAAAATCTAAAATTAGGGTTTGTTTAGTACCTAAATCGATGGATTGATTGATAAAGATGAATTGGAAATTTTGCTAATAAGTGGCCCTCAAGAGTCAAGACCACTCAAACATTTGAAGTAATCTAAAGGCAAAGCTATATAACCAACAAATGAATTTCACTTACACAGGATACGAATTCGAGTGACCCACAAACCGCAATTGCGGTGCTCGGAAGAACCATCGCAATTGAATCATCACCCGCAATTTTTGAGCTGGAATCGTTAGAATCGTCGATTAGTGGCTCAGCTAAGTCTTCGAGGCATTTGTTGTCCCAGAATCAAGATAAATTAGGGTTCGAAGGTTAGGAGATTAGGGCACGGAAGAATAGAAGGAGCGGTAGGTGAAATACTGAATTGAGTGATGGAGATTAGGGCACGGTATTATTTTTTTGTGACTGCATCGGCAAGATAGAGATGGAGGCGGGATGAGCGGTGGAGGGGATCCAGAGATGAAGATTAGGGGGAGATGGAAGCGGAGGTGTGTGCATCTGTAGTGGTGAGAGTGGGGAAGTGTTTTGGGGAAAAATTTTGGCGGAAGTCTGAAAATTGAAAATTAGGGTAAAAAAATTTGGGGGAATTTTTTGGTGGGAAGAAGTTAAAAAACGACAGGGTTTTCTTGACGCGCAATTCTCAAGTGTCTTCCGTGTTTTTTTTTTTGAATTATGACAGAAATTTATGACGCTAAAATATGCGCGTCATTTAACCTTAGGATTTTTCAATTCTTGACAGTTTTTATATGACACGCGTTTTTGCGCGTCAAGAAAAACCGAGTGTCATCGTTCGAGTGTCAAAGAAGGCCCTTTTTCTAGTAGTGCTGGATCTACAACAGAAAACAGACTACAACAGAGAACAAAAGGCCTACGATCTGATAACTCAAGCATTGCCGAAAGAGTTGTTGCATCAGTTTAAAAGTTGCAAAGATTCTCATGAATTATGGACAACTTTGAAGGAACGGTGTGAAGGCAACGACCAATATAAAAAGAGTAAGAAGAAGGTCTTGAACAAGGAGTTTGATAACTTTAAACATTTTGATGGTGAAGGTGTTCCTGAATTAATCTCAAGATATTGTCATTTGTTATCTAAGATGGATACTGTTCAGATTAAAAAGGACGATGAGGAACTTAAAGAAAAATTACTTGAGGGTTTGCCATCAAAATGGGAACCGTATGTCTTGATGATTAAAAATGACAAAGATTACTCAACGTTAACATTTGTGAAGTTGTTGGGCAAGTTACAAGCGAGAGATATAGAAATGAAAAATGTGAATACAACACCTGCCGAGGTCCAGAATCCTGAAGTCTACTATGGTTCAAATGCTGCAACGATTATGGGCAAATCGGGTAAAACGACAAGTTCTGCACCAGCAACGGCTTTTGTGGCTGGGAATTTGCCTGGAAATGGTTTAAGTTCAGGAAATGGAATGAGTTCAAACAATTATGAATACAATTATGCGTCGGGAGGTTGTAATGTCTCAATTCCTGCAAGTAACCTGATGAACACAAGCAAGATGGCCATGTCGGTTACAACGACGGAAGATTATATGGCTCTTGTGTTTATTTTGGTGTCATCATACTACGAGGTTATTACTGGGAAGGTAAGCAATGCAGAATTAACAGAAGAGGATTATGATCAGGTTGATCCGGACGATCTGGAGCTTATGGATATTAACTGGCAGTTTGCCATGCTTGCTAGACGGGTCAAGAGATTTCTGAAGAAGACTGGAAGAAAAGATCTGAATTCGGGAGGTCGAATTGGTTTTGATAAGTCTAAAGTGAGGTGTTACAATTGTTCCAATTTTGGACACTTTGCTCGAGAATGCTCACAACCCAAGAAGCAGGAATATCAAAAGTTTGCTCCAAAGACAAATGCTTCTGGAACCAACATTGCTTCAAATTCAGGGAGTTCTTCTAACTCAAATTCTAAATCTGAAAATACTAAAGCCCTAGTGTCTCAAGAAGACAAAAATTATAACTGGGGTAACCAATTTTCTGATTCATCTGCTTTAATTGTTCAATATTTGCAGGATGAAGATACCATGACGGAATCAACCCAAGATGGTGATGAAGTGCATGAAGAAGCAATTGGTGGAGTTAGTGTTGGAAACTGTGATGAAGCAAATGTGTCAAACTCAATGGATGATAATCAGTCTCTTCTTGAAGAAAAATTTGCTTTCATGGCAAATTCGATGTCTGAGAAAGTTGAATCTGATGCTATTCTCTTGTTGGAAAAGCAAATTGAAGTTCTAACTGAAGAGAAGGAAGCATTGATCAAAGAATGCGAAGCTGCAAAAGCTGAGGCAATAGACACAACAAATGATTTTGAAAACTTATATCAAAAGAGTCTCCCATTGAAGCAGCAATATGAGAAGGCTCAGCAAAATGCTGTGGAAATTGCTGATAAGATGATTGCATTACAGAAAGAAATGCAAAAATTGTCTGATGAAAACAATAGCTTGAAGCAGGAGGTTGGTAATTTGAAAAGAAACAACATCAAGGAATCGGTTGCGTTAATGGCCGATACATCAAATGTAGTTTCTTATCCTCCTATGTGTAAATCATGTGATCAGTTTGCTATTGCTAAGGGTACGCCTTTAGATAAAAAGACCAAATTAAATGATCTTTTAGCCGTAGCAAGAGCTGATATTAATATTTACAAAGAAAGATGGGAAGGAACCAAGAAGGACTTGCTATCAGTACACGAGCAATTGCGTCTTCAAAAATATGAATTTCAACTCAATCAGAACTGCTCGTGTCCACACAGAAGGACTTGGCAAATAGTTAAAAACTTGTGTCAGATCTTAAAATTGAAGTTTTTGAATTAAAACAAAAGATTGACACTTTTCAAGTTCCGTCATCATTTACTAATTTTCTTTACAATGTTAAAAAAGAAAATGAATCTGGTAAGTTGAGCCAAGTTCCTCCTCCGGTAATCATTACCAATGGTCCTTCTTCTAATACTCAAGTGGACGTTTCATCTGAATCCACAAAGAATTTGGTTTCATTTCATGAAAAGAAAAGTGATCATCAATCAATTGATTCAAAGTCTGATAAAACTTCAACGGGAAAATCTGTCTTGGATTCTATAGTTGATGAATTGTTTTATAATGTGTTGGACTTTGATAAAATTGATGGATCTTGTGTCTGAAACTGAAACTGAAAGTTCAAAACCCACTCGTCCAACTGTTTCTAAGCCAGATCATCACGATTTGATTTCAAAGCATGATTTTCCAACTATCAAATATGAGCTTAATAAATTGAGTGAGTTTGAACAGAAACAGATTGCTCGAAGCAAATCTATGGAGGGCAAAAAGGTTAAAAGTGGTGGAGTTGGGTTTGTGCCTGCGTCTAAATCAAAACATTTTGAACAAGGTTCATCGTCTAATATCACTAAATCTGAAAAGGCTAAGGCTGGCAAACCAACTCAGAACACCAAGTATGATAAATCTGAAAAATGGGTAACCTATCGCTTGAAAGGATCTGATGTGATGTATAGCAATAAGGATTTTCCATTAGATATGGTCAATCCCAATTTGATAGATAAGATATTTGTGGGAGGTTATGATCCCAAGTATGATCCAAATGCGAGGAGTGTGCCCATTAAGATGGGGAATGGTAGAGTCATAATACCAATGGACACACTTGACTCAGAGCATTCAGATCATAATTCTGAGTCTGGGTTGGTTAAAAGGGTTAAAAAATCTGTCAACAAGAAACCAACTACTTTTTGCCCACCAAGGGTTTTTCAAAACCAAAACTTTCATGCATTTGTTAAACCGAATTTCAGAAAACCAAATCAATATGTTAAAAGGTCATAATTTTATAATGATGATGGTTTTTATGATGACTTTGGTAATGGACCAAATCAACCTATTATTGGAAGGGGTCCAAGGTGGGTTGAGCATGGATATAGAAATGATTTTGGTCCAAGGCATGATGGTAGGAGGGTCAGATATCAGGATTATGATGATCATTACTATTCTAGACATCCACACTTTAGGGGTCAATTTGTTTATCATGGTGATGTTCCAGATAGTGTTTCAGATTATGATTCCGGATGTTATGATGCTGTTCGTAATCATCGTGTTTCTAACCGGAAGGGTTTGAAAACAAAGAAACAAAAACCTGTTTTTGAGTCTGATATGGATGATGACACGATTAAGGAAGTTGTGATTGATAAAAGAAAATGTTTTAAATGTAAAAACAGTGTAGATTATTTGATTCCGAGTTTACTGGTAGTCTTAGATTCGATTTTCATTCATTGTTTGTGGATTTTTTGTTCAAAAAATCGTTCAGACTGTAACAGTTTCCTAGATCTGAAATTAAACTACCTAAAACTTGATTTTAGAAGTTAAAAATGGTTCCACTGTGTTTGTAGTCAAAAACCGACCAAGGGTGTCATTTTTTGTAGCTTGATTTGGTCGGATTCACTAGTTTTCAAATTCAAATTCGTTGGAGTTCTTCAAGCTCCGAACCTGGGGTTCGGAGACTCCGAACTTGGAGTTCGGAGGAGGCTCGGACGGAGTTCTGCCGTTTGATATTTTTGATCAAAAAGTTGTTCGTTTATGCAAACCACAATGAATTGACGAAATTGGTGATTATATATGTTAATAACATGGAATTTAATGAATGTTTTATCATATGTGTTTTCAGATATGGCCAACGACTTGAAAATTGGTGACAAACACAACATCTATGAACATATTGGTGTTGCACAAGGAAAGCTTGAAAAATTTGGAGGATCCGGGATCTTTGAATTTCTTAGACGATCCAGAATTCACTATGCAATCACTCAACAATGTGATGTATATCGTGATATTATTCTAGAGTTCTGGAGTACTGCACGGACAATTTCTGATACTCCAATCAGAATTATTGCCACTATTCAGGGTCGAGAAGTTGAAGTTACTGAAGCAGATATTCGCAGAGTTTTGCAATTGGAAACTGATACAACAACAACACCAATAGAATTTTCTCATGAAGATAACGTGCCGTTTCTGAAGCGAATCTGGTATAATGATGATCCAAGTAAAGAATGGGTCTATAAGTCTTCGCTGAGCGTTCCGTATAAATATTTGGCGCACGTATTGTTGGTATGTCTGGGGCACAGAATATCTGGACACGATGAAGTTCAACAGATAATGCTGTCCTTGATGAATGCTTTGGTGATGAATCGACCATACAATGTTGCTGGGTTGATCTTTCATTATATGAGAGATAACCTCACTCAAAGACAAAAGAAAGCAGCCATTTACCCAAGATTTCTTCAGATGTTTCTCAATGACCGGTATCCTGATTTAGTAAAGCTTGAAGCACAGAAAATGGAACTGAAACACATGACTGAGGCGAGTGTGGGTGCTCTAGCGTCTTATCAGAAAAAGGCACCAGAGTTTCAGCCAAAATTGAAGCGTCTGATTGGTCATTTGGCCAATGTTAATTATGTGGCTCCAGCACTGGGTGCACCTCGTCATGACAATGGTAGTGATTCAGAGGAACTAGATTACAATTGGATCGAAGAACAAAATCAGATTCTACAGAAAGGTAGGGTGAAAAGACCTAAAAGACAAGTTCTAGTGGTACAGGAACCAGTGAATCAAGAACCTGCACCAGTTGTATCTCAACCGCCAATTTCAGAACCGGTGGTCTCAGCACAGGAAGTTCCTGTAGCTGTCAGTGTGACTGAGACACCTGCGGTTAATACCCTGGAGGATGAATCTGAAGATGATGAAGAGTTTTTGAATGTCGGGGCTGACTCTGAAGACTTGTCTGACACAAACAATCCGTTTGTGCGAGTCTTGATTAATTCTAAGTATGTGAAGCTCAGGAATGGTAGCGTTGAACATTTCGCGTACCGGAACAGCCAGAACAAGAGCAACAATTGATACAAGGATCGTGTGTATGATGTTGTAGCCTCGTCAGAATCCGATGAAGATTACAATCCTAAAGCCGATGAAGTTCAAGGAAAAGGAAAACAGAAAGCATTTGGTTCTTCTGTTGTTCCACTAAAAAGAAAGAAGTCGGTTGCTGGTGAAAGAGGTAAGAAAAAGAGAGGGTTACAACAGTTTATTTTATAGCCACGTTCCGGTGTGTCTTCGTCGTCTATTCCTTCATTGTCTCTGCCGGAAGTATCTACGACTGTTCAGACTTCAGTATCTGATGTTCAGGCTAACTTCTGCAAGATTTAATGAATGCCAACAGATCAACAACTGTTAGCACAGCACCTTCAGCAAGTGCTGGTGCTCAGTTTGTAAATCAGTCAATGGGTTCAATTCCCATGACCCCAGTGTTTTCTACAGCCACAGCTTCAACACAATCAACACCAAAAGTAAATTTCAATTTTGAACAAGGTTCAGTGTCGTTTTCACAAGCTAGTATTCTTCAAAGTGCGTTAACCGATCAGCAGTCACAACTAGATGCCTTAAAAGTTAAGACTGAAGAACAATCCAAGATGATTACTGTGCTTCAAACAAGCAATGATGAATTGAGGGCACTGAATCAGACTCAAAGTCAATAGATCGCCGTCTTGCAGAGTTGTGATTTAGCGAAAGATCAAGAGATCCTGCGGTTGAGCAGATCGAGTCAGAATCAAAGCAATTTACTTCTCGAGATGGATGAGAAAATAAAATTCTTAATGAAGAAATTTAAAGCTCAGGGGGAGATTGGAGACAGTTCGGGTTGTAATGAAGATCCGATGCGTTATCTGAACGATGATCCCGATCAAGTTGATTCTCATGGGAATGTTGGTGGAGGATCAGGCCCGACCGGAACCACTGGTTTGGGTGCTGGGACATCTACTTCTCAAGGAAAAGATTCTCGAGAAGCAATGCCGGTCACATCAATCCTATCAAACAAAGCGGCAACGAGTCTGGGTGTATTTAAGCAGATGTTGCAGACGCTAGAAGAGGGTGAATTTGTTGGTGATTTGACGGGCGAACAATTGCAAGCGGTATTTGATCTGAACGATGAAGAATTGAAAAAGGCTTCTGAATCAGTACCAAGGAAATATGAATCTTCTGATCCAGAGTCTGATGACGACGAAGAAGGTATTTTTGATGAAGAGGTTGAGGTAGAGGATATCACTGAAGAAGAATATCCAGATCTATACTCTAACTTCAACAACAATCAGTCTGGTGATGATTTCGAGGTGTTTCATAAGGAGAAAGATGTTGAAGCTGATGAAAGAATAAAGAAGAAGGAGGCAGAAAAACCTGAAGACCCGATGGTTAAGGAGGTAACGGAACAGAAACAACGTTGGGCATTTGATGAATACATGAAAACGTTTCATGCCAACTATGTTCCTACTCCAAAGCCAATCAAACAGAGATCGTATGTCAAATCTAAGGGTCAAGCGTCAGATGATATTATCAGCTGGATGTATTCTGACAGTTTAAAGTGTTACGGGATTAAACGCCAACACGGAATTCAGTATTTCAAATGTGCCAGGGATTTTAATAGTCTGCCAGTTTGGGATGTTCGTGAATTGATCCGAAAGCCTTTGTGCAATTATGGCACTGATTGGAAGGGTCTTGATTTCAAGAATCTCATTGAGAAAGAATGACGTGAAGGATTTCAATTGTTGGATCCTCAGAAACCCAAAAGGCGTCGATCTCGAACAAGGATTCATGCAAGAACTGGTAAGAAGTTGATAATCCTGATTTTTAAGAAGAAGCCAGATGTGATGAAAAAGATTCCACTAATGAAGATGGAGCTTGATTTCATCAAGGATTTGAGATGGTGGTATTATAACGAGAAAACAGGTGAAGCTGTGATTGTGCTGAAGGAAAATAACAGAGTTGTGATGATCTACGATCCAATGTGGCTGATCAATCTTTCAAAGGCTGATATAGATGTGCTTTATCACAATCTAATCCTGTATCATCCTGATTACATGGAGCAGGCGCTGAAGTTCCAGAGGGTGATAAGGATTTGTTTTGCTTTTAACATCTATGCTGGGAATAATCATGAATTGGTAAGGAGGAGAGATGAGGTTGCAGATGTTCAAGGCTGATAAAGAACGGTCCAGCTGTTACCAAGGGGGAGTTTGTTGATACATTATGTGGCAACGAGCTGGAACAGACAAAGCTTCGAAGACATGAAGATTACACTTATTTTCTGTCGGCCGAACTCTGGCCGAACCCCGGCCGATCCTTGGCCGAATCTGAGGTTCGTACAGGCTTAAGATTTCGGACGGCCGTGAGTCTATAAATAGTTGTAGCTTTGTCATTTGTAACTAGTTGTTGTTGAGCGATTTTTTGAGAATGTGTGTATTCTGATATTCATATTTTGAGTCTCTTGTAATCGTGTTTATCGTTAATGAGAGATTGAGTATTGATATTTACACCGTTTGTTTACATTCTCGTTTACATAATTGATATCGAACTAAGCCGATCCGACACTCCAGCGTTTTCACTAAGTTGTCGCGAATGGCATATTGTGTGTTAAACGACATAAGGTCTTGATCTCGCTCGAGCCATACAAGCGAGATCATAAGGGACATATTTAATTTAAATTAAACACAATAAACGGTGAACAACCAAGGAGGCAACTCAGTGTGTTCTTGGATCTGATTCAGCTCCCACTTGCTTCGACATCCCTCCGGCGTGTGTCCAGTCTTCGAGTCTTGGTATTTACAAAATTTACAATTACAAAAATAGTAACCTAGCTCTAAATTTTGTACAACTTTGAAACCCTAAAACCGGGTCCAACAAACCAAAATTCGAAACACATATATGGGCCAAACATTTGGGCCAACCAAATAAAAATAAAACACTTCACAACATATACAATTATGCAATTTTTAAATAAGGGGTCGGTCGTAACACACAATAATAAAATTTAGATAGAATTAAAATTAAGCGAGTAAAATAAAATCTAATTCGCAATTTGGATTTTATTCGAAGTTGCGAACTACCGGTTCTGGTTTGCGCGCGGTGATAATGGCTCTGATACCATTGTTGGGATTTATAGTGGATATTCGCGTTACTGATTTTAATTTTTATCTGATTAAAACCGATTTAATATAAATTAATGCCAAATTAATTTAGCAACGGAAACATTTAAATAAAACACGCGAATATAACTGTAAACAGGATCAATCACCGGTACACGACAAACACAGAAACTATTTTATTTAAAACAAATAAAATAAATATCTAGGTAAATTAGATATACCTTGGCGGGATTCGAACAATCGTTCGAGACACCCGGATTCAACGGGCTCGCGCTAGGATGAACTGAAACGTCTAACTTGAACCGGCGAGTCAGATCGTCGACTGAGATGGCGGCGACCATCTGTGCCGGTGTCGACAACGGTGGCGGCGGTGGTAGCGAGACTACCGGTGGCGGTGACAAAATCCTCTCGGCTGGAATCGCGACAGGAACCGACCCCACAATGATCTCGTCACCGGATATCGGCGGTAAGGCGGTGGCGGCGGCCGAAGGGTATAGCGGTACGGGCCACAAGGTGGGGACGGGGCGCGGTGGCCTTGGCTGCGCCGGCAGTGCAAGGACCACCGGCCTGTGATCCGACGGCGGCGCAGCAGCGACGCGGCACTAGCGGCCTGAGCCGCGGCTGCGCCTTCGGCTTCGGCTCGGGTGGTGGCGGCTTCTTTCTCGAGACGGGCACAAACGCTGGCAAGACCCATCGGGAATCGCGAGGGATCACAGTGTTGGTGGTGGCGCCGATCGAAGGAAGGCGGCGGCTAAGGGGAGCCGACTGGAAATCGACGCAGAGAGAGAGAGAGAGAGAGAGAGAGAGAGAGAGAGATGAGAGAGAGATCAGGAGAATAGGGTTTTCTGACTTGTTCTTCAATCCACCCTCTCTCTCTCTCTCTATTTTATTACAAAAATCACGGAGCGGGGCTCTGACGGACTGGGCCTAGTCGCTGTAAGGAATATTACGCTTGGAAGATTTCCGGCTGAATGCCAATTTTGTCTAGTTCCGGCTGAAGTTGAAGTTGAGGCGGAATTCTCACTTCAAGCGGAACTGGCAGTTCAAGTGGAAAGAAGCAGTTTTGTCTTTTAGCGAATATTCTGGGTGAACTCGTTTATCCACCAGATAAAGTGTTCAATTGGACTTTTCCTGAGATGTCTTTTCAGCAAGTCCAATCCTGCAAAAGCTTCTCGTATGCTTCTATATCTGATTCAAGCCGCTCTCCTAAAGTAGTATGTTGCTGCAAACACGCAAGATATTCCAATTGCCGATGTTTATTCTTTTGGTAGTTTGTATTTGACTTTTTAGTTTACGGTCAAGATTAGATCGCATGAGATCAATGGCTGTCATTGATCTCATCAGCACTATATATAGCTTAGTTAGCTCTCAGTTTGCAGATCATTTGTTCTTGAACAACTTGTAATAGTGTAGCTTTGAGTTAATGCAAATAGTGTCGAGTATTTGATACTTTGTTGTTACTATCTTTCTGCAAATCAAGCATTTACATTATACACAAGAACTAAATATCGCTTAAGTAAAGTGAAATATAACTTTAATTCCGCAGGATTATATTTGCAAGTAAAGGGCTTTGTTTTAGTTTAACTCTAACTAATAACGATCCTACAAGTGGTATCAGAGCTTTGGCTCTCACTTTGAAGACTTTCAGTGCTTCAAAGTTGATACTTTACTTGCTTACTTTACAAGCTTTGATGTTTCTTCTTTCAAAAGTTTTAAAAATGAGTGATTTTAGTCTAAGTTGTCCAAATGGTTCTTCCAACAAACCACCAATGTTCACTCCAGGTGATTTTGGTACCTGGAAACTCAGGATGGAAGGCTTTGTTAGGATTCTGGACCGTCGTATTTGGAAATATTTCACTAAAGGACCTTACTCACCCATGGTTTCATCTGCTGATGATGCAGATTCAAAATACCTAAGCCACTAGATAAATATGTTGAATCTGACTACACTGCTCTCGAATTTGACCATAGGGCATATTGGACTCTACAAGCTGCACTTCCTAATTCCATTTTAAGTGGGTTTAAAGGATATAAAACTGCATTTGACCTGTGGAATGCCTTAAGTAAAATGTATGAAGGAACCAATGAAGTTAAAGAAAACAAGAAAGATGTCTTAAAACAGAAGTATGAAAACTTTACTTTCAAATCTGGTGAAACAATGACAAACCAGTTGTCACAAACCGTCAGAAACCTTGCGGAAGTATTTGGTGTGACGATCATGGATCACAACTATGATTATATCAAACGACAACTATATGATTTTAAAACCACACTTCATTTCAATAGCTTACAAACAATACTTTTGTTACACAAAACAAAGTAATTATAATGAGTTCACGACATAACGGGATTTTATTTAAAAACATATGCAAACAAATGCTAACACGAATCTCTCCCGACAGACTTGTCTTAGGTTGCAACTCCAACATCCAACGCCAAATTAATTACCTGAGATTAACATATTTATAAAGTCAACATAAAGTTGGTGAATTCACAGGTTTTGATAACTAGATAAAACAAAGTTTAGCTTTTAAAAAAACAATGTTTTCCAGTACATATACAAGTATTCCAGAGATTTGTTGTGATATTATATATAATAACACTATTTTTACTACCATGAGCTCTTATAACGCTGCTTGACCTTGTTTCCAGATTATTCCCCCACTGATGTTATATAGCACACATCAACTAGAAATGACTAATTAGGTACTCGCTTGACTCTCCCGTCAAAATTAGAGCGACTAACCACGAGTAGGGTCGTCACACCCAATGGATCCATCCTAAATTATCACGCTTTATTCCTTAAATTACCGTTATAAGCTGCAGGGGACTACGGTTGCTATATCAGATATCAACTCATGTAATAAGATATACCCCTTGCAATATGTGAATCAAGATTTTATATATGTTAATCTTCCCCAAGAAATATATTTAAAAAAATAGGGGCCGTGAACTCACTTGTGCTAGCTAATCTTTTGATAATACTCGAACTGGTCCGATGTGAAAATTTGTCTTACGCACGTCCTATAACACATATACATGATTCTAAGATATCTTTTCTATCACAAATATATATATCCCAAGGTTCATCCGACACCTGACTCGTTCTGGATTATTTTGATAGAATCTTTTATAATAGTTTGTTTCGTCAGTTACTCTATAAGATATATATATATATATATATATATGTATAGACTTTTGATTCTATGTTTACAAGAATGTTCTAAATTTGACTATTTATACGTGAAGTGCAATCTCAACTTTTTATCCCCATTTAATTAATTATACGATACCAAGGTATTAGGAAGAAAAAGAATTAAAAGCAAACGAAATAAGCTTCTGTGATATGAACTTACTTTTCATCCTTTTCTCTATTACTAGCCATAATTTCAATTTAAAAAAATAATTTCAATTTAAGAGTATATGTTTACGTTGAAGTTTAGAGAATTTAATAGATTTTTATTACTAACTCCATAATTAATGTGTCATTTCTCGTCATCTTTTATTCAAATCATGTTTTTAATCCTTTAATTTTCAACATAATCCAAAGTTAATACTTTAACACCAACTAATAATTATTTATCTAAATTTACTTATAATTACATGTTAAAACTCAAATTTAATCAAATTTAATCCAAGTACGTATGAAAGAAATTGTATGAAAGAAAATTATACTAATTATTCAACGTGATTCTTCTCTTTTTATTTTATTTATTTATTTTTAATTTTTTTTTACTGGATGAATACAAGGAACAATTATAACTAAATATTTGACATAATATAAATTCTATACCTTTAATTGGCTCTACGGAAACACTTGATATCTCTTGATGAGTACTAGTTCTTCATGCTTATACTCAGACTAAAATGGAAGTGTAAGGGTGGGGTTTATTTTGCTTTTATTGAATGTGTTTATATAGAAAGGGGGGTAGATATTACCTGACACTTGGGTTCAAAAGTCTTATATCTTATCCCCTATCTAATGATTACAAGATATAGGAAATATACATTATTATTTTTTTATTTTTTTCTTTACCCTTTAATATTGTTATCGTTGAAGTGGATAAACTCAAACTTAGTAGCTAAATTTAGTTGAAGCAATTTGCAAGAGTAGTGGGTTTAAATCCCTAATCGGTCATTAATAAAAAAAAAGCGGTCGATTCGTTCGGGTGGCCTTTTGGGTGTCGGGTGTCGAGCCTCGAATGTAGCGTCTCAAGTTTGGTTGTAATTAAATTTAAAACAAGGGTTTCGGGGTAAAAACACTAGATTAAACATGGTATAAAAAAATACACGTTTTGGTCAAGAAAATAAATAACTTTTAACACGATCGAGCATCATATAAAAATGGTCATCCAAGACCGTGAAAATATTGTAATTATATAGACTCACTAATATAACTATGAACTCAATATTCATATACAATTTTACCCGGTTTATCCACGGTTTGCCCTGAGATCCCGACTTCGTAGTCCCGTATAAAACTAAAAATATTCTTCCCGAATATTTTCTGACTAGATATTTAATTAACTAAAATGCAGTTAAATAAATGCATAAACACACTTAAATTATTTCATTAATAATTAAATAATAACCTGAAATTTGAGATCGTCACACCAGTACTTAAGATTTGTTTCTTTGCTTGATGAACTCCAAAAGGTAGTTGTAAAACTAGACCAGGTAGATGTAAACAGAAAGTTCCTACGTTCCCTGTCTTCTGTGTGGACAGTTTACACAGTAAGCATTAGGGAATGCAAAAACTTGAAAAAGATGAGACTCAGTGAACTTCATGGCATACTCAGTGCCTATGAAATGAAACTAGATCTTAAACAAAACTCATCTTCTGAGTTAACTCAGCTGTTTTCATCTGCACTAGTAACTACTGATTTTAACAGTCAAAGGTCTTCAAACTCATCATCATATAAGTCACCTATTGTCAGTTTCCCTGAGACACCAAGGTGTCAAGAAAGTTTTTCAAACACATTTGAAAACTCTCACAATGCTCATATAGCAACTGACTCTTACCAAGGCTTCATACCTGAAGATATTGAGTGTATAGGTGCTGATGATTTGGAGGAAATGGACATAATGACTCAACTTGCTATGGTGTCTGTCAGAGCTCAAAGGTTTTACAAAATGACTGGTAGAACCTACAAGGGAGCAAAAGGTGCTCACATAGGCCTTGACAAAAGCAAGGTAAAGTGCTATAACTGTCACCAACTTGGTCACTTTGCAAGGGAGTGCTCTCAACCAAGAAGAGAAGGACATAACCAGAGTCATGTCCAAGTGAAAAATCAAGGAGGAAACAACTCTAACAACAACAATTCTGGTAATAACTCAGGCTCTCACCCTACTCCACCAAAGCCAACCGGAAGTCAAAACCACCAGAATGTGGTTGCTGATGTTGCCAATCAAACCTCATATGTTGAATGGGAAGATTTCGTTGCTGAGTTTGAGTCTATCAACCATGCTTTGATGGCCAAACAAGACTCCATCTCAAATAAGGTAAACTCCATCCCTGAGAAAGTTTTAGAAAATCTATGCAGCCCTGCTTGCATAGAACAAGTGGCAAAGTACCGAAATCACAACACTGACTTGATTGATGAAGTTTCAAACCTAAATGAGTTAAAGGAATGTTTCAAGAAAACTGAATCATCATACATTTCAAAAATTGAAAATTTAACCAAAGAGTATGAACAGTTAAAACAAACCAACTCAGTGCTTGAAACACAGCTTGATGACTTGCTCTCAAAGCTGGAGAAATCAAGAAACGAAACCAAAGATGCTAAGGCTGAGGTTGATGTTCTTGAGATCAAGCTGAAAGATGCTTTGTTTACTTGTGATAAATTCCAAGCAGCAAACAAAAAGGCTGAGAAACTGTGGATGGGAGGGATGTATGGTAAAGCAGGTGTCGGGTATAAATGTGTTGAACCACCAATTGAATACTCACCTGTAATCAAACTAATTGATGCTTTAAAATCTGAATGCAAAGTTAGTCTCATAGTTGATGACATTTCATCACAGTCAAGTTCTGAAAACACTGTTGAGTCTAAGAAAACTGAAGTCACTGTTGCAAGCACATCTGCTTCAGCTGACCAATCAAACATTTTGAAACCATCAATTGCTATTCCTCCACCAACTGTTTATGAACCCAAGGATTCAAAGGTTGGAGGAAAGCAACTTGAGCATCCAAAGGGAAGTCAAACTCAAAGGCTTGGTCAACTAAATTTCAACCAAGTAACCAAACTTGAGTCTCCCAGAAAATTTGAATCCAAAGTTGTTGAATGCATGTGCTGTGGTGAACAAGGTCACCTAGCTGCTGTATGTCAGTTTAACCCAATGAGTAAAGTTAAACCATTTTTGAAACCAAAACCTGTTTTGCAACCAAAAGCAAATTTTCAAAAGAAACTCACAGGAAGAATTTCACCTGTGAAAAGTCACACAATAAAGCATTTTGGATCTGAATCCAACAGGGTCTTAATTGGTAATGATAGAAATGGAAGTTTCTCTGTTTTAAGGCAAAATCGTTTTCCGGCTGAAGTTCAAGCGGAATATCTTTCCGCTCGAACTCAAGTTCAACCGGAAAACAAAACTCAACTCAGATCAGCTACTGCTCCAAAGTGTAAGGATCAATTTAAACCCTCACGCGATATCTAGACTAGTGAAACCGTGCGGAATCCGGTTTAACTAGTTGATTCAAGAAACAGTGAAAGATATTAATCGAAAAGTATGAAAACAGGAAATAGCAAACACAAACCGATTTGAAGAAAACACTTCAGATTGATCACTGATTAATTGCTTGCTACACCTTGATCGAAATTCTAAGAGGAATTTCGATATCACCACTAATCACCACACAAAAACTAGCAACCCTAAAACAATAAAGGAGGAGACTATTTATAGTAGAGATTGACTTGGAGAACAAGACAATCTCTTTACAAGATTTCATAAACCCCTAGGCCCACACAACCAAAATTGGACCTAAAACCCACTTTAGTCTACCCAAGTTAGCCCAATTACATTTACAAGCTAGCCCAAAAAATTCTAAACAAGCCCAAAACTATCTAATGCAAAAGCCTCAATTTTCAGGTCTCTACAATCTTCCCCTAGGCTTTAGCATTAGACTGTCTTCACATCCTGAACTTCTTTGACAAATTTACGGTTGCTGGATCATACCATATCTCCTTGGCTACAATCTCAGCTACTGCCCGAGTGTAACACTTTGCATATTCTTCAGTGTCTGGGTTACACTCAATCTGGTGTTTAGCTAAAACCATGATGTCTTTCTTGTGAAATCGCATCAGATCATGAACTTCCATGACATCAATAGTCTTTGACTTGCAGAGAATCTTGGCTTCACCGGAGTAATCACTATAAGCCCAGGTCTGGAAATCATGCAGGCAGTCTTCAGGATGTCTCATAGGAAGAGGTATCGTCTTTGTCTTGTCAGTCGGTGGATATAAGACATTTGTGAATTTCTTGAGCTTTTCATCCTCCTTCCCTGGGATATTTTTCTTGCCATCCCACTTGAAACCACTCCTGTATTTCTTCACATATGACTTTTTGTGAGGAAACTCCTCAAACCTCTTGAACTTGCTCCTCACAGCCTTTTCCAGTTTCTTATAGAAGTATGTTGCTTGATCATTGTTTGATGGATTTGAAAATGGAGCCTGATAAAGCATGGTCAAATCCACATTCGTCCATGAATAAAATTGAGTCCAGCTCTTGTAGTATTCCAAAGGATACTGACCCCTTCTTCTCACAACAAACATGTTCTTCTCTCCATCAAACATCCAGGTTTTCACAGGTGCAGTAATACCTTGCTTATCATGAAAATGTTCACCCAACTGGATTAGATACCTTTCAGGTGGATATGCAAATGTTTGTGACTCCCAACCTCCATCAAAATCAGAAGCTGGAACCGTCATGTAATCTCTATCCCTGGTATCTTTATCTTCACTCAAGGCATCAGGTAAAACTGGTTGAGTTTCTTCAGGAATATCAGCTTCAAAATCAAATACTGGTGATTGTGAGGAATCACTTGCACCTGATCCTCTTTCAACTTTATCTCCTTGCCTTGATTTTTCTGAATTCAGCTGCCTGATCAGCTTGTGAAGTTCTCTAATCTGCCTTGAGAATTCTCTGTTTACCTTCTTTTGATTCTCCAATTCAGTATTGTGAACCTTCTGAATATCAATCAAATCAACAATAATCTCACTTTGAGTTGCATTTTGGGCTTTCAACTCTGCTATCTCAGCTCTGAGTTCCTTCTCTAATCTAAACTCCGAGGTTTCTACTGCTTTCCCTTTGTCTAGGGCTGTGGGCTGAGTAGAAGACGGACCAGCACTTGAACTTGTGACTGGTGTAGCATAAGAATCAAGTCTTCTTCTCCTTGGGTCATTAGGGCCTTCAGTGTGGTGTGGTGTAGCAGCTGACTCAGTCTCAGTCATATCAGTCTCATCATTTGTAACAAAAGCACCGAGGGGAGGATCCTCTGTGGCTTTCCGTTTTCTGATCAATGGAGTCTCTGTTGTCTCAGTCTCTTCTTCCTCAATGTCAATATCATCCAGATAAGTATCATAGTTAATAGACTCATCACCTTCAAAATTAAGTGCTCCTATCCTCACATCATTCAAATCAAACTCTTCCCAATCAGAGTCATCAGGTAGATCAACGAATTTCTTCTGAGGAGGAGGCATATAGTGTTCTTCTTCTACTGATGCATTTCTGTTAACTGGAATCTCCTCTCTCACTATCTCTGCAAACTCTCCAAACTTTTCACCAAACGACACCTTATCTGACAACTTCTTCTTCGGATTTATCATCGGAAACACTTCAAAACCCATTGGCTTAGTATCATGCGTGTCATTGGTCTTCCTTAGGTTTGGGTATCTTGAATCCAGAACAGACTGGATGAACCTAGGAACAGCAGCAAACTTCTTGTCTCTAGACACGACCGCTTTCACATCTTCAAAAATCATCCTTGACCAGTTGAACCGAACACCTCTGATTAGTGACACCATTGCATGGGTGTGCACCTGGTTCAGCTGATCTGTAGAGCTCTTCTTGGCAATGACACATTTTTGTAAGTAATGTGCCAGCATTCTCCAGTACGGTGGAATGAGAGCTTTCATTGTGGGAGGAGAGATTGTGAGGTATCCCATCTCCTTTAAACATTGGGACACCATCTCCTTGTCCAGCATAGTGGAATCAGCGGCTACATCTTTGAATCTGAGTGCCTGCCTGAAATTCTCTTCAGTTAAGATAACTTCAGTATGTTGAATCTTAGCAATTATCTGCTTTCCATCTTCAGACACCTCTGCTGTCTTCCAGAACTCTTGCTGCATCCGTTTGCAAATCACCGGGTTTGTTGTGAGATCAAAGTGTAAACTGCACTTCTTCAAACCAGCTATCATCGACAGATACTTCTCTCTGTATTCTGTAGGAGGATCCAGCAAATAGGCTACCTGATTGTGATCTTTGACAAACTCCAAATCCCTGCACTCACAAACAAAGATAAACAACCAAAACACACAAAAGTTCATTAGTTTCAGGGATTTCTCGAAAAACGGACAGCATGACGGCTTAAAATTTAGTGAAAACCATTAAAAATATCATCAGGTACCTTTCCGATCGAAAAACAGGGTTTTCGATCGGAAAGCATCCGTCCGATCGGAAAGTTCCATGGTTTACCGAGATCCCTGATCGAAAAGTGCATGTTATCGATCGAGAAGTCCAGGCTCTGATCGGAAAGCCTAGATTCTCGATCGAGAAGTCAAATTTCCGATGACTATCGGTCGAGAAGCACAACCTACTGATCGAAAAGTATATATCCCGATCGAGATGTCCAAGCTCCGATCGAAAAGTCTAACTCTTGATCGGAAAGCCTGGTTTCTCGATCGAGAAGCCCACACATCGGTGAACAGCGATCGAGAAGTGTCAGGGCTGATCGAAAAGCACGAGGGGCTGATCGAAAAGTCCCTGCACCTATCGAAAAGCCTCTTTCTTCTTTGTTTTAACCTGCAACTTACTCAAACATTCAATCCTTGTGTGTTTTAACACTCAACATAACTCTCATACACCTGCAATCAAAGACATTCATCCTCCCAAACCAATTTTCACAAGAAAATAAAGAACATACTCGAGTCGATCCTTTGGAGGTCGGGCAACACGCTTCAAACGGGGCGCCATTACTCAAATTGACACTAGAAAAGGGGTCAGAAGGTGATTCCGACCGAGGAACGGGTGTCGTATGATGGTGACGGTGGCAGGAGACGGTGAATCGGAGAGGGGCAGCGGCGGCGGCACAGTGGGGGAATCGTGGGACAGTGGGTCGGAACTCGATGGGGATGTTGGCGGTTTGGTCGCAAGAGGTAGGCAATAGTGGTGGTGGTGTGCGATGGTGGTCGGAGCAGGAGGTGGTGGAGATTGGCGGTGGTGAAGGCGGATTAGGGTTTGGGAGAGAAAGAGGGGGACGGGTAGAGTGAGGGTCGCCGACCCCCCTCCCCTTTTTCTTTTGTTTCAAAAATTTAAAAAAACTTACCCCTTGACCCCCTCAACTTTGAGATTGAACAAAAACATACCCAAAACTCTAAACAATCTCATTTTCACTTCACCAAAGTTATAGAAGTTAACAAATTAACCCCCAACTCTTAAACAAACCTTGATTATTAAAAAAACTTCCCCTGAAATCAAGCCCGAGAGTTTAAATATCTGGCAACTTTTACTTAACATTAAAGCAAACCACACAAAATTAGAAGTTTAAAAAAAATAAAGACAAA